>PVIJ01000064.1:140573-437622 GCA_004024925.1 Scalopus aquaticus | reverse complement strand
CTGATTCCCAGAGGATGATACATTCTGCATAAGTCCCGGGGGAGGGGGGTGGGGGTGGGTGGGGGGGGTGGAGGGTGGCAAGACGGGCCCTCAGCCTCCGTGATATGAAGAGACATCAACAGGAAGACACCACTGGTGTTGCTTTCACTCAGTTTTTCCAAAATGGTTTGATATTTACCCAAATACTTCGTGACTAGAAAGTTTGAGAAAGCCTCCAACCCCTGAGAAAACTCAAAGCCACCTGCGGATGGCACAGGAAAGGCTTGTTTCCAGCTGCCAGCTCACTTCTTCCTGTCGTTTCTGTATCGATGGGTTATCAATGGACTATTTCATCTTGAAAATAATTCCAGTGACCCTCCCCGGTGGCGCAGAGGTCAGGCGCTGTGCTGTGGAGCTGTCGGCAGCGGTGATGCCAGTTCGACACCTGGCCGGAGAGATTCCCACATGGCGCAGCAGACCCCTCCTGCCTTGCCCGCTGCTCCCCTCAGCAGTGTGTTTCTGTAGCTCTGCCTATCCTGCTCCCCACTCTGTCTCTGGTGAACCCTCTCGCTGCCCCACGCCTCTGGCCTGTACCCCAGCTTGTATGCATAAATAAATAAATCTTCAAAAAAAAAAAAAGAAATTCCAATGAATGAAGTTTTTTTTTTTTTCCCTTCAAAATTGCATTTACTTTTCAGTGAATTTTATGCCTTAGAATTCCTTCGTGGTGTTTTGCAGTGAACATCCCCCCAAAGTCAAAGATCAAAGGTAGTTTTTCACTTTCTCAAAAAAATACAAAGAGGAAGCACAAGTGAGTCAGTGATTTGCCCAAGGTGACTCAGCAATTCAGAGACAATAGCCACTGCAAGTCTAACTCAGGGAGCACAGGACACATCCAAGCACATTCAGCTAGTGGAGAGAGCAGCAGTTGAGAAAGTGCTCACTGCCAAGTTCCTACATAAAGGCCTGTGTGGAAACAACACACCTCAGAAACAATGGCCACTGCCTCATACATTACAGGTGCTGCTGCGTGTACACTGCTCTCCTCAGAACCTGGACCTGCCCCATTTCTAACCATACCACAGAGAACTGAAAGGTGTTTTGTCAATGAATAAGCAAGTTATTGGTTAAAGACTGCTAAAAAAAAGAAAGAGAAGGCGCTGTCGCCTTATACTGTACAAGCAGGGCATGGTGATACAAGAGGTCAGAGTAAAACAGCCCCAGGGATCCCCCTATAACAAGGGCAGTGTTCAACAGGGGCCATCAGCCCTCCTCTGCAGCCCACAGAACGTGTGCACTGTTACAGATATTAACAGTCACGACTGCAGCTACTGCTCGCATGCGTGGGTCCAGGCCACAGACGCTGCTCCATCTCTTACAAGACACAGCACAATATCGCCACAAAGAGCTATTCAGTTCAAACTGCTGAGCGTGCTGCAGGTGAGAAATCCTAAGCTAGGGATGGGACACTGAACTTCTAGAAATCCAAGTCCCTTGTCAGTATAAAACTACTCATGATATAGCAGAACCTCCCCGGGAGGGTGGCTGAGGGTATCCCAAGAGATAATGCAAGTAAAGCACTCTATCCAGTTACTGCAATGCTGATTGAATTGGAAGCACTTTTATTCTTTCCTTAATAAAAATGCCTATGGCTTTGCCGCAACATCTAAAGAGAGAAAAGGAAAATATAGGAGGCCACGTGAATAATCACTCATTTTCAGTTTACCACAGTATTAAAGAAATAAAAGGCAGCCCTTAAATAATCACATTTGGTTCATTCTAGAATATTTATTGAATCCCATGACTATCATTACAAAGAAGGCTAAAGGGAAAGTAAACCTTCCAGAACCTTCCCTCCTAGTCACCACGTCAGTTTCAGAGATCATGATATAAGGGGGATTGAGACCATTTGGCCATACGGGTAGTATTTAATCAGGAGAAATTTATGCTAAAAGAGAATGTTAAAAATTATCCTCATTTTAATATCATCTTTGAAACAGGAATTCTCATGCCAGGGATGCATTTATATTTCAAGACTTAAGGGTTCTGATGTCCTCCATTTGAACTGTCAACTGCAACCACATCTGAAGAGACAGCTTGCATTTGTCTGCTGAACCTGACCCCTGGTAGGGTTTGAGAAAGAGTGAAGTCTACACTTAAAAAAAAAAAAAAAAAAAAAAAAAAAAAACAACTCAGCAGTCCTTTAATTTGTTAAAATAGTTAGAACTTAATGAGCAAGTTCCAGTTAAAACGACCTAAGACTCCAATATGCTTTTCTGCTTTAGGTGGTGAGGAGGGCCAGAAACCACAAGATTACACATCAAAAGAACAAACAAAACAAGTCAGGAAAATCTCCGACAGCAGAAGTCTCTCTTCCTCGGAATTCTCTGGAACATTGGCAGGCTGGTGTCTGCTGTTGGTGCCAATCACAGTGACCGAGATGTGCTCTTTTTTTTTTTTTCCATTCCTGAGCCAGCGACAAGCAGGATGACCAAGCAGTTTCAAGGTTAAATCGACTTGAGCTGATTTCCTAAAATGCTGATGGAAATGTGGTTTCTTTTTTTTTTTTTTTTCAAGTTTCATTTTGAAAACAAGTAAAACTGAGCTTCCTCATTTGATGGTAACACTGGAAATTCCAACACCCTGTCTAGGACATAACTAAATGTCAAGCCATCCTCTGGTTATATAAAACAGTACAGCTTTCCTTGGGGCCAAATGAGAGACTCAGGGGTATAAAAGGAAGGCCAACTCCAAAAGCCAAAAACTCAATTCTCTTTTCAACATGCACAGGGGAAAATGCAACCAGCCTTCTTTGGTTTTCCAATTCTTCACCTCGACCCCACTGGCTGGTTCTCTACCAGATGAAAGCCTAGGGCCCTCTGGCTTTATAGCTTTCCCTGTCAAATCTGTTGTGATTTAGAGCTATCTAAATATGAAGAAAATAAAATTCATCTATCCTTAATTTCAACTAACTTTATTTTGCAGAATCTGGAACCTTAAATAATATACTAAGTGATATTACACATAATAAAGGACCTACCATTACTACCCTAAGGCCTCTCTTTCCCTCTCTGTCTCTTTCTCTCTCTCTCTCTCTCTCTCTCTCTCTCTCTCTCTCTCACACACACACACAAAGATTCTTTCTGAGTATGGAAATTATAGTTGCTGGTTATTTCACTCTTTAACTTTGGATTTTCCAATTAGCTACAATAAGCTTGTCTCACATTTGTGGTCAGAAATAAAAAGGTGTGTGTTGTTCCAGGGGGGATAATTTTAGTCTTCTCATTATAACTGAAGATTACAAGCCCTTTGTGAGTGGGGAAGGCAGGATGAGCCTAGCAAAAATATAAACACTGTCCTAAGAAGTGACAGTCTTTGGTGAACCAAATCTGAAAAGGATTAGTAAGAAAAATAGGACACTTGAGCAAACCGTCTTGCTCTTTCAACCCACAAGGCAGATAGATGTTCCACTCAAACCTGAGCAAAGACAGCCTGGATAGGCTTAGGGGCCGAGGATTCTTATGGAGTGTTGATGACAGATGACTTGACAAAATTACAACCCCCCCTCCATCTCACCCACCTTGTAGGGAATGTTCTGGACCACTGTTGTTTTATGAATAACGAAACCAGGGTTCAAGGTCACATGGCCAGTCAGCAGAATGCCAAGCACATTTCCTGGATCTCTGTTAAATACCCTTTCACCATGCCAGAGGCATCCCATGCCCAGTGCCTTTCTCACCCCTTTACACCTTTATTCATTGTCTCCACCATGCCCTCCCTGCAAGCCTGCCCCTCCCCTGCTTTTTGGAGGCCTCCCCATTTTGCAATGAAAAGTAAGGGGGGAGTACAAAAGCCTCATAGAAGATCTGACTAAGGTGGGGCCAGCACTGCCTGGCCCACCAGGATTCTCACAGAATGCAGCTGCAGGCAGGCACACCGACTCTGCAAAGCTCATAAAGCAGCTTTCAGCACCACTTAGGAGTCTGTGTGAGCTGGCTTCGCGGCGCGGCCAGTGCCTGCACAGTGAGTGATTCTCTGCTGAACTCAGGCAGTGAGCAGAGAGGCGGGCACGGGAACCAGAGAAGAATGTCTGTCCTCTGCGGCGCTGAGGGCATGCTGTCGTGTCTTGAAAGACAGGAAAGGACTACAGAAATGTCTCAGGAAGAAACCCGCATCTCCTCTCCCAAACGAGGTGCTCGAGGGTGAATGCTTTGCAGAAATAGGGAACTAAGACACCTCGAAACAAGGCCTTCTGCGGCTCTCATTGTATCTCACATTTTTCTCATTTATAACTTTCAGCATTTGTTTAATGTAATTACTTCTCCTAATTATTTAAACAAGGAAATAAGTACAGTGCGCTGAGTCAATATTAAGTCGGCCTGGACCGTGCTCATTCCATTCATAAAAGGCATTTCCTAGTCCTGTGCAAATATTAATCATCAGCATTTTTCCAGACAAGTAGCTAAGGACCCCTAGTTCAGTAGCTCTTACACAGAGAGGTTAAGACAATAGCACATGTAATCGTGGAGCCTTCCTGAGACTGAAAACTCACAGGTGAGAGAAGGAGGGGGGCGAATGCTCTCTGAGGGATAAACAGATCCTGTTGCATGGATAAAGACAGGCCAGCACCACAGAGCCAGTCGGTAACAGAAATCTAATGCCAATCATCACCTATTCCTAAGCCATGTATTGGCAGATTCTGATTAGCTTATGAGAAGCCCATCTTCTCTTTTTTCTCGCCGATTTTCAGTAAGAGACAGCCACAGAGCATTGCAATCAACATGCAGCGCTCGTGTCATATAAAGGAAGTTGTATTTTCATCCTGCACAATGCCTTGTAGACAAACTCTCCCAGCAATCCAGGAGCTCAGAACTTGCTTTGATCCTGCAGGATTCCTGGGATGGGCTCAAGGACTCTTCCCGTGGCCTGGATCGCCCGATTTTGGGTGTTTTTTGGAATGTCAACAGCTCTTGCCAAACTGGGCATATTCTGCTCCCAAACTGCACTACTTTGAGCCACATCTGAATTCTGTTTGTAGAGCAGGGTGCCCACAGGTGGCTCTGTGGATTAACTCCTTGATGGCTACTACAGAGAGATCCATTCAGCGCAACAACAAGGGTTTCGAGTGCCTGAATTTCTGATGTCACAAAATGTATGAACTTCTTCCATTACTTCTCATTACCTCTGCGAGCATTATGACATAGAATAAAAAAATTAATCAAAATCGGGCCTCCCTGGTGGTGCAATGGGTTAAGTCTCAGCCTATGAAGTTATCTGCAGCACGAGTTTGATCCCCGGCCAGGGAACTTCCCACATGGCACAGCAGACCTTTCCTGTCTCATCCGCTGCTCCCCTCTGCAGTGTATTTCAGTCAATCTGCCTGTTCTGCTCCCCACTCTGTCTCTGGTGAATCTGCTCACCAACCCACACCTCTGGCCTACACCCCAGTTCTTGGATGCATAAATAAATAAATCTTTAAAAAATAATCAAAATATATTTATTATAAATAAACAAATGTCCCTTCAGCTTTGATTCTGGGAGGTCTTGGGAGAAATCGTCTCATCTTCAGAATGGGTTCTTCCTGGCCATTCTCAGCCTCTTATGCCCATCACCCAGCCCTCGAATTTTCTGCAGACCATTCCTGGAGCACTTGACCCTTCACAAGGGCAATTTCCTTCCTCACTTGGGAATTTCCTCTAGGTTCTTTTCCTTGGGATAACTTTCTATCTTAGATAAGGGCAGGGAGTGGGGAACAGGGAGGAAGCTTGGCTTTCACCTCCAAACTTGAGCAGTGAAACAATATGCCATTTTTACCCTGAAAATTATGCAGATTCTAGAATACAGTAAAAAATAAAATGCATCTAACATACAGTGAACCCCAGAAAAGATGCCCTTTTTCAAAGTCATGACTTAACATCTCTCAAAGTTACGTGATTTCATCATAATCAAGTTCATAATGAAAACAGCTCAATATTGCTGAGCGCTTTCTGAGCTGGATAAATCTGTGCATTAATAGCTCAGATAATCACCGCAACAACTGCACCAGATAGGGCTGACTCTCATCTCCTTGATATATATCATAACAACGGTTATTATGACATAATGGCTAGGCTTTACTTTTTGAGTGTCTAAGCATATACCAGACATCTTCCTTGCAATATCTTCACTTAATCTCTGCAGTAACAGTATGAGGTTGGTTCTCTAGTCACTCCCACTATGGTGAAGAGGAAACTGAATCCACAGGCATTAAATAACCTACCCAAGAGCAACAGTAATGCATGTCAGGATTTAAGCCCAGACTGACCTTATGCTCGATGCCTTAACCACTCTGCCATACTGCCTCAAACACTAAGCACATATGAAAATCAAAGAGGAGGCTGAAAAAGATCTCCAAGAGTTACTGAGCAGATACTTTCTTTCTATCTCTTCCTTAAGTCTGCAACCCAAACTTTCTATCACATTCATCATTTCATCCTGGTTCCTAAGTTAAAACAAATCACAATTATCCATACACACACAGATACACGTCGTATTATCATGTAGTTGGACTATTTGTGGATCAAGAACATGCTCATCTGGCCATTGAATAAATGATATCAAACCTCCCTTTTTTTTTCTTTCCCACCAGCTTGTAGATCTAAGTGAAAGACCTGAGTATAACCTGCTATGTAATATGGGGTAGTTGCTGTTATTAAGTAAATATCTTCCATTATTAGAGGCACTATTCTATTATGTCCCCTCACTTATATTTTGTAAGAAAATTCCAAAAGGACTTCTCATGTGCAATCTAGAGACACAAAAACTTAAACTCGGAAAAATAATGGCCAAATAATATTTAAAGTTAATCCTTCCTCCAAAGTCTGCGCCCTTCCTGCTACAGACTGCACTGATGCTATCCCCCATTTGGTATCCTCCGATGAACAAAACCATGAGCCCATGAAGAGAAAGCCACACCCCTCCCTGTAGAGAAACACACATTAACACCAAGTGGAACCCTTGTTTGCAGGTAGATCCAGAGGAGGAGTCCATCCCCTCAAAGGTTACAACGCAAGTTGAAATGTAATCATAGAAATACACCTCCGTACATCCTAATTGTGGACAATATAAAGAAGTTACTGCAAAATCATCCCAAAGTTGTCATTCAAGTAAAATGGGACAAATGAACTTTTAAACACCAACCTCACTTCTCTCATAAATAAAAATGAATTTTTTTCCAAATAAAAGAATAAAAAATAAAGAATTTTATCATTTAAAATGGGGGCCCAATGGACAATGGTGGTTACCTATGGTTGCCTTGTATGGTAACATACCTCTGAAAACATGTGATCCCATACCTTGGAATCATATGCTGTGTTGTAAACCAGTGTTATAAAATGCCAATAAAAAAAGAAGGAAATGGAAGTTAAATACATGGATATATCTACCAAAAAATAAAAACTGTATTTCTAAAATTTAAAAAATAATTGATACTGTAAAACAAACTTATAAAATGTTTGCAAAGTGACGACTGCATGGGAAGAAATGAACATTTAATTCCAAAAGAAAATGGAAGGCTTCACTAACAGCTATGAATGCCTTTGAGGACCAGAGCTTGACCCTAGGGTAAGGGAAGGGTAGCACTTTGTTCCAAGAAAAGGAGATGTGGTAGAATTTTCTCAACTGTTTGAACTGGGACTCAGAGATACTGTAGAACTATTGTTTTCCTTCTTGGACCACTAACTACAGAGGCTGGTCTTCTGTGGGCAGCAGTGGAATCCCATAACGTGCTATGAGAAGCCACAGGCTTGTCATTCAGAGCACTTCTTGCTCTGTTCTAGAATCTGGAATACTTGAATCCTAAGAATATCTCCAAACAAATGGAAGCTAATTTGCATAAGCCTCATTTCCATTTTATTCATCCTCTGCCCAAATCTAGATCAGGATCTTTAATTTCATCCCACTGTGGGAGGTCCAGGGAAATTCAAGGGCACCCATGGTCAATGACTAGAAAGCAAGAGTTCCAGAGTTGAGTTTATTTGAAATGAAAAGCTGAAATAAGAGAAAGTCAGTTGACAAGACAGAGTGTAAGAAAAACAAAGAAACCAACTGAAGTCCAAATACGGAAAAAATCAGGATCATTATTAAGGTCTTCTTTCTACTGCTGAACTCGAAAGCCACTTATGAAAAGCCTACCAAGTACTTTACTTGCATGTCCATAATTACACTTTATTTTACTCCTTGATAAGAAAGAAAAGACCTGGGGGGGAGGGGGAAAGGTCATAAAGTAGATGGTTTTCTCAATATTTAATGTCATCTACACAGCATAATCAATAAGTGTGAGGTGACTGGCTTCACCCCTAAGTCCTTCACCAATCACCTGGGTGACATCCCTTCTGCTGACCCATTATTTTCTAATCTTAGTCCAAAATACATCACAATAATCCTAATAAGTACAAACAAAAACTTCAGTAATTTACTCAGCATTTGAATGTTTTCTTCTTGAACATTAAACAGACTGAGCCAAACTGTTAAACTAAATTCTATTTAGGTTTATAAGCCAGATTTTTAGACGTGTGTGTGTGTGAATATTATTTTCCAAGAATAAATCAGCTCAATGCCATAATAAATGTATACACACACATGAACGCATTTCTTGAGCAAACGCAATTCCACTAGAAGGAGAAAACAAAATGATTTCTGAAAACTCTGCAAAAATACTGCAAAACCAATAGCACCTTCACTGGTTCATTAATTCTGGCCTAAATTTGCTCCTGTCAGGCAAATCAGGCACACCATCCAGGAGACACCCACCTGCTATTAGGCTGAATGCGCCTGGCATCTTGACATTCTATTGATTCCAATCCAAAGCTTATGTAAAAAAGGCAGCTGAGAGTCCAAAAGGAATTTTAGCCACAAATACTTTGGGAGAAATCCAAACAACTAAAAACAGAAAGACAAGATGCAATTCTGAGTGACAAAACAGAGAACCCAATGCAGACTGGTGAACGTTCAAGGACAAATCTCCAAATGACCCAGGGAGCTTCCCCCTTGAGAGAGACTTATTTAGGAAATTTCAGTAGCTTATGCCTTGAATGACCACTGCCTCTCAATGGGATGATTGGTATATATACACATACATCATCATTATTCTAGCGGTGCTTCTTTGAAAGAGGACCCGGTCAACTTTGCCCTCTAGCCCTCTATCCACAGTCAGTAAAAATGTGCTGTGTCAGAGCAAAAGCCCTGATAATGTCAAAGGACTCGGGTTATTAAGCAGTTAAAATATACCAGAAGGTGCTTAAGAGCATTGCACCCTTTAATCTGGAAAACAGCTCTATGAGCTAGGAGTTGTATTTCCATTTCACAGATAAGGAAAATTGAGGCCTTGAGAGAGACAGTCATTTTCTCCAGGAAGCCAGAAAATGAGACATTAGAGAGAACGGGTGCATTAGGATTCATCTGTAAATTTTCTGATACCTCCCAAGTTACCTCCACCCCTCAAATAACCTAAGTCTTAATGAAATGGGTATAAGCCCTATTCCCAAATCCTGGCACTAGTGGCCTTGGCGAAAGCTGCGTGTCACTTTTCATAAACAGGCTGACTCTGGGGTGGTCTTCAAAACTAGACCAATTTTCCATGTCTTCTTTATTTTAACCAAGAGGAGGCATACATTTCAAATTTAAAGTTTGTCTATATTTAAGGTGAGAGACACCACCGCAATCCTGATAAGCAGCACAGAGCACAGCTGGCCCCTCTTCTCCAAGGCAGCGGCCCCTCCCACCCCACTGCACAACCAGGCTCCCAGTGACTCCAAGGCCAGATGCAGGGGGGCATGAGGTCCATCAGGGCCAGCTAGAAGGAGGACCGTCTCCCTAGATGTGGGTGGGAGAGCAGAGGAGATTCACGGCAGATGCCAATCATCTCAGGAATTCACAGCGTTTTTCGAAAGTTGATTTCTACCAAGGCTGCAGGGGAGGATGGGAAGGTAGGAGGTTCCGACGGGGGGACGCGTGGCAGCTGTGCACGGATTTCACGGACTTGCCAAACGAAGACAGGTCCCGGTTTTGGAGCATCTGTCTGGATGCAAGGAGCAGGGGAAGTGAAACTCCCAGTACCCCAACCACAAGACAGCACTTCCCCCCACCCCAACAGAGCTGCCTGTGTCTTCACACATTTCTGTAATCAGAAGCAGGACAAATTTTGTAACAGAATGCCTCTGAATTGAGCTACGTAAAATACGTGAAATAACCAGAGTTGCTTAAAGTAGTTTTGTGACATTCCTCCTCCCCTACTTCCCCCCTTGGCTCTGTCATCTACTGTCTTTTCCTGTGTCGGTGGGAGGCTCTGCCTGGAAGTCAGGCCAATGCACGTCCCTCTGACCCACCCCTGATCCACAAGGTGACTTCCTGGAGACAGTCACGTGGTCTGACATCCATTGGTTATCATTGCTACTGCTGTCATTATTATTCAAAATGATTATAGAAGATGTTCTCATCTGATAATAATGTTTGCAATCTGCTTTCATATTGCCTAGTTAATTGAATACACCAGAGATTCCTGTTCTGGCACTAGTCACAAAAACAGCCGTGGTGGAACTTTTACCAGCTTTCTGAATGGTTACACGGAGACTAGAGTAATCATCATAATCATAACTACAGGTGCACTGTAATTGAAAAACAACAGCAAGGAAACAGCAAGCTGGGTGTCCTTTCATGAAAGGTGAGAACAAAAGGTAGCACAGTAAACGACCTGGCCCCGCCCCCCACCATTTAGGGTCTGAGGGGGGTCTCCAAGGACTGTGGTTGCTCTTTGCTGAATAAAAACCTGTCCTTGACCTTCTCACTCAAGTCCCATTGACAGCCAAGGGCAACAAGACACATGTACTGGAGCCAGGGTATGGACTGTGGAGTCTAATAAACTGCCTGAAAGAGTCTACTGCTGAGAAGGCAGAGTATCAAAGGGGAGCACAGCTGAGGGGAATTAATAAAACTCGGTGCTTCTTCTTCAAAGGCAGCAGCGGTGGGTGTGTGACTAGCACACTCTCTGTGGCCTGCGCTTGGCTTGGCCAAACAGAAACCGTCCTGAAGTGTCATTGCAGGGGAACTGGATCCAGTGTCATTGAAGATGAATCACTTCACATCCTCTCCTCCATTCTTATATATATCGACAAAATACAAAAATACATTTTAAGACAATGATTCAGCTTGGTCGTTTTCTACTCCAACAGCACACATCAACTTCAGAATAAGATTCGATAGCACTTGAATAATTATTTCAATAGGGTCACCCACCATGAAATCCCGTGAGTCTCAGATCTGCCAAGCCAAATGCAAGATGCAAGTGGCAATGTGTTACAAATCGCTCCTGAATTATTTTGAGATTTGAATTTCCATTTTATTTTTAACAAGAGCTTCACAGTTCGCTGACAAATGTCCTGAGCTATATTTAGGGGAATAACAATACATAAGATCAGGAGTGCATGAGAGCAGAGCTGTTTTTATTTTTTTTATTTTTTTACTTTTTCTAAGCAGAAATACATAACCTGTGCTCCTGGTCTGAATTTCATGTCAAAGCTTCCTCTGCCAGCAGCATGGAACACAATTATCAGTGCTCTTGGAGGTACAGCTCAGAAGCTTCCAAGGGGTGTCTACATGGTCTTTCTGCCATGTAGAAAATTTCCACCACCAAGCAAGCAATAGGTTTTAAGATGGAGAGCTACAAATTACAAGGAGTTTGAAAACCAAAATAAACAACAAGAACAACAAAAATCCAAATGGGGCCTCCCTGGTGGCACAAGGGATTAAGTCTCAGTACTATGAAGCTATCTCCAGTCACTGCAGCACGAGTTTGATACCCGGCCAGGAAGCTTACCCACATGGCGCAGCAGACCTCTCCTGTCTGTCTCGCCTGCTGCTCCCCTCAGCAGTGTACTTCAGTAGATCTGCCTGTTCTGCTCCCCACTCTGTCTCTGTTGAGTCTTCTCACCAGCGGCTCCCCCACAACACACACACACACACCCAGCTCGTGTATGCATAAATAAATAAAATAAATCTTTAAAAAATCCAAATGGCTATGAGTCTACTCACCAAAGATATAAGCAGTTGTTCTGCCACTATTTCAGGAATTCGATTTTCAGAAATTTGAAGGAAAAAAAAACAATCTTTGGCTTTCCTTGAAAGAATGTTACCAGAAGGCAATATGTTGATGTTTCAAAGGAAGGAAGGAAGGTGTGAAAAGCGCTTAATGACATGTAAAGTTCCAAGTTTGCAAGCACCAAATGCTAAATGATGGTCATATTTTAGCACTTTTCAAGTGTAAGTCACTTTGTCTACTGTTGGAAGATAGCAAATACTTTTAGGCAAATCATAACATCTCTGCCTCTATGACCAAGTAGAGGAGAACAGCCAAAGATTAGGGAGCATCAAAAGAAAAACCATGTGATGAAAACGCACAGCTCTTCTCCTGAACGGAAACCAAGAAAACTACACATCACTCAAGCAGCAGCACATCTGAAAGAAACCCCATAACTGAGGGTTTGGTGATTGGTTTCAGAGGCTTCCTCTGACAGCTAGAATTTAAAATGTAGCACAGAGTGTGAGTAAAAGATCATTTTCTCTCAAGATTGGTTACTGAAGAACTCAGTGGTAGATTATTAGTAGAAGAAGAGCAGAGGATATAAACAGGCCCATGAATAATCTTTTAAAAGAGTTTGAGCACTAAACCTCCAATCCAATTCTAGCACATACCCTTCCAAAAGGCGTTTGAAAGGCAAGAGGGAAGAAAGGTTTACTGAATTCCCTAAAAGCCATGTCCTTCCCAGACATTGCACTAAGCACTGAACAGGCGCTGCTTGTTTTGATCTTCTGGCTAGCCCAGCCAAGTGGGTAGTATTATCACTTCTTTATAGATAAATAGTTTGACATTCATAAGTGAAGGAGCTTAGCACCAAACTATGGCTAGGTGGTGACTGAGGAAGAACAAAAGCAGACTCCCTTCTGACTCCCCAGCCCCCAAACCCTAATTCTCTGCAGCTATAATACAGAGGCTTGAAATGGAGACCTCAGGGACCTCCCTGGTGGCATAAGGGATTAAGTATCAGCACTATGAAGCTATCCAGAGCCACTACAACATGAGTTCCATACCCAGCTAGGGAACTGACCCACATGGCGCAGCAGACCTCTCCTGTCTTTCCCATTGCTCCCTCAGCAGTGTATTTCGGTCCATCTGCCTGCTCTGCTCCCTGTCTGTCTCTGGTGAATCCTTTCACCAGCCCCACCTCTGGCCTACACCACAACTTGAATGGATAAATAAATAAATCTTAAAAAAAAAAAAAAAAAGAAAGAAAGAAAGAAAAGAAATGGCGGCCTCAACAGTGTACGTGCCCCAGCCCATTCGCCCTCGGGGAGAAGCACAGCCCAGGCGGGAGATCAGTACTGGCTGGAAACAACAGTTGGCTTGGGCCTGCAGGAGCCAAGCTGTTCCTCCCTCATGCCTGCATTTAGTGACCCTTCCCCTGGCACTGGCCCCAGGGACTGAAGTGCCTGTCCCAGAGCACAGCACCACTGCATCTTCCCACAGCTCCAAGCAAACCCGAGCTTGCTGAAAAGGTGAGTCAACGGGGGCACTTTCCTGAGTTGCAGAAACCCTTAATCCAATCAAAAATAGTTTTTGAGGGGGAAACAAAAATATCTATACAGTATCTGGGACTCTGGGTTCTAAGTAACAGTCTGTTATTCCGTCCACCCACACTCCCCTCCAAGGCACCTACAATATCAGATCACATGTTCAGCATGTTCCTGCCATAAAACACTGGGCTTGTTTCAAACAGAAAGACTGTGTGGGATGATCTGGGTTCAGGTTTCATGATCTCAGAGAGATGGTAAAAATGGAGCGCAAAGGCTGGGAAGAGACACCTCCAAACCAGGAATGAGGTCTAGTCAGCTAAACGGCTTCCTTGGCAATTACAACCACCGACAGTTACAGACACGCTAGGACCTGCATGTTCATAAGACAAGTAAGTGTGTCTATTGAGTTCAGAGAAAAATCACATCGGCTAACTGATATTTTAATGAAAAAAATAAAAGGCAAAAAGAAACATTTTTGCTTGTCTAGTGGCCACGGGCCTTTTCTGCTGAGTCAGTCCATAATAAATGTGGGAGGTACCCAGAGACCAGTTTCTGTGCAAATGAATTCAGGTGTGCTGACACTGACCTTATCTGCTTTTTGAACAATTGCCAATGCCTTTGCTTCCCTATCTAGCATGGTAATGGTATGCCCTGGGTAATTTTTTTCCAAAGGATTTAAAGAGATGCAACTCAACAACAATGGAAAGTATTCCATTTGGAAGAGTAAGTACTTGGGAAGACAACAAATTGGTCAGAGGGGAGGAATCAGATTCTCAAGCCTCACATCAAAATAAAGTTCTACAATTTAGAAGAAGATAGTTGTGCCCACATGAGAAATGCTGGAACAGACTTCCACATGAAGTGATGGCTTAATAGGAGCCATGTGGCTAAATTCCTTTGTACTGTAAAAATAGAAAAAAAAACCCTCAATTTATTTAAGGAATAAAAGTGAATGCAGTGCTGGCACAATGTGGCTCGAAGGGAGGAAAACAAAAGAAAGAAAAAAGATGCTTTCAAATTTATTTCTAATATAATGATCCTCAAAAGGATCAAGGACATGTGAAAGGACATGTTAAAGGACAGCAGAAATCTCTGCAAACTCCTCTTCCATCTTGGAATTCTTTCTGACCCCTTGGTATTAACACTTGTGAAAGAACAAAGTCCTGGCTTCCTCAGCATGCAGGGCTGCCAGATTAAATGAAAGAAGAAACAAATATTGCATTGCACATGTGTCCGCATAAAAATATACACTGTTAATCAGAAATTCAAGTTTAACTGAGCATCCTGTATTTTTATCTATTAAATCCATCAACCCGGTAAGAGAACAATTAAACAGTCATGAGAAAATTGGGAATGGACTATTTCTGAGCTGGTTAACGGTGCAACCAGAGGTCCTTAATCACTGGTGTGCTTCTTGGTTTCCTGGGAAGCTCTTAGGAGAGGTGGGCTCAGGGGATTTTCCCCCTAGAGATCAGTTTTCCCGTGGGCCAAACATCACTCTGTTTACAAGCTCCCAAGCGATTGCTGATGCGTACCCAAATGAGAGTGAATGTTTTAACCCAGATTAATTTAAAAAAATTTAGATGACCCAATAAGTCAGAATTCTCTGATGGCTCAAATCACCCCATTAGGCCATTAGTGTTGGTTCATATGTCATAAAGCTTAGGGCAGCATTAACTTGAGAATGTCAAAAAGAAATAGTAAACCCAAATATTGGTTAAGGAAACATTGTCCTGGACCATTTCTTCACTACCCAGATGAGACTGTAGAGGGAAAATTACTCACTCTAAATTAGCAATCTAGACACACAACCAAGAATAGAAGATGTGATACCTGATGCCAAAATTCACCCCATGCTCTCATTTCTGAACAATTCCTCCTTACATCCTGTTTCTTGAACAGCTGAAAGAGTTGGCACACCCAACAGAAGGAGCTGAGACATTTTTCTACCCTTAGCTAATGTGCAAAGTTCTTTATTACAAAATGACTGTCCAATCACAATGGGACATAAAAAATCCACATTTGAATCAGGAATTATCTCAACAGACGTTATCTCAACAGAAGATGCTGCTTCTTCATTTTATCAGTAAAAGCTAAGATAGCATTCAAAATGAGTAAAGAAAAATCTATGTGTAGATTTTTTTGCTTCCAAGGAATAAAGGGTGTGTGTGTGTGTGTGTGTGCGCGCGCGCAGGTGTGTATGCATGCACTTTGTCTTTAGGAGTGACAGAGGAGGGTGTATTTCCTTCTTTTATCATCAGCAGTGTTTCTTGTCTGTGATATACTGGCCATTTAAAATAACACCACACATTGGGCCTCCCTGGTGGTGCAGCGGTTAAGCGCTGTGCTGCAGAGCTGTCAGCAGCAGTGACACGAGTTTGACACCCGGCCAGGGAGAAACCCACATGGCGCAGCAGACCTCTCCTGCTTGTCCACTGCTCCCCTCAGCACTGTATTTCTGTCGATCTGCCTGTGCTGCTCCCCACTTTGTTTCTGGTGAACCCTCTCGCCGCCCCATGCCTCTGGCCCGTACCCCAGCTTGTATGCATAAATAAATAAATCTTCAAAAAATAAATAAATAAAATAAAATAACCCCTCACCTGTCCCACCATTTACAATCCATAAGAACTTCCCTCCCATGGAGGCCACGTGTGATGATTATGGGTTGCAAACTATGAAATCCAGATATCTAAAAAAGATGCCTCAGTCAAGAAAATATGTTAGCACAGAAAAAAGACACATCAGCAGTAAGAATGACCAAGAACTGGAAAGTTAAAAATGAATCATGGACCTATATACAAAGGGAATTAATTCAGTAAAGTGGGAAGTAGTGATGAAAACTCTCTCTTATAACCCTGATCCGCATTTAACAGAAGTTCCATCTTGACTGGCCAAGAGAGTAAATGACCCTCTAAGTCATTTTAATTATTGTAAATAGCAGTAACTTACTCAAAGACACTCACTGACAGTGAGGATAAAACAATACATGTAAAGTGCATATCACAGGACAGGTCTATAGCTTACAAGCAGAATGAGAAACAGGGCATGCACTTGGGTGGGTCCAGTTGGTCAAGCTGTCACCCTGGATTTGCCAGTATGTAGCCACAGTCTTACTCTGTGTCGAGGTATGAGTAATTACAGTGAACTAACAAAGACTATCAATTGTACGTAATCGCCTTATAATCAACCAACCAATACATGCTTAATTAAAACTCCTGGCTACAAACATGGAATCTGATCAACTGATATGTCTGGTGGTCAGGAACATGCCAGCACATTCCCGGGGACACGCTGAGGGACGAGTCGTGGAGCAGGTTTGCAAGGCAAGACACTGCTGACCAGTGAGCAACACTCTTGCTATTTATTAGCAGTATACACAACCGTGATTGATGATGTGACAATGGCAGGAGGGGCAGGGTCCAGGGGAGACAAAGGGTAATCAACTTTATAGGGAACAGGGTGGGGTTTGGGGCATGCTGCTCATGCATACAGGGAGGACTTCCCGTGCAGGTACTTGGTGTAATTTCTGAGCTACACCCAGACCCCCTCAGACCACGGCCACACAGTCAGCCAATGGCTACCTAGACGTTCCCAGCTGCCTCCTGACATGGGCTATTGTCTTAAGGCAGTCATGCGGGAGTGCCTGATCTAGTTCTTTCACAAACACACAGGTGCATAGGTTCTTTCACAAACACACAGGTGCATAGAAGGCCACACACTCAGGCGCAGAGACCCCAAATGGTAGAGAGGCCACAGATATGGAGATATGGATGATACAACAGTCATGAACAAATGTTTCTAAGCTAGGCTGTCCTCCTCCCTGTGCTCTCATTAAGAAGATAACACCTGGGCCTCCCTGGTGGAGCAGTGGGGTTAGGCCCTGCGCTGTGGAGTTGTTGGCAGCAGGGACGTGAGTTCAACGCCTGGCCGGGGAGATTCCCACATGGCACAGCAGACCTCTCCTGCCTCGCCCGCTGCTCCCCTCAGCAGTGTGTTTTGGTCGATCTGCTTGTTCTGCTCTCCACTCTGTCTCTGGTGAACCCTCTCGCTGCCCCACGCCTCTGGCCTGTACCCCAGCTTGTATGCATAAAATAAATCTTTAAAAAAAAAAAGATAACACCTCCTGGAAAAGTTAATGAAAATAGAGGTTAAGTAACAGCAATAAGTCCACATAAAAATAGGAATGGCAGCTGGTGAACAGCCGATGAATAGTCAAAGAAGTGGTATAGCTGATGGCACCTATGAGCTTAGAGGAAAGGGAATCACCAAGACTGGTCTCGAAAGAGGAATGAGATTTCGATAAACAGAGGAGAGGAATTTCAAGGTGTTTGATATAATGAAAGCCACAGAATAAGAACATTCAGGACTACGTGATGACTAAGAGATGTATAGTACATTATCCATATCCTTTATGGCATCAGATACCAGATAGAAGAATTGAGCCACTGCTATTTAGGCCCATGGTTCTCAACATTTTATTGTTTGTTTCATCACTATATAGCTGTTAGATAATAACAACAATCATTGCCAAGGTTCCACCCAAAAATATCTGGGTTACACAAATAAGATTGGTTGTAGGTGATACATGTACATGTACACACACACACACACACACACACACACACACACACACACACACACATCCATTTCAGTGACTGCAAAACAATGGTATCTCTTGACCTATGATATCTTTCCCTGCTTGGGAAACTAAGAGTCACTAAGAGCTTTGGCAAGTCTGATGAAGAGACACCTGATAAACAAAGAAGGTGCTAAGTGTGCTCTCCACACAACAAATGCCCAAAGTCAGGAGGTCCTGTGCTCAGGGCTCACCTCAACCCACCTGTTAAAACTCCTTCCACACTAGAATGGCAAGAAATTCAGGGAATATTTAATACTGAACAAATAATGATTGATTATTCTCTTGTCTCAAAGACTTTAATACAGCCTTTGGCTACGCCAGCAGAAGGAAAGAATCCACAAATTAGAAAAACCATTTGTCCTATCTTCTGCCTACATAAACCACTCCATCCACTGTGTTGTACATTTTATTTTATGTTTATTTTTTTTAAGTTTTTGTTTTTATTTATTTATGCATACAAGCTGGGGTGTAGGCCAGAGGTGTGGGGTGGTGAGAGGATTCACCAGAGACAGAGTGAGGAGCAGAACAGGCAGATCGAGCGAAATACACTGCTGAGGGGAGCAGCGGGCGAGGCAGGAGAGGTCTGCTGCACCATGTGGGAATCTCTCTTGCCGGGGATAGAACTCATGTCGCAGTGGCTCTGGATAGCTTCATAGTGCTGTGCTTAACCTGTTGCGTCACCAGGGAGGCCCTTATTTTATGTTTAACTCTTCCAATGGTTTAAACTGCTAAATAAAAATGTGGAAATATGCACTTACGGGCCATCTAATAATTCAAAGTCTCCTCCCCCCGACAATGTTCTCTAAGTTTATACTTGTCAAAGTCTTTGAAACTAATATACAAGTATGATCATTTCCATTTTAAAAGACATTTTTGAATACAATGATATAAATATGAAAAATATATGTAGTCAGCCCTGAACTGACTTATAGTGATATACTCTTTAGAGAAACACACAAGCAGATAGTATTTTGTGCTGAAATCAAGTATATTCATTTAAACCACTTCAGCTTTGAGAAAGACAGATGAAGAAGAGCCCTAGATTTCAAATCCTCAGGATGTCACCAGGTCCAAGATGCACTGTTATCCCTTCCACCCCCGAACACAATACCACTGAGAACCATAAACAGTCATTTTCTTAAGAGGTAGGTCTTATAAACACTTGAAGCACAAATGCTTTATAATCTATGCTGCTGACTGAGTGTAGAGCAACATGACAGGGGGAAAAAAAAGTATAATGGAACATATTAAGCTACCAGAGTCATTCTCAAAGAAATAAGAATTTAAGGGAAAAATACGACGAATTTTCTAAAACTGTGCACGCCATTTTGCTTTTCTATTAAGTGTACATATTAAAGCACATCTATTCAATAGTTCTGAAAACTAACTGACCTCTACGTGTGAATTCACATAGAAACTTCTAATACTGAGGTCACACTGAGGTTAAACAATAAATCTACAAATTTTAATGCCTAAAATGAAAGCAGAGTTGAATATGACATGTTCAATTTTCCCTTTGATCTACTGAGTTATACACAACTCTCACAGTCTAATCTGGAGCTGGAATTCGAAACTCATGAAAAGCCAGGGCTTTCCCCTTTAATACTCATTGTAAACTTGGCAAAGGAACAAGAGGACATCTTTGAAGGAGCCAGGGTATAATTGATGTGTCAAATTGACAACTCTCTTCTCTTGGGTGATGTCTGCCAATACTGGAAGCTGAAGAATGGGGATGGTGGAGATACTTAGTCTTATTCTGTGTGAAAGCCTATCACTTTCTGTTCTTGATTTTTTTTTTCTAAATTTGAAAGATGATATTGCCCATCTGGAGAAAAGCTGTTTAAAGAATCCTGTGATGGATGGAATGGACCCACCAACATCTTCTAAATGCCACTAAGACTCACTGTCACAATTAATTAGCATGATCCCAGAAATGAACTGGTCAAAACTTTGAAAGCGAAGCTTAGTCATGAAAATGCCTGGGATCGTTTTTACAGCTAATTCTAAAAGAATAGGACCAAAAGTCTTCAGTAACATTATTTCAGGATTGGTTTCCTGGCAGTCCCTCATTGGTGTTTATTAAGATAAATATATTTTTCAGTAGCTCTAATGCAACCCAAACCAACTATGTTAACCAAAGGGCACAAAATAAACCTCATCTGAAATTCCAGAAGCATACTCCTTCCTGTGACTGTCTGCAAACTTTTATTAGAACTCTAAAGTGTGCTCAGTGTCCTGGTTCCTAATGTTTTCTGTCGGGTCCAGCTGAATCCATCCAGTGGGGTGTTAGCTGCAGACAGTGATGTCTGGGGTCTCCTACCCTTGACTGTTTCCACTGGTCCAGCACAGAGGACTCTCCTCTGACTTTCACACTGTGTTGCCTTCATGCCTTTTCCTTGTCAGCCCCAGGGAATCAGGGGAGCTCAAAGTTCCCCTCACACCATCCTAGGCTAAAAAAAGGAAACCTGAATTGACAAGAGCAGCCTTAACAAAGGATGGAAAGCTGCCAAGGATGCAGGGTAATCACAGAGCTTCTTCGGGAAGACACCTTTTCCTTTTTTTTATTCCTCCTTAGGGGAAATTCAAGATCACTGCTCAAAGGCAAAATGCTAACCTCCTGCATGGTAAGCAGCGTTCCTTTTGCCCCCCAGAGTCCTCTCCAGTTTGCTCTGATTCCCAAATGGTCTGCCATTCATCTGCTCCTTTTCAGAGAAGGTTTGTAGTAGCTGGAAAATTACTGCTACAAGGTAGCTATTTATCATGAAAGGAATTACTGAACATTTAGTACCAGGGTTGGGATTTTTCAAGATGAGACAAACCTGCAAATCCTTAGAGAACAGATTTTAGGAAAGGGGGACTGGAATGAATGAGAGGCAGGGAGGATTGGCTACACATATAAGACTCTGAGTTTGACACACCCCCTATCTATTAATCTCTGAAATGGCTTCTCCATTTCCAGTGAAATTTGTAACAGAGAGGACAAAGAGAATGCTCCCCAAAGGAGGAGCAGAGGATGGCCACTGGGGAAGGAGTAAGATTGGGATACTAGATTTTTGGAAGTTCAAAGACAAGAAAGAGGGAAGGAGGAAACAAGGGAGGAAAGGAAAGAGAGAAAGGAGGAGGGAGGGCAGTAAACTGGGTGTGAAGCTGAACACAGCTTTTGTACCCTTTGATTCACAGTCAGTCCAGGCTTCCTGAATTTTTTTTATTATTATTTTTAAACATGTTTAAATGTAGGGTCTCCCTGGTGGTGCAACAGGTTAAGTCTCAGCACTATGAAGCTGTCTGCAGCCACTGCAGCACGAGTTAGATTCCTGATCCCCAGCCAGGGGGTTTCCCACATGGCGCAGCAGACCTCCCCTGTCTCAATCACTGCTCCCCTCAGCAGTATATTTCAGTCAATCCATCTGTTCTGCTCCCCACTCTGTCTCTGGTGAATCCTCTCACCCCCACACACACCTCTGGCCTACACCCCAGTTCATGCAGGCATAAATAAATCTTGATCTCTACACTTCTAAGTCATTGACTGTACTAGTCCCCATTCCAAGTCCTTTGCTGCTCTTGACTCAATGGATCCTTACAAAAATCTTATGAGTAGGTCCTGTAAGTGCCTGTATGTCCAGAGGAGAAATTGAGTAAAGAGAGGGAAGTTAAGGAGAAACTAAGATAGAATTTAAAAAGGAATTTGCCCAAGTGCCTAAATGAGGAAGTAGCAGAGCTGAGACATGAACCCAGGTATTCTGGCTCAGGAATTCCTGCTCTTAATCCACATAATATGGCAGTAGGGTCAACCTACACATGGCGTACACAGAAACACAATGATGTGTGTCTTTCTAGAAAGTTCCATTTTGGTCTAACAGAGGCAGTGTGCAGAATGTTCCAGATACCTCTGGAGTTTCTAGGAGGTTAAGGCACCAGGTCAGCAATGGAAATAAGTGAGTTCCAGACACTGGTCAAACCCCACAGAGCTCCAAGGATGTGGATTAAATGGCAGTTAAGCTGCCACGGTTCTAACCATTTCTGGAACCTCACATCTTCTGTTCTGCTCTCAACTTCTGGATGCTTGCACATACCTTTCCTGGCACTAGCTCCGGGAGAACAAATGAGCACAAAGCACAAGCAACAACACATTTTTCATTTAAATAGGCTCTAATTGATGTGTCCTTCCAACTTGCAACAACACTGGTTGAATCATGAGAAATGTGTGACCCGTGAAAAGTATTTTCATTAGTCACAACACAAATACGAATGCTGCTTGAAGGGCCTATCCTGTACTGCTATTCCCCTGGCAGAAATGGACTGTTTTTTTTTTTTTAATTATGACTAATTCACAAATGGCCAAAGTGAAAAATATTTACACTTGTTTCATTTCTGGGAAACTGATACACAGAAAGGATATGTTTGATTTTATTCATGCCCAAGATTAGACAGTACCCAACACAGAGTATTTCTCAGCCAGAGGACATTTTCCTTCCCTGTAACTAGGCCAGCAGTATAAATCCCATATATTCGGTCATACATATTTGGATCAACTACTGAACAATACCAAAGACTGCTTTTTCCAAAATACTTTCAGCAAATGGCTGCATAAATTTCCATCACACACACACACACACACGCACACGCACACGCACACACACACACACAATCGTGGGAGTGGTGATGATGACTCCTTTATAATCAGACTTGAGAATTTATCAAATGTTATCTCATGGGCTGAAAAATCAAGATGACCCTCTGGATTCCTTTAAGAAGTCCCTGACTTCAGTCTTGAAGGGTGTAAACACAGTTTACATTTCTTTCTCAATGAAATATTCCTTCTCAGTCTCTGCAATCGAACCCAACATTCAGGGAATACCCTTTCCCTGTCCCACGCCTGCCTGGCCCACCAGAGGCCACAACACCTGGACTTCTGTCCCCCTACCACATCTGGAAACGATCGCATGTTACCTCAGGGCACTCTTGCAGGTCCTCAGCCAGAGTGGATCAGGCCAGGACAGATATGAAAGTGGATCTTGATCCAGGTGTATGTGACTTTGTCTCCTGTCTCTACTGTGTGAATCACGAGGATCATTCATGAGAAATGTGCTGGCACAGCAGCTTTGCAAATTTCCTTAAATTGTCATTTTCCTATAATGGTTTAACTGGCAGCATGGCCTAGATTTGGCACAGGGCAGAGACTCATCTTTCGTTATTCTTTTTTTTTTTTTAAAGATTTATTTATTTATACAAGCTGGGGTACAGGCCAGAGGCGTGGGATGGCGAGAGGGCCCACCACAGACAGAGTGGGGAGCAGAACAGGCAGATCAGAAATACATGCTGAGGGGAGCAGTGGGCGAGCAGGAGAGGTCTGCCGCGCCATGTGGGATTCTCCCCGGCCAGGCGTCGAACTCACATTGCGAGCTGCCGACAGCTCCACAGCGCAGTGCTCAACCGCTGCGCCACCAGGGAAGCCCTCATCTTTCGTTATTCTAATGAATGGGAGTGAGAGGAAAATCTAGAATCTTACATGTTACTTATCCATCCTCTACTGAAAGTACTCCCAGCGCAGAGAAGTTTCGGTCAGCAGGACTAACAAAGCAACAGTTTGTTTTTTTTTTTCCCATAAGATATGGCCTGTTGGTAGGCATTTTGTAATAAATTTCATTACAGGTTCTAAACCTTCCCAAGGCCCCCTGGCTTCAATCGGCACAAATACATCAGCGTCACGTCAAGCACAGTCCCTCATGACTTGCTCTTTCAATCCAGGAGTCTTTTCAGGTTCTTTCCAAGTATCTTTTAAGCATGACAGCCCCAAATAGCAACTCCTTTTAAAAAGCTAACAATCTGCAATTTAAAACCGATAACCAGAACAAGGACTCGCCAATATATATATCTCAGCACATCGCCATGTATTTGGTGCCAGAGATTATTTGAAAATTAAAAAAATAATGAAATGCAGCTACTGGTCATGCCTGTTACTGGAGAGGTGGTCAAACTCCTGCTGTAAAGTCCTCTGAAGAGCTCCATCAAGGTCATTACTTTTACACTGAGTCCAATAAAACAACTGCAGAATCCACTTGTCTCATATCCGTATTTTAACTTAAAACCTATGTGACAGATTTCTTATGAAAAGAGTAGCAACACACAAATGATATTATGACAAAAGCTATTTTTACGACCCCCTACGTATGGAGGATAACAATATCGCTTCTCTTATGCAAAAAAAAAAAAAAAAAATCTATTACACCCCACATCACTCATCCCTGGGTCAGGAAGTCTTTCGTTATCCTCTCCCTCCCACCTCCCCCTGCAAAAATAAATAAATAAATAAATAACAAAGGCCAATTTTTTTTTTTTTAAACTAGGCAAGTTCACTCCCTCTCTAAGATACCCGGAAGGGCTAGAGATGACAGAAGTGGAAGTCTAGTTTAAGGTACCGTTCTCTGTGATTTTGTACCATGAGTGTGCTATATAATATCTTATAAATTCTGTACCTAAGACTGGCACAGTTCACAAGTCCATTACTCTATGCCTGCTGTCACAGAAATGGTAAGACAAAGATCTAAGATAAAACCACTGATATGATAGATATATCTTCCTATTACTATGCAAAGACCAGTATATGTTCAAATACCTCCCCCCTTTTAATATGATACAAACTAGTTGAGTACATCAATTCAAAAGTTTGAATTCTCTTTAATATTTTTTTGACAACTGCACTGGGATTAAGATGGGGATCTCTCTTTAATAAAGAGGAAGCAATATTTAAATGTACCAAAGATTTGATTGAATCATAAAATTAAATTACTGCTTTTTGGTAATGCCAGGATTTCACTTGAGAACTAATTTGTGACTCTGCCGTAAATATGAGAGTAATTCTTTTGAAACAAAAGGAAATAATTTTAAATTGGGTATTTTATGCCCAATTTGGGTATTATTATGGGAAGCTGATATATGACAAGATAAGTCACATGAAATATGGTTCAATGTTTGAACTACCTGAAAGAATCAGAATCATCATCACTATTAGGACTTACAATGAATAGTACTCTTCAAGTTGCAAATCACTTTTAGATACAGTCTCACATCTGATGGCTACAGAAAGCCTTCTGAGATCAGCACTATTATAATCCTCATCATAGAGATGAAGAAGCTGATTTGCAGAAAGGATGCAGAGCTGTAGTTAAGAACTATTACACTAAATTACATATCATTTGTTTCAATCATGATAGGCATAGTGGTATTTCTCTGTAATAGCATTACCTATGTCTACAAGACAGAAAATGGTTTGCATGACAGAATCTTACTTTCAAATACTTTCTTTTTACATTATCTAAGAATCCAATGGTACACTCAAAAAACCAGCCCTTTTTGCCAGTCAAAATATCTTCACATTGATCCTCTATAAACACATTTGGAATGGTCTTGACTGACCCAATGAAGATATGATGATTTGAACTTTAATACCTGAATAAATATCTAATTCAGGTTATTAGTGATTTTCTTGTTTGTTCAATTTTTGATTATCCCCTATGTCTCTAAGATTATTTTAACTCAAACAAAGAAAACCACTGTTCTTTTTAACACTCCCAAATTACTACTCACCATACAGTTTTTTAAAATAAATCACTTAGCTAGACCTATCCATCTAATTCAAGTAATACATAGTCATTGATCAAACCAGTTCATAAGCTATGTATAAAAAAATGCCATTTGGCTGTTATATATTCCATGTACAGGGAGAGAGAAGCAGGCAGTTAAGGGCCACTTTGGTTTTCTACCACATAAACACCAAAAAAGGAGCCACTGAAGAGTGAAGCTGCCTGCCTCATATGCCTTTGATAAGATCATCTCATGGAGCAACTGAAAGAAGAGGATCAATGTTCTGACTTCTGCTATGCCCTGACTTCTGCTATCTAGTCAAGTGTCACGTGTTGGACTGACTACCCCTTTTTAAGGGCTTTTCATACTAGGAGTCTTACATTTGTCAACACCATCTCCCTTTTAATTCCAGTAGCTACACTGAAATTTAAAGATCAGTATCATACATTATGTACAAATACTAGGCATAGATAGTTGACATGATATCTCGAATTTTTTGAGAAGTGAATCTGTTCTGTTTTGTGTTGTTTTTCTTTCTCGATATCATATATAAGTGCTGGGCTTTGTAGAAAACAGACGCTCTAAACCAGTCTATCACAAAAGGTGGGAGATAAAGGGTTCTATTCTAGTCTCATGATTTCCTGATTGGGTGGTCCTCGAGATGGGGTGGTGTCTGTGATACTACCTAGTCATAAATGTGATGACTCATACTTTTTAAAGTTTCTGTAGTGATTACATTAATAGGGCAACAGTTTCTAGCAAATCATAATTCTCAAAAAGATGGTATGCGCTCATCTTCTATTATTAGAGAATTTTAAATCAAAACATCTATGAGATATTATCACATACTGACAGAATGGCTATTATCCAAAAGATAAGAAACAAGTGCTGGAGATGATGTGTAGAGAAGGGAATGCACTGTTGGTGGGAATGCAAACTGGTCCAGCTACTATGGAAAATATTGTGAAGATTCCGCAACAAAATTTAAACTGGCCATTCCATATGATCCAATTATCCCACTTCTGGTTGCTAAACCCCAGGTTCAAAAACACTAATTTGTAGATGTATACACCTCATGTTTATTGCAGCACTATTTTTGAAAAATACTTATTTATGCATACAAAAGCTGGCGTGCAGGCAAGAGGTATGGGGGCGGGCGGGGGGGGGGGCAGTGAGAGGATTCACCAGAGACAGAGTGGGGAGCAGAACAGGCAGACTGACTGAATTATACACTGCTGAGGGGAGCAATGGAACAAACAGGAGAGGTCTGCTGTGCCATGTGGTTCCTGGCCGGGGATCGAACTTGTGCTAATGCAGCACGATTTACAATAGACTAGAAACAGAAACAACCCAAGTGTCCAGTGATTGATAAATGGATAAAGATGATGTGATATTTATATATACAAAATGGGACACTACTTTTTTTTTAAAAAGATGGAATGCTTCCATTTGTAAGAACATAGATAGATCTGGGGAATTATGCCTACTGAAATAAACTAGACTGAAAAAAACAAACACCACATGATTTCACTCACGTGGTATATACAGAAAATAAACAGATGAACTAAATAAAATCAAAACAGATATTTGGACTATAAGATCAATTAGTGGTTACCACAGGAAAGGGGAAGGGGGTGGGTAAGTTGGGACAGGGGAGAGAGTTGTACAGTTAAGGATAGACTCACACTTTCAGTAGTGAACTTAATGGTTCTCAACAATGAACCCCTGCAACTTAGGTTATGCTTCAGTATTACTTTAAAAAGAAAATAAAGTACAAATACATTTTTTTTAAATAAAACTAAGTGGTGTCTATTTATTTTCAGGTGAAAATGCCCTATATGTTTCTGGGTATCTTGACTTGATGTAAGGAATAAAAGATTTAAAAGACATTTATTTACTGTTAATTTTTATATTTAATATCGTAAAGCATCTTAAAGAAGAACCATCGCTTCCTCCAGTCTACAAGTCTTCTCAATCACCTCTAGTTCTCTGGCACTCAAGAGCTTGCAGGGTTCTGTTACGATCCATTGATTTTTCCTCACAGTATAAAAATTTCCTTTGTTTAATTTCATTGGGCTATTTCCCCTGGGTCATTCTGACCAATTATGTTTCTTGTTGTTTATACTGTTCAACCACCAATAGATTTTATTTTGAAGAACATGATGCAATCATGCGATAGCATTCTTTCCTGTTATTGAACTGTTTTTGCCTGAAGAATGGCCTAAAGAACAGGAAAATAATTGATGCCCATGAGCACCTTAATCCTTAGGACAATGATGAAGTAAATAAGACATCACACATATGGATTAAGAAAAAAAAATGGTGGCGTGGGCAAGAGCTGGAAATTAACCACAGTAGCTGACATTACACACACCTCTGCTCTCTCCCTCTCCCCAGAATAGGATTCTCCCCTGGTCTCTAGAGCAGGTTCATGAGTTGGTATTTCTAGCCTTATTACAGTGAAGAGACTGGGTTTCCAGAAAGTCAAATGGCCTACATGAGATCATCAGCCAAAAAGTGATAAAGATGGCATTCAAGTGTGTTCTTCTTGATATCAATGGACACACATCCACCATGGAAAACCCAAGAATCATTAAAGAAACTGAAATTTTGAACATAATATTCTACTTGGGTTTCAATTTCAGAAATGGATATGTCTGAATAAAACATCTCTATCTTTGGAAACGGAGGGAGTCAGATGGACTTAAGGAATTGACGAGGCAAAAGGTAGCAAAGGTTGAGAAGACGATCATCCTTCTCTCCTTGTGCATTCTGCCCAGCTGGTCAGTGGCTGCCAAATGCTCCATCTCAGAAACAGTTTGCATCTAGTCCAAAGCTTTAGTCATAGATTTAAAATGTAAATACTTTTAGAAAAGTTGTATTTGGCATTGTTGCTAGACATATTCGCTGCAGTGGAGATGAGTTTCCTACTGATCTTGAGACAAGTTTCATTGGTTTGTTCATTGCTTGAGGACAGAAAAGAAATGGCGATGGTATGTCTCACAGGAGTGAGGAGGGGAGACTCTGGAACTGTAGAGGCATTGAAGTACCGCCACCAACAGAAACACAGTCATCATCTTACCAAAGGCTGGGCTGCCTAAGGAACTAATAATTTTCAGGGCTACATTATTATACATTTGCCAATAAAAATTTACCATTCTATCTGGAAAGACTTCTGACATGATTCTCCTTTATCTCACTCTTACTTTATCATTGTATACGAGGCAGTGATTCCACCACTTTACCGCTGTCAACAACATCATCTGCTATAATAATGGAGGGAGAATTTCCATGCAGCAAGAGCCATGCATCAAGGTGCCTTGTGACCTCCCTGCCAGAGTTCTGTGTCTGTTCTAGTCTGTTCTGCACAACTGATAAACTAACCAACGACACCATTAAACAAGTGTCTCTAGGAGTCAGTCTCTTTGAAAATGAGGGCAAAGAAATGCAGAGTCAAATTAAGTTGACTAGAATAATGCATATCTTTATTCCTTACAGTATGTTGACAATGGCTGACAAATTTCTAGTGGTTATCATCTCACAGACCGCAGAGAGTAACATTTTATAAACATCAAGCAAGACTGCACGGTATCTTGATAAACAGCCCCTTTCTCCCCCCAGGCTGTGCTGTCCTCTCTCTAGATACATGCAAGGTTCCCATTAACATCAAACAGCCAGGGGAGAATGGCAGACTGCTGCGGAGGTAGCATCAAATCGCGGGGGGTGGCGTGGGGGGGAACACACAAACATGTTGTACAGGATGAAATATCACTTTCTGAGGCAAGGAAGTAGACACAATGCACCAGAAAGGCAGTGGGGAAAGAAATCGCAGTGTTCGATGTACTGACAGCGAGCCGTTAACAAAGTGAAATTACCAAATACTGGTGCAATTTGGAACTTGCATTTTCTGTTTGGGGAATTATGATAATGTGACAAGGTTATCGTTATAATTAGGAGAGTAATTAAAATAAAAGAGTAATTGCTCTTCTGCATTTTTCTCAGTCAAAATGATCTAACTGTAGGGGAAAAAAGAAATGAAAAGAACATTCTTCATTTACTTTTCATTTCCCACAAATATCACAGAACCCAAAAGCAGGCTGACCAATCACTCCAGCTCATGTCACCGTTTCAATTTTCTTCTGATAAATAACTTTTTTTTAAGCTGGTACATGTCTTGTCATATAGTATAGACCATACATGCAAAGAGTGCCTTGAGCAGGGAGAGCCCCCCCTTTTTTTAAGATTTGTTTATTTATGCATTCGAGCTGGGGTATAGGCCAGAGGCGCAGGGTTGAGAGGATTCACCAGAGACAGAGTGGGGAGCAGAACAGATGGATCTATTGAAATACACTGCTGAGGGGAGTAGCGGGCAAGGCAGGAGAGATCTGCTGTGCCATGTAGGAAGCTCCCTGGCCGGGATCGAACCCCGTGCTGCAGTGGCTGCAGATAGCTTCATAGTGATGAGACTTAACCCACTGTTCCTCCAGGGAGGCCCGGGGGCAGTCCCTTTTTGTGCAATACTATCTCCAATTCTGACAGGTTAAAGTGTTTTCTCCTTCATGCTTCCTGATTCTGGATTTAGTTTCTATTAATTGCATGATCACACTATCTTACCCACAAAAGTGAGGGAAAAAATTCTTTCACCCAGTTGGATATACATCCACTCAGAGTAGACGAGCAAAATTCAAAAAAAAAAAAAAAATGAATAAGCTATTCCTGAAGATTAGGAGTCAGAAGAGCCAACGTATATCTGGCAAAAAGACTCTGAAGTACTGAAACGAGGAAGGAGCATTAAGAAATTTGTTTAAATTCCAGTGGGGAGGACTGGCAGGGCTAGGAGAAAGTTAATATCTGCTCAAATCCTCTGGGCTTCCCAAGATAGATAGAAAGCTCACCTTATCTATTCACCATGAAGTGGGATTGATGGAGACACCCCAGAAAGTGACTATGTGCCGATAATGCCAAGAGGGACCCTGGGCTCCAAGATCTACCCTGTCACTTGCCATCTGCCACCTCACCTCAGGGTGACAATAGGCAGCAAAGACCTGGGGAAAGTGGTGGCTCACCACACATCCCTAAAGGGAAACTGAGGCCAAGGACAGCACTTCTGTGAGTCTCCCTTCCTTTCCCAACAAATGACAATCCTAGTCACCTAACTTGCTGAACTGCTAAACAACAAGAAGAAAACCATAAAGTTCAAAAGAGCTTTGTTGCCTTCTAAGCAACAACACACCTATGATACGTATATGGACATACATTGGCATGGACATAAACCACACGTCACATATAATCTTTACTACAAGCAACAGTGGTTGTGTTGACTCCCTTTCTTCTGGGCAATGAGAAGAGTACCTTTCCAAGAACATGAATCATTTGGAAACAAAAAGACTCAACTTCATTTTGGGGTAAATTTAGTCCCAACGTGATTCCTTAGGGCTCCTGCACCTTTTTCTGCTTATCTGCTTACTATTTTCTGTTTCTTCATGGGGGCTCAGCTCAGAGCCCACCCATCAAGGAGCTTCTCCACCCCGACTCTGCTCACAAGCCACTGCTGCACCCCACCACCATAGCTTCTGATATGTCTCCTCTTACCCATGTGCTACTGCACCCTAAACAACCTGAGGCAGGGGATGGGTTCTCTGCCCTTCTGTACCCCTATGCTGAGCACTTACTGAAAAAGGATGTGTTGAATTGGTGAAAATTCTTCAGCATGAGCAACTCTGCCAGCTATATATGTGTGGATATGCATGCATATGTGTACACAGGCACCTGTCAATGTCAACGCATGTGCTTATGTGTGCATTTATCTACCTGTATAATTACATGCTTTAAATACAGGCTTCTTCGATTAGGACACTAAACTCTTAGGAGGCCACCAGCCACCCATATTACCAGATGCAGAGAAGCCACACTGGTGTCTGTAGTTTAGAATACATTATTTCCCAAAGGCTATTATCTGCTCTGGCAATAGCAGTATAACAGCAATGCTTCTAGTAAACACTGTGTCCGACAGGCATGATACAAAAGCATTCGAAAAACAAAATGTTGATCTAGAAAGGAATCATGTAGCGGGAACTCCCTGGGGAATAAACACCCCGACTCTGATGCTGAGGTGACTGTTCATTTGAGCAACCGCATCCTCCCCTCCTTTGTTATAGGATTTTAAATGGAAAGCATTAGGTAGCAAAGAGCACTGTAATTAAAGCTTCAAACAGAAAATGATTGACGAAACACTGAAAAAGACTTCTCCTTTAAAAGTGCATTTCAATTCTCCCTGCATCTCCAGAAGAAAAAAAAAAATGCTCCTGACCGTCTCTATATTACCACTGTTTCATTTAATAATGCATATCGACATTTATCCAGGAACATCAGGCTGTGGCGTTACTTCCTCATTTTAAATCAGCTAAGTCCCTGCCCATTTCCAAGACTCCAATTCTCTCCTCCTCCCAAACCCAGTTTTCTCTCTATCCTTAAATTTATTTCTGAAGCAAGGATAAATACTGCAGGGTAAAAATATAAATTCCCTGAATAACTGAAACATAACTCTGGGAAAACGAGAGCATTTTGCCTCTTGTTCTACTAAATGACAATCTCAAGATAAGCCTGCTACAAATACATACATACACATACTCATACACAATACAGATATTCCAAAAGCAAACCACACAGAGGCCTCATTAATCATATAGTCTTTGCTTGGAAGCTCATATGAGATTTTCCTACAAAAGTCCATTATCTGCTTTATTATAAAGGGTCCCAATATAGCTATTTCTACCATTTCCCTTCTAATATGGTATTCAAAATAGTTCTGAGAAGTCTCTTTTTTTGTTTGGCTTCAGTTTTTATACCCTTTGGGTCTGAATATGGACATCATTTACTCTGTGTTCTTTGTGAATATCTGAATACTCTAACTCATGATACTGCCATTTCAAAATGTAAACGCAGAGAGGAAACAGTTCAAGCAGATTTATTCATCACTTCTCTCAATACTCAGGAACTGTGATGGTATTAAAGATGAGTATGATATCAACCTTGCTGCTGAGGTACCAGCAAACTAGTAACGCAACAAGCTAGAACAAAATGCTTTCAAGAGGTATACTGTACTTCAGTTATGACATTGTACTTCCAATTGAGTAAGGGTCTGTATATTTGGCTTTTACCACTTTGAAAACAGAGTTTGCAAAGCTGTTAACTAGATCAATTGCAAGAGGTACAGAAAACATCATTTATAACTGATACCAACAGTTAATACCAATAGTTAATAGTTAATACGCCCATGCTAACTGTCAGGCACTGCTCTAAGCACATTAGTGTCAACTCACATCAACAACTTTGTAAGGTGGGCACTATCTCCATGCTCTGGTGGGGGGAATGAAAGCACAGAGAAACAAATCACTTGAGCAAGGCAACCAAGAATGGGGAAAATAAAGGATTACAATGCAAGGAGACTAGCTCCAGGACTAGCTTAATCATTTTCTACCACTGCCTCTTGGCACAGGTCACTCGGTCAAGCAGAGACTGTTTCATTACAAGGTTGAAAGCTGATTCTCTCCAAGGAACATATGGAGTCCTCAGACCAAGCTCAGACTATGATTTCATGCTTAGTCACAGAATGCTGTCAATAACTTTTTGAAATTAATAGAACACCACTTCCAGGTAAAATTTAGGGAAAGGATGCAGGGGAGATGGGATGTAGGAGAGAGCTTGTCTAAAGGAAAATTCATGAAATATCTAAAAGAAAGCTCCTGCCCTTGGAGACACTGTGCCACGCTCACCCCCTGCATGTCCTGTGTGCTTCATTTTCAACAGCCCAGTGCATGTTCTTGGTTGCGAAGCGAGCTGCAGATGCGAGCTGTACAGCTGTCTCGAGTTTACCAAACTTTTTATGAACATTAAAGGTCTAGACAGCCCTGCATCTTGTTACTGCTTTCATTTAATTTCAGCAAAATCATCTGTATATTCCAGACAAGGTTAAGGGCAAAATGTCTATATTCACAAGACTAAATTTATCCACTTAATGATATTTTTAATGATATGCCTGTTATTCTTATTGTATTAACATCTCCCTCCTTGGAGAGAGAAACACACACGCATCCCCCTACATCTTAATTTCTTCCTGTAACCATTACATGTGTTATCAGGCAACTCTTCTGAATTTTAATAGTTGCCTTTCAATTTTCTACCTTCCTTACCAGGTTCATTTCAAGATTTGAGTAGGGCAGAAACAGTTCTGTTGCTGAACTCTATTATCATCTTGTGGGATTCTAGGCATATTCTGATATAATGACTGTTTCATTTTCTGATGGGAAAGCAGGATCAGTAGGGCTGCTAACCTCCTGTGGCCTCTTCCGATCTGAATCTATAGTAGAATTTGATGTGAAAACCCTTCAATTCCTTACCACTTAGCTATCCCCCCTCTCTTTCAGTAAAGATAGCTTTTACACAAAGAGTAAAATCAAATTTCTAAATTACATATCAAGTCTCTAAGGAGCAAAATCACATTACCAGATGATGCCTAGCTCCATTAAATAGGCATGATTAGCTGATGGTAGAGGTCTTTCATCCACAACAGCGGTTATGATGGATACCCAGTTTTTGAGGGTGCACAGGGCGTGCGATGACATGTTATCGTGCCATCCCACTCTGCTGGACAACCACTACCTTCAGAGAACAAATACCTCAGAATCTGACCTCAACAGGAATACTGCAATGACACAGAACTATTCTCTTGGGCCTCCCTGGTGGCGCAGTGGTTAAGCGCTTGCGCTGTGGAGCTGTCGGCAGCAGCGATGGGGGTTCGACACCCAGCAGGGGAGAATCTCACATGGTGCGGCAGACCTCTCCTGCCTCGCCCGCTGCTCCCCTCAGCAGTGTATTTCTGATCTGCCTGTTCTGCTCCCCGCTCTGTCTCTGGTGAACCCTCTCGCCGCCCCACGCCTCTGGCCTGTACCCCAGCTTGTATGTATAAATAAATAAATCTTTAAAAAAAAAACAACTATTCTCTTAACTAGGCTGAGTTTACTGAAATTCACAGCAACAGATCTCTTTGCACATTCAGAAAAGAACAGCTGAAGAGACGTGGCCATGACTTGGATTTGGTGAAAATCCACACTCATGTTCACAATACTAACTGTTTAGTTCAAAATCAGTGAGTTTTACAAATCATGGATCAAGAGGCCCTGTCATCATTTTAAGTGGGAGAGATAGTCAGCGTCTCAGGCAAGTTCATTGCCAGTTCTAACTACACTGAATATAGGTACTCGAACTGCATAGAAGTGATCTGATAAAACTTGGATTCATCTTTAATGGCACTGGCAAGCTTCAAAGGCGATGAAAATGCTGTACTTTCTAGACTGTACTTCTCAGGTGTGCTAATATGTCAGGAAATGAAGTCCGCAATATTTCCACTCTGAAGGAAGGACATTTGCAGCCTACGATCACTCAGGGACAAATGTTTATCTTCCACAGTCTCTTGGCAAGATGACAGTTTATTAAATCTCTCGAGAAGACCACTAAACCAGCACTTAGAACTTTCTGGTCTTTGGGACTTCAATAAATACTTGTTGATTGCCAGCTCAATCGTGAAGCTTTTTCAACTTAAATATATGTGATGTCCTGCAGAGCAAAATGAAGCCTCTAATAAGTTAAGCTCTTTGAAAAAGAATAAAATGTTTTCTCCTACATGATAATGAAAGAAGGGAGGCATGGCTTTATATTCTTGGTGTGATTTTCTTTCCAATTTAAACCAAAAAAAAAAAATCACTGTTGAGAAGTATCCGCCCTACCCTATAAACAAATGAATAAAAAATGGAATCCTTTGTGTTTCTACAGCAGCTTGGACAATTTCATCACACACACACACAGGCTTTGGAACACACTGCAAAGGTCATCTGCTATGGTGTTTTTTTAATAGGCCAACAAGCTCCCCTCCTTTCCCAAAATTACAACATGCAAAACACCACTACCAATAACAAAACTATTTCTAATTACCTATTGAGGTAAATGGAAATCTTCCTTTTATTCCTTCCCCTTCAATGCTCTCTCTCTCTCTCTCTCTCTCTCTCATTCTCTCTCTCATTCTCTCTGATCTTTCTTTCCACAAATATTTGTAGAATGCCTGCTACAACATTTATCTGATCAGTGCTGAAATCTGAGGGCAAATGTGTGAATCAGACCAGTGTAGTCACAGGTGTTTTAAGACAAAGAAATGACCCGTAGATGATCTCAGTAGTACAGGAGAGAGAGAGAGGATGGAAAGAGAGAGGGCAGAAGGAGGGAGGGGCAGGAGAGAGAGAATGATTGAGAAAGTCTGTAAGTAGGAGCTGGCATATAAAGGTTGACTGCTGGGGCCTCCCTGGTGGTGCAGGGATTAAAGTATCAGCACTAGCACGCTATTGCCACCCAGTGCTGCACGAGTTTGATCCCGGGCCAGGGAGCTTCCCACATCGCACAGCAAACCTCTCCTGTCTCGCCCGTTGCTCCCCTCAGCAGTGTATTTTAGTAGATGCACCTGTTCTGCTCCCTGCTCTGTCTCTGTTGAATTCTCTCACCACCCCCAATACCTCTTGCCTATACCCCAGTTCTTATATGCATAAATAAATAAAATAAATCTTCAAAGCTTGACTACTACAAATACTCTGATACTTTTTAAAATATTACTATTTTTTAGAATTATATTATGTCTTATCCTAATTTCAAGTTTCTTGTCCAACAGACCCCTATTGTTCCACTAACCACCTTTGTTGTCTGAATGTTGCAAGAGAGCTGGGTGTGCATTTCATAAAAGTGACCCATGCAACCTTACCCAAGACGACAAAGAGATGACTACTTTCTCAGTATCTTTTGCCTTACTCACTGCATCTGTTGTGCCTCAAAAGTCTTTAATTTACAAAATTCCATAAAGTTAATGTGAGAGATATATTATGAGCATTGCATCAAAAAGTGCCAATACTAGGGCCTCCCTGGTGGCATAGCGGTTAAGCGCTGTGCTGTGGAGCTGTCGGCAGAGGCGATGTGAGTTCGATGCCCGGCCGGGGAGATTCCCACATGGCGCAGGAGACTTCTCCTGCCTCGCCCACTGCTCCCCTCAGCAGTGTGTTTCCGTCGATCTGCCTTTTCTGCTCCCCACTCTGTCTCTGGTGAACCCTCTCGCCGCCCCACATCTCTGGCCTGTACCTCAGCTTGCATGCATTAATAAATCAATCTTAAAAAAAAAAAGTGCCAATACCCCCCACGCCCAGTCTTCTAAAACTAGTTCCTGGAAGGCAGGCTTTAAATTGTTCAGAAGCTCAATGCAATGGCAGATTCATGAGATACAAGAGCAAAAAACTTGTTAGTAATAACAGTTTAGACATCTTGGAAGAATTTCTGAACTAGCCCCCTCACATCCAGTATTTTGTGATCAATCTCACAAATCCTGCCATAAACAAAAACGTCTTCAGGTCTTACCTGTCTGCACCTGGAAACACCAAGCTCTGGCAGAATCAGCAATGATCAGTCTCCAAACTTTTGCTGAATTCCTACAGGGAGCGAGAAGGACCTCATCTCACTTTGGAGAGGCCTGTGGGACATTCAGGACTTAACCTTTATGGCTCTGCCCTTGGAAGTTTTGAAGGGCATGGCTTAGGTTGCTGGGTCTGTAATACAGGCATACATTAATGTGTATTGCTGTCAGAAAACATGAGAATATCAAAACATTTTTTTAGCTGTGGCAACTTAGAAGACTTGTTAATTATTTGAGGGCTTCACTGCACCAGACACTATGTTAAATGCTTCACATATAGTGCCACATTTAATACGTATGGGTAATTCTTAAAAAAAAAAAAAAAAAAAAAAAGATTTGGGCCTCCCTGGTGGCACAAAGGTTTAAGCACAGCACTATTAAGCTGTCCAGAGCCACTGCAGCAAGAGTTCGATACCCGGCCAGGGAGATTAACACATGGTGCCGCAGACCTCTCCTGCCTCACCCACTGCTCCCCTCAGCAGTGTACTTCAGTAGATCCACCTATTCTGCTCCCCACTCTGTCTCTGGTGAATCCTCTCACCACCCCACACCTCTGGCCTGCACCCCAGCTCTTGTATGCATAAATAAATAAACCTTTAAAAAAATTATTTATGCACACAAGAGCTGGGGTATTTACCAGAGAGAGAGTGGGGAGCAGAATAGGTGGATCGACTGAAATACACTGCTGAGGGGAGCAGCGGGCAAGACAAGAGAGGTCTGCTGTGCCATGTGGGTCAGCTCCTTGGCCAGGAATCAAACTGTTGTTGCAGTGGCTGAGATAGCTTCATAGTGCTGAGACTTAGCCCCTTGCACCACCAAGGAGATCCCGTATGGGTGATTCTTCAAGAAGGTTTTAATTCTGCCATCTCTTATGTAAAGATGCTAAAGTGAGGATTCTCTAGATTAAATACTTTGCCAAGATACTGAGATGGGGAGCAGTGAAGGGAGGACAATAAAACCCAGAACAGAGCTCCCAACCATCAATATCAGCTCCTTAGATTAAGTGACAGTGGAATGACTGGAAATGCCCAATATTGAACAGATAAGAAATGGAGACTCCAGAAGGCTGAGTAGTTTAACAAAAAATCAAGGTTTTTTAGAAAGCACAAAAGCTAAAACTCAGTTCTTACCCAGCCTACTTATTCTTTGTGTATCCCTCATTACCCCTCCAATTCATTCATGGAAACAACTGCTGACGACAATCTGATATACAGCTCCACAAAACAGAAAGGGACATGACTTTGAGCATCTCCTTTTCCTGTCTGGGAATCTGTTATAGGACAGGAGAGTAAAATGACACAACCCATATGAAAGCTTCAAGAAATAAATATGAGTTATCAAAATGAAAAAGATTATGAAAAATGGCTTAGATCTTAGTTTCTCATTTTATGTTATATTTTATCTCTGGCAATAAATAAATCTTCGACTCTCTTATTTAGAACCATAACAATGTTAACTGAGTCTTTTAAGCATTTCAAGGCAGAACTACGATACATGTTCATTCATCCCTGCATCCATCCATTCAGGCTTGCATTCATTCATCCATTTATTCAATATCTTAAAACAGAGTGGTAATTTGGGCTTCCCTGGTGGCCTAGGGGTTAAGTCTCAGCACTATTACTGCTGTGGTGTCAGTTCGATCCCTGGTCAGGGAGCTAACCCACATATGGTACAGCAGCCCTCTCCTGCCTCATCCACTGCTCCCCTTAGCAGTGTATTTCAGTCAATCCACCTATTCTGCTCCCCATTCTGTCTCTGGTGAATCTTCTCACAACCCCACCACCACCACCACCACCTCTGGCCTATACCCCAGTTCTTGTATGCATAAATAAATACTAAAAAAAGACTAGAGTGGTAATTAGTCACACACATATAAGACCAACAATGCAACACTAAGATCCTACTATGCATAAGACTTTGCATAAATTATTTCAGCAAGTTTTTATAGGAACTCTATAAAGAACTAATATATTCACTTTACAGAAGATGTTTAGATTAATTTTCAAATTTGTTCAAAGTTTCATAGTTAGGTCATATAGCTGGATTCCAACTCAGGCTCACTAATTTCTCAGTGATCGGCCATGCAGAACTTGAGAGTCCATCTATGGGAAGGCAGGTGGATGTGCCAATGTCCAGAAGGTTCTATACCTCTCGTCCTCCCCCTCACCCCCACCTCTGTCGAAACAGGACAAGTGGAGATGATCCTAGATAATCCTGGAACCACTACTGATCTGCCTTGACCTTTAAATCACAAAGTGGACATGAATAAAGCAAACATTTATAGATGAGTTCTCAATAAATATTCATTCAAAAGAATAAGAGCTATTATATGCAGAAAAGGAGAATCTGGAAGATTGTTCTTACCAGTAGCATACCCTTCTCAATCTTCTGGTTCCCCACTTGTTAATTTTTTCAAAGATTCCAATTGTGACAGCCTATCAATTAATTATGATTTGTCTTATCTACTACATTTTACAGATGTCAACAATCACTTTATCAGCAAAGCACTCTTAAATTTGAATAAAGAAGGTAAGAAATTTGAAGTTTAAATTCCTTCACATTATTATGAGGAGTTCTGGTAAAAATGGTGGTGTATAAATCAAACCCAAACACTAGTACATGAAAATAAATATTTCTCTCTAGTATTCACTACTTACAAATTGCTGTTACTTAAGGACAAAGAATGATCAAAACATGCATTTTTTTCCATTTTGTCATATATTTTCACAGCAATTCCATCTATGATTAAGAATGTAAAATCATGGAATAGGAAGGGCAATGACAAGTGCACTTATTTGCATGTCTGTCAGAAGAAAATCAAATTTAACTTAAACCAGGATATTTATTCCTTTCACTTTAAAAATTGTTAATAAAGAAAATGCCACGATTCTTCCAAGACACCCTTCCAGACTTCCAAAAAAATTCCTATAAGGAGGTCAGTATTTCTACCACACAAAATAATCAAATCTAAGGTCTAAAATCGGTTAGTTAGTGTTGAAAAATAACAACAAAACATGCTCTAGCGGCCCCTTTTTATCTCCTACGATTGAGTTTCCAGAATGTGGGTGAGCCTTTCAACTGAAACCGTTCAGCTGAAACTAGAAAAAAATTGAATAATCCTGAAATATTACATGAAATACAGAAGTCTATGCTTTTGCATAACTGAAGAATTTTGATATGAAAAACTTCACAACTTCGGAAGACACTAATATGAAAAGAAGGAAAAAAAACATTCATTAGTCAATGGTCATCACACTGGCCAATCCTGTAAATGAAATATCTCACGTCACGTCATATTTTCCACAATGTGGCTGCTGTGAAATTACTAAGTAAGAGCTGCCTCTTTTGCTTTCTTCTTGGTAATGGTTTTCACATTTGTTGTTTACCTGTTTCCTAATAGGTATTCCCTAGGGTTCTCTACGAGTAAATGTTCATTCTTAGAAGCTCTTACTGAAGAATTGCACCTAGTGGAAACACTCAGAATTGTCCCCACAAAATATATTATGAACATTGCTATTTTTGTGCTTATAGTGACAAGATGAGATTTAGTCAAAAAATTCTTTTTTTTTTTTTTTATGCTGATAAGCCAGCAGCCTCTGCAGGTAGAGCCCTTTCTTGGGGTAATGTCTTTCTAATAATCCATGATGCCCACGTTTTTGAGACAACGAGAAAGAAAGATTTCTAGGTGGTCATTTGTTTTTTGTTTTTTTCCCCTAGAAAGAGAAGAGATGTGAAAAGTTCTTCAACAGTGAGTGTCCTGATGGAGAAAATGTGATGGTTGCTTCTAAGGCATCCTATCATCTTCTGGACCCCAGAAATAAATATTGTTAGGAAAAAAAAATTGGAACAAGGCACGATATGTCCACAGGGAGATTCTTTAGGGAAATGTTGATATAGGACTATATAACTGCTATCCATGCAGAGAGAAAACAGCCACAGATTCATATTACTTCAAGTTGGAGGGCAAAGGGGAAGGACATCATGGTTACCAAGACTTGTGTGTCAGGTGTCAGCTAATCTATTCGTCACAGGGATCCTATATTGCGTATTATTTTTCCTCTATTTAAAGGCTGAGGAAGTAACACAAAGACAAAGACGCATGCTCAAGTTACTCATGCTGGGGGAAACAGAACCAGGACTCAAATCCAGTCTGTCTAAATCCAAATTCCATGGCCTTCCCGTTACCTCCCAACACATGTCTTTGCATAGCTCCCTTTCCCAAAGAACACAATTACGGAGATAATAAAAATCACATGGTTGTTGTGTTTTTTAAAACATCCAGATGTCTTCAAAGATCGCAGTGAGTCAGATTCTAGGGATTTGCAAAGTTGCAAGCATCTCTTACGACATAAGCTATCACATCACTAATTCTAGCCATCAAGCCCCTGTGATAAGAATCCAATTCAATATAACCAGGTTCTACTGCCTCCAATTATTTCTATTTGCTCTTGCCCAGAGGCCTGAAAATATTACAGATTTTACAAATACAAACAGAGAATTCAAGATGTGGCTGCAATAATCTACCAGCCTGTTATCAAAGCAAGAGAGTATTGCTTTCGCAAAGGAACCACAGCAGCAACACAGGAAACTTCTTCCACTCCGTCATTTTAAAATTGAAATACATAAAAATTATTTGGGCAAACTTTGTCATTAACTTTTCCAATATTTGAAACTGATAGGCATAGACGTGTGCTGTGTGTAAGTTTCACTCAGGTAGGTGGGAATCAGACAGCTGAGTTCATTTTAGCTCCTCAATCATTTTGGGGCCATGGCCCTCACCCTAAGTGAGCTGACAGATAGTGGAGACATAGCATTTGGCAAAATTTATACTACAATGAGGCTACTATAAAGGTACAAGTAAGAGTGCATTGTCAATTCAGTTCAGAAGAGAAGACTAACTTTTGGGAACAAGACTAGGAAAAGCTACAGAAAATGGATGGCTGGTTGAGATGTTTATACCTGACCTATAAGTAATGGAGAGTAACATCTTTAGCAGAGGAAGAGGAAACTCCAGTGTGCAGATCATGGAAGGAAAGATATAGCTGAACCTAACTACGGTGTCATAACAAAATCAAAGTAAAGGACAGAAGATCAGAGCTTTGAAAATTGCACTATCTAGTGACAGAGAAGCTGAAAGGGAGTAACGATGACCCAAAGTAGTGGTTCTAGACAGTCTCACATGTTGAATAAGAAATATGAATTAAGGGGCCTCCCTGGTGGCGCAAGAGGTTAAGTCTCAGCACTATGAAACTATCCACAGCACTGCAGCACAAGTTCGATCCCCAGCTAGAAAGCCTCCCACATGGCGCAGCAGACCTCTCCCGCCTCGCCCGCTGCTCCCCTCAACAGTGTACTTCAGCAGACCCACCTATTCTACTCCCCTCTCTGTGTCTGGTGAATCCTCTCACTACCCTACACCTCTGGACTACACCCTAGTTCTTGTATGCATAAATAAATCTTTAAAAAAAAAATCTGAATTAAGTATAAGTGGGATTCTGTTGAGAAGGATTCACTCATTTCCAAACATACCAACACTGAAGTCCAGCAGGAAATCAAAGCAGGTTCAGCACTGGGAGCAGAGAGGGAGGCAGTGTGAGAGGCTGGTCCTTTAGATGCTCATGGTCCGACACCCAGGCAGCCATTTCCAGTAGGAGAGACACTGGTAAGGTTAAATTCTTTCACATGGTTTGATCATTTCTCAGATGCGAAGTGCAGGTAGCAATACTTTGGTTCCACTCCATTCACCTATATCCCCAAGGTCAGACAGACACACCACAGAATTCACCAATGGGCCAAACAGAACTGGTGTTTCCTTGTGGTCATGGAGTTGACTTGGCTACGGCACCATTCACCAAGTGACCCCACACCTGGGCAATGCCTACATTTGGAAATAACCCCACCAATGAGCCCATCTGAAATATTCTGCTGCCCCATCCACAGTTGCTGCATGACACAATGGGCAAACGATGACAAGAGGATACAGAGGCAACAGCAGCCACTGCCTAGTCACTGAAAGGGAAATAAAGGAATTAGGGAGGAATCACTTAGTTTAAACAGTATTAGGAATATTTACATGGAGTTAGCAGGAACAAATGATTGGAGGACCTTAATTATAATCCCTGAACAGATAAAACACAACTTTGATGCATGCAGAGATGAGTGTATCAGCAGAGTAAGAAAAGGGAGGGAAGGTCAAAAATCCAATTCAACAGGCTGAAGACATTCAAGCCCCTGTGGTGCTTTACTTTTTCTTCAAACTAGCAATATGCAACAGCCTTTTCCAGTCCATCACTGGGTCATTTTTTTCACCCAGTCAGGTTTACCACCTGAGCAATCACATGGATTTAGAAAAGGAGAGAATATGACCTATTTATAACAACTCTCCATTATTTCCAGGCACTCTTAGAGGCCACTCACTTTATGCTATTATCTGCCCTATGGTCATCTTATTGTCCATTATCACCTCCACAGGGAAAAAGAGGTGAATCTCCAATCAATCTATTTAACTATTTATTATTAGTGCTGGTAAAAGGGTAAGGGAAAAGAATAGAGTATTCTCGACAATAAATGTACTCCTTAATCATTAGGCACTTACCCACAGACTTGTGTTAGTACAAAAATCGTGCAAAAGGTTGTCCTGTTTTATTTTTAAATCAGTGATCCTTCCCTCTTCCCATTTTATAGACATACATTGAGACACCCAAGAATCTGTTTCACTCAAAAGTGACAAAGAGCAGATGACTACTTAGAGTTATCTATTAAAAAGTCATGTATGAAAAGCTACACCTAAATTTACCCATTAGAGAGTGAGAAATCACCCTGATTTTTGATATTTAAGCCCTTGAAAAATGTCAAGCTGATTTTGGAAATCACTCATTGCTCAGCTCTCCTACAGAAATAATTAACAACAACTACAAAATAATTAAGCAACCTGAGGTAAGTCTCTTCTTCAATTTCCCTGTGTATAAAATGAGGCTATTAGCAATACTGCCAAACAGAATTCCCTTTATAGGACATCTATGAAGATTTTAATGTGATACTATACATGAAGTTCATAAGCAGTAAAACCTTTATTGCTGTTGTTCACTACTATTATTTTTATTGCTATCCTTGCTTACCTAGATGAGACTGTGACCTTACTCATACTGGGAATCAAGAATCAGGAGACCATGCAATTTCTAAACAATTTCATAAATCAACATTGTAAGAACTTTTGGGGCTGTAGCGGTAAGCCCCCAGTCTTAAAGCACAGTGGTTTATTAAACATAAGCTCAGGTGTGATTCCTCTTGGCATGAAAGTGCTACTAACACAGGGGCCTCCCTAGTGGTACAACGGGTTAAGTGTCAGCACTATGAAGCTATCTCCAGCCACTGCAGCACGAGTTCGATCCCTGGCCAGGGAGCTTCCCACATGGCGCAGCAGACCTCTCCTGTCTTGCCCGCTGCTCCCCTCAGCAGTGTACTTCAGTAGATCCAGCTGTTCTGCTCCCCACTCTGACTCTGGTGAATCCTCTCATCACCCCACACTTCTGGCCTACACTCCAGTTCTTGTATGCATAAATAAATAAATCTTTTTTAAAAAATTTTTGTTTTTCGTTTTTCAAAGATTTGTTTATTTATGCATACAAGCTGGGGGTGTGGGGGGGGGTGAGAGGATTCACCAGAAACAGAATGGGGAGCAGGACAGGTGGGATCGACAGAAGTACACCACTGAGGGGAACAGCAGGCGAGGCAGGAGAGGTCTGCTGTGCCATGTGGGACACTCCCTGGCTGGGTATCTAACTCATGCTGCAGTGGCTGTGGACAGCTTCATAGTGCTGCGCTTAACCCGTTGTACGACCTGGGAGGCCCTTTAAAAAATTAAAAAAAAAAAAAAGTGTTGCCAAGAGACAGCCCAGAGGAAACCAAGCGTTCAGGAAGAGGTGGATTAAACTCTGCTCCACTGTCTCATCTTTTTAGCCAGTGAATATCTGTAAATGGGGAAGAGGAGACTGGATGTCTCATATGTGCAGACCCCACCTCTATGGAAGCCCTATTTCCATCAATTGATAATACACCACAAAAGCATTCAAATGTTGCTAGAATTGTCTTTTGGTCAACAAGAACTTAAACTTCTGTCACCATTGTGAGTGCCCTAAACCATTCAAGTCTAGGATTTATTGTAACTTTCCCATGTTCAATGTGTAAGTCACCTTCGTGACTAAGGTGATCTGATCCACTAAGGTGGATCAGAACTTGCATTGCAGAGAAAGAGTGATTAAGGAGCTATGATTTCTAGTCTTTCTCCCCTCAGAGGGCTCTGGTCCCTCAGAAATCCCCATTAGAAAATAATGTGCCTGAACTTTAAATAAACAAAATTAAAGAACAAAAAATTTAAAAAATGGAAAGGAGAGTAAATACACAAACATTCACGAGTTCTTTGTTTGACTAATTTTCATTATGCCAAGAAAGATACAATGACGTGAATGCTATGAGTTAAACTCCTCATCTATGGAAATCAAAATCTGTAGGAACACTAACTCAAGTGATGGTTTTACTCAGTGCCAAGAAAGATACCACAAGAGAGTTAGTTCTTTAAACAAATCTCCCAGTGTGGCATCTGAATTGCCTGGTATATGGCCTGTAGAGCTTGATGCTATCCAGGGTGGCAATAACCAGCACGCATTTGCCTGACAACATGCTCCGAGTGAGGCAGAAAGGTGATGGTTGTGCTAATTTCCACTTCTTGTCTTCCAGGATTGGCCAGCACATTTATGCATTTATTCACTGCATTGTATTTACGCAGAACCTGTGAATTGGGTCTCACTGTTGGCACTAGGGAGACAGAAAGGATGAGCCAAAGTTCTTGGATGTCTATTGTGAGAGAGAGATGAGAGAATATTATAATAGGGTGTGAACAGGGAAGTAATAAAGGTTTGAACAGAATGCTGCAGAAGCTAGAAGGAGTGACTTAACTGGAGAGAAGGGGACATTTGTATGTGTCTTAAAAGAAAAGAATTTGGCACCTCCCTGGTGCTGCAACAGGTTAAGCGCAGCACTATGAAGTTAGCCAGAGCCACTGCAGCACTGAGTTCGATCCCCAGCCCAGGAGATTCCCACAAGATGCAGCAGACCTCTCCTGCATCTTGTGCTGCTCCCCTCAGCAGGATATTTCAGTCAATCTGCCTGTTTGATTCCCCACTCTGTCTCTGGTAAAACCTCTCATCCCCCGCACCTCTGGCCTACACCCCAGTTTGTATGAACAAATAAATTTTAAAGAATTTGCCAAATGGAGAGGGAGCAAGTAATACTTGGTATAAAAGATAAACAGTATGGGTAAAAGGAAGTATCTAGAAGGCGATGCCCTGTCATCTTTGGGAAGTGTGTGCTATGGATGGGTGCAGATTGTCAAAGATCTTGCATGTCATGATAGCAAGTTTGAATGGGGTTTATCCAGAAGGACAGGGAATCCATGCAATAAATGACTATTGCATATGACATGACTAGTTTTTTTTTTTAAGAAACTAACTCTGAGGACACTAAGAATAGTACAGTACTGTGGTTTAGGGGATACTGACATAGAGTGAAGAGACCACACAGGACCCTGTATCTACCAAGAGTGAAGCCAGCCCTGCTGCCTGGGCCCTCTCAAGTTTCTTTTCTAAAAGAGCTGGGTTAAATCAAGCACTATGACCTATGCGGCAAAATATGCAGAAATGAATATTGTCAGAAATTCACAAGTGACTATAAATCAGTCAATTATAAATCCACAGAGTGTCTGGGTCAGAAAAAAAAAAAAGTCCAAAGTTTATCTAAGTCAGTGATCTTCAGTCCTAGGAGTTCAATCCAATCCACATGCCCAAATTTCAACAGACTCATAAATCAGAATCTTCAGATCAAAAGCCCAGGAACCTGTATTTTTAATAGTTCTCCCAATTAATTTAGATGGATGAGTCAAGTATGGGAAGGGCACCTTTAGGCCAACCCATAAGCAGGGGCTATGTCTTCTTTGAAAGAGTATCCCAAATGCCCAGCACAAAATTTAGCATGCCGCTGGGCAAGGGGATGGGAGTCAGCCTTTGTTGAATCACCAATTAACAAGCTCTTGATAAGCTCATGAGTTGAACACAAGTCTGCCTTACATTCCTTCTGAACTCAAAGAGTATTAGACTTGAGTTTTGAATTCTACAGTTGTTAGCACTATTGGACTGTTCCTTACCTATTGGGTAAAAAAAAAAAAAAAAAAAAAAAAAATTACTTTAAACCACTTCCCAAAGAATTTTAATCTCTTACATATTCTAAGTGGCAAAACAAGGCCTTATTGTTTCATGTCCAGTGGAATGCTGGTTCAGAAGCTACTTACTAAAATGTTTAGTTAATAGCTTACAAAATACACTCTAGTTCCCCTTTGCCCTGTTCCAATTTGAATAATTATATGTATATGTAAATATACATATATAGTACTATTATATTATAGGATCATAATAGGAAATGCTTCTGTGTTTCTGATCTTAAGAGATTTTAGACATACCTAACATCTAGTTAAATATAACTTTCCTACATCAATAAACTTACAGACACAGTGTCAAAAAAAAACCAACAAAATCTCAATTGTTGAGTGGAATGGAAAAACAATATTATCTATACCTCCATTATAATAATACATGAAAAATCACCCCAAGATGATTTTCGTCCAGTCCCTCAGAGCACTATTTATTTAGAATCTGCCATAGAAGCCCCAGAAGCTCCTTTACTCAAATTAATTGAAAATAACTTTTTAAAAGGAATATGTCCACACTGAACCGGTAACACAAGCATCCTTCTGAATCTAACATCTATCATTATACAAGCAAGGCATAATCATTGTCAAGTACAGAATAAGCTTTATACAAACACAACGCTAACTGCCATGTTAGTAAAGTACGTTCATGCTCCTGCCTGGACTCAAGTGGGAAATGAAGTGGTGAGGCAAGTGTTCCAGATTCACGCTCGGAAACATGGCCGAACACGGGCAGAACCTCACAGCCACAGCTCTGTGCTGAGTGCCAGCCTCCAGTCACAGAACTTATGCAAGCTGAGGTACTGGTCACCCAAGGAAGAGAGTGTGGAGGTGAATGACTAGGGAGAGGGGGTTGGAGAAGCAGCCCTCAACTGCCAACTCAATGCTTTCAATACACAAAAAAATCTACAGCCAGGATGGAACCAGCCAGCCACTTTCTGCTTCCCTGAGCTGAGGCCAAATTTCTGTCCTCCCTTCCTTCTCCTTGTCCCCTCTGCCACCATCAGTCTACACATGACATCGCTAGCCATGAGCTCCTTCCACCACTGTGTCAGGTGCTTATTTATTTTGCTGTCCTTGGTATTCTCTGTTACATGAATAACGAGATTTTATTTTGCAGACAAGGATGTATCCCGTTAGTGAATAGATTAAGGGGTCAAATGCCTTCTTTGGGATTCTCCCCACTGGGGAGAGAGTACCAGAATGGAATCGCATCATTTCAGAGAAAACGAGGGGTCTGCAGTTAGGGACAGTTCAGCCTCCACCTCATGACAGACAAGTAGACTCTTTCACATGTTCTCAGTATCAGAACAGTTCCGCATAGCAAGTAGTTCTCCTCCTCCCCCATTTAAGAGTTGAGAAGATAAAAGCATTAAAATATTTGCCCAAATTTATGAAAGTGGCAAGTGCTAGAGCGAGCACTAGAACCCAAGAATGGCCCTCTCCAAAGATATTTACATTAATACAATGTGTTCCTGGCACACGAATCAGGGTTAGCTGCACTGTCTTCAATCACATATAAGACCATTAGGCGTTGTGCCCCTGTCTGTCCCCCACCCCAACCTGGGGAGTCTCAAGTGGGGGTGTCCTGCACCGTTTGCCTCTCTGGTCTTCCTCCATGCCTGAAACATGAAGTAGTAAAAACCATCTGAATGATTTGAAAAACTGTTTTCATTATCTGGTGCAGACCCTCTGCCTCGATAAGGATAATTAGCTCCTTCACGAGGACCAGCCCACTCCCTTGTTGCATTCTTGTTTTTCTTATTTCAGAGTTGCTCCCACACCTACTTGGAAAAAAATCTCCAATTAAAAACAATTTGGGTCATGGCATTATTTTATTATATTAGGGACTCATGGGCTAAATTACTATCACCTGGCTTCAACGTAGACCAGGAACCCGCCCACAGTACCTGAGACTCAGGTTCCTTTGTACCTGTCATGGATTCTCATGCATGTGCTATCTCCCCACACATATACCTACAGAGACTTCTGGCTTTATTAGCAAGGATCTTCATAGTAGTAGTAGTAGATAGTTTCTTTCTTCAAGTATTATAATGATATCCTTCAGCACTGCCAGAACAAAAGGTATTCGGATTAATATTGCCAAACAATGGAGTTCTATGACTGGGTACTGAACCATGTAGCACCAGAGCACTAGACAACTTCAGAACCAATCATCAGGAGGTCAGAACTCTGCCACCAATCAAGTCAGACACTGAAACAGTCTTAGATTCAGGTGATTTTATAGTCAAACGACTGAGAGAAGGATTCCTTCTGAGCAAGAGTCAGGGCCTAACCACACATTTCATAAATATGATCTTCATTTATGTGTGTATTTTCTGCAGGCATCAATTAAATGATGCTAAAACAATGTGGGGCCTCTTTGGTGGCACAGCGGTTAAAGTCTCAGTGCTATCAAGTTACAGCCAGCCACTGAGGCCTGAGTTCGATCCCCTGCCAAGGAGCTAAGCCACATGGTGCAGCAGACCTCTCCTGTTTCGCCCACTGCTCCTCTCAGCAGTGTGCTTTGGTAGATCCGCCTGTTCTGCTCCCCATTCTGTCTCTGGTGAATCTTCTCATGCCCCCACACTTCTGGCCTCCACCCCAGTTCTTGTATGCATAAATAATTTTTTAAATAAATAAATAAATAAAACAATGAAAAGTTAACCTTAACAAAGCACACATGTAACACAAATTAAGACAGCAATATAAACAAACTCATTCCTGGAATATTTCGAAGTCAAGTTGTTTCAAATTCAACAATTATCAAAATACAATTGGACAAACGTGGAGAAATAAACTGCCAAGATCTGCTTCACATGGGGTCTGCAACCCTAATAAAGACAGACTAAAGCCAAGCTTTGAGATTATGCTGAGCCCTATAAACCAGCTCATTTCTTTTACTGATAATGGGCTCAGGAGGTTCCAGAAATCACTGAACAGACAGTCATGGGCACTAGTTTGCCTTATTTTAAGAAACAAAAGTATCAAAAATCATCATCTGTTCTGCTAATGCTGTGTTGTTGCAAAAGGTAACTTGGATGGCTGAAGTGTAAACCTGGCCAAAAAGAGAAACAACCTTACTTCAGGGAACGTGGATGGTTTCTTCCTCAGAGGATTCCACTTGGGATAAATGCAGTTCGTATGCATAAAATAAAAAAATCAAAAAAAAAAAATTCAGTTTCCAACATCAAGCCAAGCTGTCAAGGAAGGAAAGCTTGGCTCTTCCACCCAATTCACCCTAATTACCCTGATCTTGAAAAGAATCCTTGCATCAAAATAGAGCTAACTCACAAAAAGGGCTGAGGTGCCATTAAATGAATAGAAGAAGAGACAGAGGTCCTCAGACACCATGCCACAGACACAACAAAAGCAGAGCTCCCCAGAGCTCCCCAGAGGTTCGACACTGTCTTGGTTACTATTTTGACTTACATAAAACTTAGAGCCATCATAGCACAGGCGAGTCATTCAGTGATAAATGTTATCAATTTAAATAATGCCTCTTTATGGGACTTAACACAGAGCTGTTATCAGGGTATTTTCACACACATTAATCTTATCTGCCCCCACACCACCCTGTTGAACTCTGCAGAGAGGAAATTAAGTCTCAAGGAGATTAAGTAATTCATACAAGGTCATAAATGAAGAAAGGAGGCGTTGACATGAGAATGTAGGTTTTCTTTATAGAAACACAGATCTTCCCTCCCAAACAATCTGCCTGCTGCTCAGGCCTTGCTAAAGTTAAGGCCTCAAAAATGAGGCCTAATCATAAAATTATACTCATTCCAAACAGGCAAACTTGTATCTGCACATTGTTGGAGAGACAGTGAACTGCTCTAATTTGAAATCGAAACATTGATTAATGGCCATTGCTTTTACGAATTTGAATACAAAATCCAATTCTGATCATTTTGGGTGGGTTTGCAAAGAACAAAACTTCTAAATGCCATCTAGCTAATTCAGCCTCTGTGCGATAAAATATAATGTTCATCACTTTGTATCAGGCCAGAGGGTTTAGAGGAAACTCTGTCAGGTCTAAAACAGGCTTCCATCTCCTCTGGCTCCAGTTACCCAGTGGGGGTGAGGGGTGCGGGGGTAGGGGGAGCCACCACAGTTGGGGCAGGACTTTCTCACAGCAGCTCACAGGGGACAGGGGCTGGTGAGGAATCAGGGAAACCTCATGTGGGAGAAGTGGGAAATCTAAGTGGGGGGACATGCCAGGTATGAATGTGTTTTAAAGTCAATGTCATCTCTTAGGATCCAAACAGAATTTCTTGGCATCTCTATGGCAGTTGCTTCTCTGAGCTACTACCCTACCTTTACCATCTCTTTAGTATCCAGGAGGCATGTTGCAATTCTCTGTGTTATTTCCTTCTTCAAAACATTTGATTCCAAGCAAGGGAGCAAAGTGGGAGAGGAAATTCTCACAGAGGCTATTTTGACATTGGATATTCAGGAAAGTGACGTCCCTGGGCAGCTGGAGTTGGGAGTGACACCAGCACATGGACCTATTTCAAGCCTGGGTGAGTCTAACGTTTTCCACCCAGCCCATGACCTCTGTTGACTTCAGTGGACAATACATTTGTGAACTGAATTTAGGAGCCACTTTCCTTTAACTCCCTGCTGAAGGCAGGATCAGTGTATCCACATCCAATCATAAACTCTGGGTCTTGATCTTTTTGAGTAAGTTTCGATCCAAAAGCCCTCCCGCTTTTTAAAAGATTCAAAAATGGAAGAGTCTTTGATGGGTAGCTTGAAAACTCTAATAAATGGAACTGAAAAAAATGATCCATAACTTGTGACGGATGGGAACAGAGACCCCTTTGCTTATTTCGTGCATGTTCCCTTAAAGTGAGAAAAACGACTCAGTTCTAATAAGCGGCTAATTTAGGGGACCAGCACTAGGGGTTTGTGCCTTGAAGCCTTCAGAAAATGGCTGAAGCCTTTAACCACTAACCTGCCAGAAAATGTATGCCTTTATTAAGTACCAGCAGAATAACTGGCCAGTGTTTGAGGCTCATGAATGTGGCCTTTTGGCTTCCTAAATTATAGAGGATATTTTCTTTGACCTTCCTTATTAGAGATCTGTGAAAATGACATGCGTTTGTTAGGGCGACTCAGGACACATGGCTTGCTTGCTGCTGTAGAAACATATCCCACATAAAATTAAGTTAAAGGTGGCATTTGCAAAATAAATAAATAACGGAGTTCCAATTCACTGCAAATGGTACAGGGGCCCAGTAAGTGGGAAGCCTGGAAGAGAAGGACTTCTTTTAGAAAGATGTTTTACAGGACTTTTTCTGCATCATTAACTCTTCTGGAATCCTGAACATAACATGATGAATTTCCCTAAAAAAGTAGCTACTGTTTAATTCTGAATCACTTCAAAGAGGCACAGTAGAAGGAATCAAAGAAAACTAAAAAGACCAGTAGATGTGAAATTTGCCAAGGGAAAAAAAAAGAACCATGAACGTTCTAACAAATTTTGACCATGTCCTGAAAATACCACTGATTATTTTGCTAATACAGAGTTTCACTGTTCCGCACGACTGAAGTAAGTCTCTGTATTCATTGGAACACAAGATATTTTTATCACAATATTTGTGTCATAGTTCTTTAAAAAGGAACATATATAAAACCTTGAAAAGAATCTGTGTCTCAAGTGGTTCTTGACGTGTGTATGTGAATGTGTGTGCTTTAATGTAACAGATGCTATAACAGAGTCACAATCTGAGGAGAACAAAGATGCCGACAATCTTGCCCTTGTCCCCAACAAGCAGTTTCAGAAGAAAACCCAGAATTGCCCTTAAAAGAGGTAAAGCAATTTGGAGGGTGGGGAAAAGTAAGAAAGTTGGCTGAGGTCTTATAATGGTTATTTAATAATAGTAATCATGATCAGCCTTTAAAAATGTCCTTTGAATAAAACCTACCTAAGGGAAAAGAAAGAAAACCTCCTAAAAATTTCACATCCCCAAGTACCACGGCATCAAGAACCATCTGGAAAATGTCAGATAATGGTATCCACCCACCTAAGAAATTCAGTAAACTTTGTATTCAATTACCATTTAGAATAATCAACTAAAATTGAAATTTCAATTTCAAAACCCTCAAAAGACAAAACTGGATTAGGAATCAGATTTTAAAAGTCTCCTTGAAAGACCATCTGTTTATAGGCACCCTTCTCACACCCCATATCCTCCTTGATCTGTCCCCTAGGTTGACAGCAAAAGCACAGTGGAATTTAAAGATACCCACATGCTGCTACTACAAAGTCAAGTCACTGCATGTAGGTTCTAAGCTAGCCTCAAGTTCCCCTTATTATGTAAGCACTTAGGGGTCGTAAGGTTTCTCTTGCATTCAGCAGTGATATGAGTCTCAAACTATCAATCTGCTTGGCTATACATTCATTTTATCGGCAGCGGACAGCACTGGTATTTTATTTATGCTGATTTTACTGTCAATGCTCTATGGCATAACCATTTAGTAGCCTAGTAGCCTTTAATGTTTTTTGTTACTGTTAAATATCATTACACATATTGAATTCTATATTAGGAAAATCAAATCTGAAAATCTAAATATTCAGAAAGAAATACAGAGCCATCGGTTCCCCTCAAAATCTGTAGATGCTGATGAAAAGAAAAACAATGAGTATTCACTTCTCACAGATAGAGGTCACTAATGGACTGAATTTGAATCACCATGGCAGAAACCACAAAGTTATTATAGTAATCTACTGAAAAATGAACTTGTATTGAAATTAAAGATACCCAAAGATGATTATCCAGAAAAGTCTGACCTGAATAGAAATAAAATTACATCACCTTCACCTTTTTTGAATCTTCTAACCAGAGAGCAAAAACCAAGAGCTGCTTGGGGCTGCTTTGTAACTTCAGACGCTGTAGATCTGATCGCATAAGCAGCAATTCTTCCTTGTGGAGCCCAAAGCTGAAGATCAGATGCTCATACTGTGTCTCTCCAGAATAAAGCTTCTGGACTTTAGGTACTTGACTCTTTCTTGAAACCACAGCTTCAAACTGAGAAGATATAAAGTGGCTTTGGGGAGTCGTGTCAAAATCCTAAATCAAACTGTCCAGTGATCAGAAGAGAAATATATCAGGCATCCAAGAGGGTTCCAAAGACATCTGGCAGGTTCAAGTGAAGCTGGGAGCAGATCACCTCACCTGACACCTAGTATACAAGTAAAACCACCACTGCCCTCTGGGCCCAAGGCCGTTCAGCATGGTGTCATTCCAGAATCTACTTTCTTGTGTTAAAAGCATCCCCTGGAATTTCTAAAACTGCAATGAAACTACTGAAGTATTAAGACATGGGCTTTTTTTTTTTAAACCAGCATTCCTCCTATGCTGGGTTTGTAATAGGTTCTGCTACAGTACAGCTCACCCAATTCCTTTTACAATTTCTTGTACCTACTGGCAGAGACATGGAATAATGCTTGAAATTTCATCACCCAACCTTCTCCAGTCAGATATTTGCAACTCAACATGACAGTATGGTGTTGCACTGTCATCCCTGATTATTAAAAAAAAAAAAAAACCTTAAATGATTTAACCCGATAGTGTTTGAGGCTTTTTAGATGGATAAGAAGAAGTTGTGTTTAGGGGATCACTAACATTGTGGGGAAATATACAACTTTTCATGGTATGCATATTTCTTCAAAATGTATCCTTCTCGTCTAATATGGTGGCCTGTGGATCTTAAAGCTAGCTTATGTTGCTTAGAGATGTTAAAAAAAAATAAAAATGTCCAGTTCTAACACTTTTGATACTGAACTAAAATTTGCATTCATACTGCAACAACCAAATATATCCCTGGACAAATGCTAACCTCCATTCTATTTGCCTCAAAATGTTTAGGAGATCCTTTCATTGGAGATTTAATAAGATCCTACTGCTTAAGTCCACAGAATATCAGTCCCGATATGGCAGCTCACCTTCATGTTAGCTTTTGGTGGGAAGAAGTTAGACATAATAAATTCAGCAATAAGCCTATGAGTGAGTGGACATGCCCCAAAGCTCCCTGAAACCTTGTGTGATTAAAGAGCCTCCCAGCTGAGTGGGGAGCAAAAGCTCCCTTTTGGAAGAAGCTTTGCATAGCAAATGCAGCATGTAAAGAAATCTAATCAGCACCTTGCACTCCAGCGCCAGCATTTACACGGATTTGTGCCTTGCACTTGATTAGCTTACTGTAAGCTTTACAAGAGATTCCCTCCCCTAAAATCAATCAAAAGCTTTTGGTGACTGATTTCCGTTTACAAGAGAAGGCAAGGTGAGATAAGTTTTCAGGTGAATAAATAATGATAATAAAGATAATAGCAGTAGCAAAGGTTGAGCTGCTTCAAAACTCAAACTCCACTGGGGAAGAGTGGATGGTGGTGAGTTGGGGTTGGAATCGTTTTTTGCTCTAGGAGTGAAAAGCAGAAGCTATTTTCTTAGCTTAACTGAGGCTGTTGTTTCAGAAACGTGACCATCCTCTCTCCCCTGCCATAGTCTCTGATTCTGCACACACCGACCCCCCACACCCAGGAACCATGGTGGTGCATCAGGCCACCTAAGAAAAATCAGCCTCTCCGCAACGGCACTAACCGCCCCCCCCAGCACTAACCCCCCACACACACACACACACACACACACACACACACACACACACACACGACAGTCGCTGCAAATTCGCTTTCAGCTCATCCTTCAATCAAATTGTGACTTCCAAAGTTCGTGTTTTATGAAGCCAGAAGGTGAATAGAGGGAGGGAAGGTTCTGAGATGTCAAAAGGGGGAAGGATAATTTTCCCCCTTAGCTTGAAATTTACACGCACGCACCCGCGAGCGCGCACGCACACACACAGATTTGATTTCCTGGACCGGCTTAAGGGAATGGGAGTGGGCTCATACCATTTTTTAAAGATAGTAAATAAGGGTAAGAAAGTGAGAGGGTGAGGGTGGGATTGAGTGAAATCCATGCATCATTTTCCCGGATTGAGGAATATTAAGAGCCTCTCAATCCATAATCTAAATTTCCAAAGAGCTACAGGATGAGGCACCAGCTGGGGCCAAAGGTTCTTCTCCATTCCCGGGGGAGATCCACCTCTCCACACAGCTGCCTACCCCAGGGCTGGGCAGCGCCCCGGGCCCCTCACATAACTGTGATCTTCCAGGTCTGGGTGCCCCTCCCTGGGAGCCTGAACTTCTCCAGGACCTCTTACTTTCAGTCAGCTCTGACCGGCAGCGGAAAAGGCTCTGGAAGAGAGGAGGAGACCAACACAGGGGCATAGAAGGTTGGGGGTGCGAGTTACCTGCGAAGGTTCTCGAGGTTTCCTTCCAGCCCTGGTGGTAAAGCCGCTCAGCGCCGCGTCCTCCCCCAGATCCAAACTTTTGCTCGGTCCTCCGGGTGGCGGCGGTGGCGGCGGCTGCTGAAGCCGGGCCCTGTCGCCTGCAGCGTCGGGGTGCGGGGGTGCAGAGACCAGAGCCTCAGAGCGGCGCGCGCCTCCCCGCAGCCGGCCAGCGCCCGGGCGCCCCGCTCGCCTGGCTCGCTCTCGCCTTTCTCCCCTACGGAGCCGCGGCATCGTCTTCCCCCGTCCTCCGCCACCTCCGCCTCCAGGGCTCGGGCATGCCACTTTCTCTTAGCTCGGGTCGCCGCAACCTCAGCCTCTTCTCCTCTGCCTCACCCACTCCGCCTCGGCCCAGCCAACGAGTCCCGAAATCAGGAGGGCGAAAAGGGAAGGCGGCGGAGAGCAGCCCCGCAGCGCCCAGGCGCCTCCGACCGAGGACCCCGGGGGGGCGGCTGGAGAGCCGGGCAGGAGCGCCTCCGAAGCCTGGGAGCCGACGAATGCGCGGATCCCGGCGTGGGGCGCTGCGCGGGGCTGCGCGGGGGCGGGCGCGGGGCTCGCTCCAAGTGCTGCGCCCACCCGGCGTGGGTCCGGAGGCTGCTCGGACCACACTGCTGCCTCGTCCGCCGCGGCCGGGCTAATGTAGGCGCCAAGGCCCCCACCCCCACCCCTCTGACACCCCCGGGGGATGTTTACAGTAATGAATTCGCGGGATCGCCTCCGCCGCTCCCGCGCTCCTCCTCTCCCTCAGTCCCTCTCGCTCTGGCGCGCTCCCCGCCTCAAGCCCTCTTTCTCTCCCTCCCTCCCTCCCTCCTTCACCTCCTCCCTCTCGGAGTCCCTCCCACATTTCTGGTTTAAAGAATGCTCGGGAGGCGCGGCTGCAACCCAAAGCTTTCCAAGAGGCAAAGTCAGACTCGGCTATTAACCCTGTCCTTCCTGAAGAGAGTTGCAGAGCTCAGGAGCGAACACCGCGGATGCCGCCCTGACTGTGACTTTTCCTTTCCACCCAGGACCGCCCCAGCCCCCAACTCTTAGGGATAACGCCACCATCCGAGCACTGAAAGCCGGCTCTGCCCCTGGCCACCCGGTGCTGTACTTCCAAGTTAGAGTGTCTATTACTTAGACACTGAAAAATGACCGAAACGTAAAATTAGAGGGTAAAAATGTAACGTCTCTCCACCAAGATGGCGTAATTGCAAACGCAGGCAACCTGGGTGATTGCCCCCCTCCCCCCCGCCCAGCACCACTTCCCTGATCCCGGAGCTTTCAATTAACTGTAATTGGGGAAATAACCCAAAGTTTAAAGTTTCATTTTATTAAATACCGCATTTTCTCCCTTCATCCTGGCCGCTGGAAAAAGCGTTGTTCACTTTCCCCACAGATTACAGCAGACACCAAATAAAGCTTCAGAGATTGAGAAACAGGCTTGACAGCTAAAGAAGTCTCATTTGTACACAAGCAATGTTTTCATTTTGCAATCTGCTTGCAAAGGAAAAAAGAGTGTATGAAAACTAGATGCGTCTCTTTCTTAAAAAGTAAAAATATATATATACTGGCTTTCGCCTCTTATATCTTTGCCGCTCCTCCAGTCTTCAGTAAGTTGCTGTCATGTTTTAACAAGTCTCAGAGAGAGGCTGAATCTGAACAGAAGAGGGAGAACGAGCTCGCGCCATGCGCTGGGCTACGCCGAGACGCGCCGTCGGTGGGGTCCTGGAAACCGGAGACTGCGAGCTTAAAAGTAGCTCAGGACCAACTCTCTAGGGATTCACTGGGCTCTCGGGACAGAAGCATCGGGCAGGGGCGGTGCCCACGACTAGAGCTTTGCTCCGGACGATTTCCGGACGCGCCCCTGCCGCGACCGCATTTGCCGTTCTCAGTTCAAAGCCTTAAGTCACTTGGCACCACTTCCCCAATTGTTTTTATTTCCTCCGCATCCCTGTTGTGTCTACCGCCTTCACTTATTTGAGAGCTTAAGTCGTGTTAAGACTTGGAGAAACGCCCAATTTGCCTCCCAAACACAAGCCACGTACGGATCCACCCAGACGCACGCCGAGACGCACGCTGGCACACGCGTTCACACGCGCGCACACACACACACACACACGACCCGGGTTCAGGCGCGTGGGTCGCAGTTCCGGTTGCACTATGCAAAGATGGTTAGGAAAACGCTTTCACTTATATATGCACAGCCGCTCTTCTCCCCCTAACTAAGCATGTGACTAATAAATGCACAAAGGAGGAGGGGGCAGGGCTGGGGCGTTAATCGCCCCCGGACAGTAAGTGCCATCTTGCTGGGAGGCTCCAGGAGCGGAGCGCCAGCCACGACAGCAGTGGTGGCCTCCGCGTCCATCAGCAGTTGCCTCCAGCCAAACCCCACGCGCACCAGGGGTTTCCTCGGCATCCAGTAGGGGTATAGCCCATCCTACTCTCCCACTCACCCTCCTCCCCAGACCTCCTTTCCCTGGTTAGTGTCCCGACCTCAACTGGCAACCTTGATCTTGGGTCTGATGGCCAATGAGAAGTGACCTCGCCGGCGCTGAAAGCGCGGGAGCGAGACCGGGACTGGTCAGCGCGGCGGAGGGATCTTTCCGGGCGATTCCGAGCCCTCCCGAGGACTAGTGGCCGCTGGAGGGGCTCTCCTCCTGCCCCTTTGCTGTGCACTGATCCCTGCACTTGGCGCCACGGCGCCGGGCGGGGGCGGCCATCCGCCCTTTCCCCGCGTCCCACGCACGCGGCGCCGGGAGCGCAACCCCAACTCAGCTAGGAGGACTCCCAGCCTTCATCGCCCCCGCTGGCGCGCGGGGAAGACGCGTTCGCCGACTTCAGCGCCTGGTGAACGAGGACCAGCGAGGCTGGAGGGACTTGGGAGGGGGAAAGGCAGCCCTGTCTTCAACTCCAAGGAAAACGAACTGCCACTCGCCTCATTTTAGTCACTAACCAATCCCGATTGCGGACAAGGGATGGGCTGGTGACTTTAGACGCGACCACTTGGTAATCGCTAATGACATTAACAGCAGATGGAGCGAGCGTGGGGGTGGGAGACTAGGGGTGCTACTCCTAGAAGTTAACAGATTCATTCTGGGAAGTGAGAGGCTAGATGCCAGCAAGGTTAGAGGCGCCAGAAACCCCAATTTTAGTATCCACACACCCAGCAGAGTAGCAAATTTGATCTTCACCCGGAGTTCAGGTACAAAAGTCCCCAGAGAGGGTGGATTCGACCTACAAATAGATCTTCAAGTCCAGGGACTGCTAAGCAGCCTGTTCTCTCAGGATAAAAGATAAAGCTTAAACCACGCTCCTGGTTGACCACCCCCAGCTGATTCAACCCCTTCTCCCACCAAGAGACCGCGTGGTGCCGGCGTAGCGGCAGCTCCTGCGGTTACAGGAAACAAACTCCATCTGGCATCTCAGTCCCTTTACCTGGAGGCCGCGTCTCCACCAGGTGTGCTCATCCGAATCCGACGGGGTCCGGGAGGTGGAAAGGGAAGAAGCTGGCGCGGCAGCTGCGGGGCTCCCGGGGCATGGTATTGTCTTAGGGGTCGCCGCCGAGGTCCCTCCTGCCCATCGTTGAGAACGGCCAACCTGGTCCAGGAGCTGGGTGGACACGGCGGTGCGCGCCGAGCTGCCCTTGCTGCTGCTCGAGTCTTGAAACCCAGGGTCAGAGACGCACCCCGGGCTGGAGCAGCGCGGCGCCTGGGCGCGGAGGTGGAAGCCTCTGCTGGTATCGCCGAGCGCTCGTTCCTCTGCGGCGACAATGGGATATGCCAAACTCGCAAATGACGGCGACAGGTTTCGAACGTGCAACTAACTATAAGGTACCCAGCCCCAGACGGCGTGCTGCTTTTCCCCTCCCCCCGCCCTCCTACCGGGGAGGGAACTCACTTAACCCTGTGTGCGCTCCGCTCTCCCTGGAGAAGCTGGAATCGACTAGGAAACCGCAGGCGGCGGCTCCCGGGGCCAGAGCTTTGTTCACGTGCGCTTCCAGTGGGCGTGTTGCTGTCTAGGGCCACTCGCGTGGCAGGACGCCAGTGGCAGGCTTCCAGAGCCCGGCTGCAGCGAGCGAAGGAGTCCTAGCGTTTCATCCGGACCGGACCCGGCCCTCGGAATCTATTTTTTTGCCTCCAGTTACCGGATTTATTGAAGTTGCCAGTGAAGTTGGGGTTGATTCCTTTATTTCTAACCCCCTCCCCGCCCCCGGTATGCTTTCCTTTCCTAGCGCTACTTTGAAGATGTGGGATTGTCCGCTCACTCGAACTCTAGCATTAACTGTTTCTGCGTGTGCGAGACGAACTGTGGAGGGCACCCACCCACGCCGCATTTAAACGATGCGGCAAGGAATACTCCCACCGTCCCAGTGCCCACAAAAGCCACATGACCTCGCGTTGAAATAAGACTAAGACAGCGGAGGACAGGGTGGGTGGGGGTGTGGAGAATCTGAGAAGTGAAAAGCAAGTTGAAAGGGGAAGGAGTTGGAAAAGTAGAGGAAAGGGAGGAAGACAGAGGGAGGGAAGGTGGGAGAGAAGTGGAGGAGGAAGGAAGGAGGAAAGGGGGGAGAGAATGCTTTCGTGCTTTAGAATAAAATAAGCAGGCGCACAAAAAAAATTACGGAATGACGAGGCAGAAAATATGTTTGAGCCCCAACTCTGAAAGTAGCAGTTCAGCTTTAAGCGCCCAGGTTATAATGTTAGCAATATTTCCCCCAACTCCTTTGAAAGCGGTTAAAAAGAGAGAGACAGAGGGAGAATATAATTGCCTCCGCCTTGGCCACCCAGATGCATTGCATTTTGTAAACAGCTTCGACTAAGTGCTCTGAACTCCTGAGAAGTTAATTGGAATTGGAAGCGAGTCCTGTGGTGGTCGCGGAATGGAAGGTTGAACAAGAGGAAACTGGCAGAGAGCGCGTCTGCTGTCGCCGTCACACCCAAATGAGCCAGAACGTCGCACAGAGCACAAACTGACGTCCCCGTTGCATTCCTTCTCTCTCCGTCTCCATTCCGGACTAAAGCAATGAGTTTAAAAAATCCTTCAGAGGGTAACAGGTGGATCCTGCAGAAACTGAGCGATCTTTGAAAGAGAAAAGGTCTCTGGCCACCGGATAGTTGTTCTGATTTCTCTCTGCTCCATCCCCAAGCCTCTGCGAATTTATAATAACCTTTTCAAATGCCTCCCTGACCGCCACAGCCCACAGAGGCAGTCGGAACGCGGAGCGGAATTCCGTTGTAAATCCTTCTGGTTTGCCAAGGTGGCAGCAAAGCATAGGGAGAGCTCCTCGGGCTGCAGAAACAGGGAGGATCACATTTTAGGATAAATAGTTCTCTACCTGCTTTTAAACATCCATCTTCGTGTGTGGAAGTGTACATACTTTTCCACGGAGGTTCTACCTTTGAAAAGTTGGGTTGAGATAATATATTATTTCATCTTTAAGAATATCTGTTTATTTAAAGGCAAACAGAAGCCGGTGCAGGTTTTGTTCTGATTTATGTTCCCAGAAAATGAAAGAGACTGAAAAACGGAGAGGGGGAGGTTGCCGATGTACAGAATTTGTTCTGATGTTATTGCTGTTTTAAAATTGTAAGAACAGTGTCATATGGACTGCTCCCCATTAAGGACTATTGACACCATCATTTTCACCAGGACAAGGAGTGTTAAGTATGGAAAATTATTACATTAAACGTATGGATAGCATTGAGACATAGGGCAAGTTAGGATAATTAGGCAGCTTGGGGGACAGAGAGGCAGGGACCTCGGGGAATTAAGGAAGTTAAGAGATAAGGGCAACGAATGGAGGAAGAAAGGAAAGATATAAAAAGTATGCAAAAAGATGGGGGGGGGGTGATGCAGGTCCCCAGCACAGTAGCAGATTGGGTGAGATGACCCAAAGACCAAAGATATGCAAAAGATGGCGGTTGTGATGCAAGAAGTCCCCAGGCAGATGAGCTGAGATCCCAGAACTAACCGATCATAGAGAGACTGATGAAATTTGGAATAATGAGGAAAAGGAAGTCTACAATCCCAAACCAAAACTCCATATTGGCTTCTCTGCCCCTCCCAGGTACCTTCTGCCTGGGAGTCTTTACTTTTTGTCTTTTTTCCTAATAAACCTTTATTTTCTTTCTTAAACAAGATTTGCTTCTCTCTGCTTACTTATTCAAACTTCTGTGAATTCCTTTTTACGGCTTCAGGAGACAAGAACTCGTGGTGGTTACCAGGGTGAAAAGCACCAGCAGCAGCGGCTGTGTTTACAGTAACAGCACAATTGGGCATCAGCATCACTTTAACAAATGTCTTCTCTGCCTAACCTAAGACTCAGATTCAGAAATGGTGATGGAAGCTAGAGCGAGCAAAAAATAGTAAATGTGGTTGAGGAGCCTCCCGTGTAAAAAATTTGCAGACATACAAAACTGTGATAATTGTGTTACTCTGTTTTTATTGAGAAGCTCACTAATACTCTAGTGTAGAGAAGCAGAAAAACAAAAAATAAACCTGTAAGCTTCATTAAAAAATCTGGGCTCCTTGTTTTCTCCTAGAACTTCAGTTTGCAGTGGGGTGTTCCTTGCAGTTGAAATTTCACTGCCATTTCAAATCCTAGGGTCCTATAGTGCCCCTCTGTGTTTCTTGTGCCACTCCCCAATTATATATGCTCATGTCCCTTCAAATGTCTTTCTAATAGTTAGGGAAAGAAAAATAACACAGGATTTACATTCACAAATGTGTGGTTTAAACCCAAGCTACTAAAACTTTTGCTCTGAGGTTATTCTCATTTATAAAATGTACATGAGTCTGACTGTTCTACTGGCCTCATAATAGTGTCACATCCTGAATCCGTGTAGTGAAAGTGCTTTAGAAATTTGTTGTTACTATTAAGCTTATCATCACATCAAGCAGTGCCAGCCTTGAAAACACAGGAAAATTACATCAGTCTAACCTTAGTCAGTTTCCCCTCATGTAATCATCTTGGCATTCCTCAAAACTAAGAAACTAGTACTGCTCCATCGCTACTAAGCTCCAGACTCAATTCCTGTTTCATCAACTTTCCTACTAATGTCCTCTTCTGTTTCAGGAGCCCATGTAGAATGCCAGTGTGCCTCTAGTCATCTGTCGCCTGTGCTGTGTAACAGTTGTTGGTAGTTCTTGTTTTCCATGGTCCTGGGAGAGTTAAGGAGCAATGGTCAGATATTTTGTAGAATGTCTCTCCATTTGGATCAATCTATAGACTATAATTAGAGGTCTGAGAAAGAAACCATGGAAATGGGTGCTGTTCTCATCTCATCACATGAGGCAGTACACCTATCAGCGTGCTGGCACTCATGGAGCACCTTCACTTCTTTAGAACTTCAAGAGGAATAAGGTAAGGCCTCCCTGGTGGCACAAAGGATTGAGTCTCAGCACTATGAAGCTATCAGCAGCCACTGCAGCACAAGTTCAATCCCCGGCCGGGGAGCTGACCCACATGGCGCAGCAGAACTTTCCTGTCTTGCCCACTGCTCCCCTCAGTGGTGTATTTCAGTCAGTCTGCCTGTTCTCCCCACTCTGTCTCTGGTGAACCCTCTCACCACCACCCCAACACCTCTGGCCTACACCCCAGCTCTTATATGCATAAATAAATAAATATTTAAAGAGGAAAAAAAAGGAACAAGGTAAGTACATAGCACGGCTCATAAAAACCTCAAATATTAAATTCACCCAGGAAAAATCTCTCAGGAAATTCTACTTATATTCGATATCCTTGAGAAAGAGTTCACAATCTCTTCTTGGTTACTTACTTTGAAGCCATTTGACATACTCTACATTTAACAATCTCCAAACCTAATCACTATCCAAATCCTGATGTTTTCTGAATTGTCCCCCTTCTTTTACAATTCTCATTGCAACATCCATTGGTTCAAATTTCTACCTTCCCCACAAAAAGATGGCAGCCGTGACCACTTAGGCCTTGCCTGCTTTCGTGGCTTTCTGTCAACCTGGTATTCATTTAATTCCCCATTGAAGTAACATTAGCTATCCATATGTTTTTCTCTTGACTAGATCTAAGTTATCAAAGAATTGAGTAGGTTTTACTTTCCTTTTTTTGGATAGATACTCAAAACATGATGAGTGACCTTATGAATAAGTTCTTCTGGCAGGTAGAAAGACATATAGCCTTACTTCTAAGATGAGGAGAGTAAGGAAATCCATGAGTAGCACATTGTGGAGAAGTGGCTATTAAAATCTCTTGTGAATATAAAATACTCTATGACACCTTTTTATGAGTATGACTGAATTCATATGAACCTGTGACATTGAAATGCACACCTTTTGGATTTGTAAATACCATTTTACAGTAAATGGCTCACTCTCAAAGAAGCATTTATAGAAAATGCACAACATGTAGCAGGTCTTTGATGAATAGATTCAGACCCCATCCTGTAAAATCTCACAGTCCACTGGAGTCACACAGACATATAATTATACACTCATTAGGTAAAGACAACAATTCAGGTATATACAAAGTACTTTAGTAGCCTAAGACATTCTCTGTGAATGGAAGACCTTATCCGAGTGATGATGATGTTATTTTACTGATTTTGCAGGGGCTTTGTGGCATTGCTTTTATATTCAGTTTTGTGCGGACAGTTCCCCACAGACACCAACTGGAGTCTCCTATCTTATGGAAGCGGTTTGGGCCCCAAATTGGACAATCAGAGTGGAAGTAGTTACTTGACTATCCATTTCGCCAAACCTTGGTTTCTTTGCCTATCCATGCTGGTTACAATTATGCATGAACATAAAAGGTAGGTATAAAATGGGCCTCCCCGGTGGCGCAGCCGTTAGGCACTGCGCTGTGGAGCTGTTGGCAGCGGTGACGCGAGTTCGAGCCCGCCCGGCCAGGGAGGGTCCCACATGGTGCGGCAGACCTCTCCTGCCTCTCCCGCTGCTCCCCTCAGCAGTGTATTTCTGGTCTATCTGTTCTGCTCCCCGCTCTGTCTCTGGTGAACCCTCTCGCCGCCCCACGCCTCTGGCCTGTGCCCCAGCTTGTATGTATAAATAAAAAATAAATCTTAAAAAAAAAATAAAGATTGTTAAAGATCTAAAAATAAATAAATAAATAAAAGGTAGGCATAAAGTGACAAGGGGCCTCCCTGCTGGTGAAACAAGCTAAGTTTCAGCATTATGAAGCTATCTGCAGTCAATGCAGCATGAGTTCAATCCCTGGCTTCCCACATGGCGCAGCAGACCTCTCCTGCCTCGCCCGCTGCTCCCCTCAGCAGTGTATTTCAGTAAATCTGCCTGTTCTGCTCCCCACTCTGTCTCTGGTAAATCCTTTCACCCACCCCCAACACCACTGGCCTACACCCCAGTTCTTGTATGCATAAATAAGTAAATCTTAAAAAAAAATCTGACAAGAAACAAAAGTGCGTTAAACCATGGAGATTTAATCTTACATGAACCTACCATTTGTTAATCACTGTCTTTCCATTCCAAAGGGAAACTGGCAGGCACTTTAAGCAAACATTTTCCTATAACCCTGGAAAAAATAAGTTAGAGAATGCCTTTTTAGACAGGGTGTTGGCTCATCTAAAAGTGTGAGTTGTTTTAAGAAGAGATGAAAGATTTACCCAGGGACTGATTAATGTTGGATGCTATCATTGTACGGAACGTTACTAAGCCTTTTATACTGGTCTGTGAAGAAGAAGGTGTTGTTTAATCTAAGAAAACAAACTTGATTTGAGTATATAAGATTATGAATTAAATTATATATATATGTATATGTATGTACATGTAAATGTAACTTCCCACTACTGTGTGTGTGTGTGTGTGTGTGTGTGTGTGTGTGTGTGTGTACTTCCCATTGTCCATTGACATATTAGAAAAAAAATAAAGCTGCTATCTTTAGAAAGTCAAGTTTGAGACTGACTCTTGTTACAGGAACATATATTGTATCTATTACATTTTGTGTAGTTGCAAGAGCCTTAAACTTGGAAGAGTACTTCAAATTTCTACCACTTTATCAAAAAATCAGCTAACTGCACAAAATCTGTTTGCCTTCTATCAACAAAAGTAAAACCAGGGCCTTGGTGGTGCAAGGGGTTAAGTCTCAGCACTATCAAGCTATCCAGAGCCACTGCTTTCCTGGCCAAGGAGCTTCCCACATGGCTCAGCAGACCTCTCCTATCTTGCCAGCTGCTCCCTCAGCAGTGTATTTCAGTCAACCTGCCTGTTCTGCTCTCCACTCTGTCTCTGGTGAACCCTCTCACAACCTCACATCTCTGGTCTACACCCCAGCTTGTATGCATAAATAAATAAATCTTAAAAAAAAAAAAGTAAAACCCAAACTACTTGCAAGTATAGATACAAAGAGTAAGTGAGGTGAGGTATTTCACATGACAGAATAAGAATAAACTGATATATACTATATAGCATTATTTACATATTTTACTATCTTACAGAACAAAATGTAGTGAGATACATAACTTACTATTACCCTAAGCCATGGGGCTGTGTTGGTGTTGCTATTGCTTTCTGGTGCCTTGATTTTACATAATGTCTCAGAAGAGCGCAAATGATTTAATTTTTGTAATGTCAACTCTTCACAATACTTTCAGATTCCATTCTGCTATGGAGTTTTGAAATTCCCAAGAAATAAACTCTCAAACTAGGGAATTCTTAGCTTCTTTTCTCACTGTATCATTTAAAGAAAAAAATCCTATACATTGCTGTTGGCCTATTTTCTTTCACAGTTCTTCCACATAGCTAATAGAAATAACAAAAGTTTTTCAAGTGATTCTTCTATTTTGATTTTAATCTCATTGTTGAATTATTTTAGTGTTTGAGTTTTCTGGATTCACTCACCTCATTTGTTTATTTGGTTAGAACAGAGTGGATTTCTCATTTTCCTTTTCTCTACTTGAAACAATTTTGACAAATAAAACAAAAACGAAAACTTGATCATAAAAAATTTATGTGATCATAAAAAATTTGTGTGAGGATTCTCTCTGGTCCTGTATCAACTTACCATTATTATCACCATTTTACAAACAGTCTAGAAAGGTATTTTCCACAGGTGTGAGTTTGTCAGCATTTAATTTTGTAATATAGAGGCGAGAATTAAATTTTCCTTTCTTAACACTTCGTGTGCCGGTGCCCTTTAAATTTACCAGCCCTTGGGGCCGGCCATTTTCTGTGCCACCTAATGAATGGTATAAGCAGTCAATAAAACACACACAACTCCTGAACTACTGGATATTAAAAAAACTGTAATATCTCTCATAAAGCACCTTACACTTTCACCAAAACAATGTATAAAGCTTCTAGACTGAGTACGATCGAAGAAATAGCTCCTAATAGTTCCAAATAAATCCACCATGGCGTGAAAAACCGGAGACTAGATGAACACTTATTAAGACATGAGCAGCCACCTGATACTGGTGACAAAAACATGTACTAATATGTGAGAGGACCACAAAGTGTTAAAACTGAAGGGCTGTTGTGGATCATGGTACATTTTGTAGGCTGACAAAGGTCATGGACCCATTTTCTCTGAAGAAATAATTAATACCTTGATTTTGAAAGGCTTCCCATTTTCCTTGGCATTTTGAAGAGATGCCTAGTGAATAGCAAACACTGCATTAATCCATATAAAGAACCAAATTGTTCTGTTCTTGGATTATGTACTTACTTTATTTCTAAGTATGCCATGCATTTTCATATTTTTATAAGGGGTTTCCTTTTAATTCCATGCTATATAAATGGTATAGTGTTAGATCATTAAATGCAGCACAGATGAGAATATGGATTATAGATCAAGTTGGTAGAAAGTCAAGCATTTGACATTAAAGATGCCTCCATTTGTAAAGCCTTTATCTCTCCCAGCATTCCTCAAGGAATTATTTTATTGAGAGCTTCCCACACTAAACCCCTGTGCCCTGGGTAATAGAGCCAATGGTGCTCCCATAATAGGTCCTGATCTCAGCAGCCACCCCAGAGTTCAGTTTACTATGCCCCTCTACAGTTCACCTTTTCATCAGCCAGAATTTTTTTTTCTCACTACTTAGGAGAAATCCCAAGATATTTAATTTTTTCCTAAATATTTATAGTTTAAAAGCCAGATTCCTTTATTCCTCACATGTCTGAGCTGAGTAGAAGCCTTAAAAATTACAGAAGTGATCCTGTAGACAATATGGTGGCCCCACTATCTACAGAGATCTATAAATCAAAACCACAATGAGATATTACTGCACACTCACTAGAATGTCTATAACCAAAAGGACGGACAAGAGCAGTTATTGATGAGAAAGTAGAGAAACGGGAACCCTTATATACACACTGATGATGAGAAAATGAAATAGTATGGCCATTTGGTAAACACTTTGGTGTGAAAGTTACTTAAAATGTGTTACATAAATTTGACATATGGCCCAGTAATTCTACTCTTAGGTGTATCTACCCATGGGAGATATAAACCTATGTCCTCATAAACCCTTTCACATAAATGTTCTTAGCAGCATTTGCATAACAGCCCCAAACTGTAAACAACCTCAGTGTACATCAGCTGGTGAGTGGATAGACAATGTTGCATATCCATGTGATGAGAGGCTATTTGGCAATAAAAAGAATCTATGGACCCATGATAAAATGTGGAAGAACCCCCAAAACATTTTGCTCCATGAAAGAAACCAAACACAAGAGATCCTATATTATATGATTGAATATATACAAATACATTGGAAAGGTAAAGTTTATGAAGACAGAAAGCAGCTAAGTGGTTGCCAGGGAAAAGAGAACTCGAGGAAGAAGGAATGGGGATTTATTCATAGTAAATGTGCATGAGAGGTCCTAATGCAGTTTTGAAAATGTCCTAACAGTGATTCTTGGTGATAGAGGCATAACTTGGTATACTTACAAAAAAATTTTGAAATATACTCTCAAAAATTGAATTACATTAAATGTAACATATACCTAAATAAAATTACTGTTTAAAAATGTAAAGTCGATGTCAGAACCTGTAAATATTTAATCTTGGTTAAAGTCTTGCTATATTCTCTTACATCACTAATAAATAGAACTTGAGTTATCTTAAGAGTGATAAAGGATATGAAGAATACTAGAAATAGTTACACTAATATGCAAGTCTAAACAATTGTTCCTGTGGTTCTTGCTTCTCCAGCTGTAGTCACTTGTAGTCTCATCAAATCAACCCATATGATCCACATGATTCAGAAGTAAAATAAACGAAATGCAGAGTGAAATACTCTTTCCACTCTAGTTTATAAAATAAAGTTAGATTTTTAAAAAGTCAATGAATCAACACAGAAAAATAAATTTATCTTCTGTGTTAAGTTCTCTGCTCACCACATTCCTTTGCCAAAGAATTTTTCTATTTATGCAACCCATGGTATAATTATTTACTATGGATTAAGGAAACACATTGTTTTATTGATAAAAATGTATCTTTGGTAATAGAATTACAAATTATTGTAACATACTATTTGACCTGTCTAATTCCTTCAGATATGCATCCATTAAGAATCTTCTTTTTTTACTCTGTCCAGTTAAATCAATAAAAATATCACTTTGTGAGGTTTTCAAATTTTTCTCTTTTCTTGCAAAACAAGCAAGCATAGACAGATGGGTAAAGAGGAAAGTCAGACAGTATCAGTTGCCAAAGGAAAAAAATAAAGACAACATCTTGTCGATCAAGAAGCTCAGATCAAGAGTCTTTCTTTTCTCAAATGATGACAGCTCCGGAGCTGTGGGCAATCAGAAAATAAATAAGCAAAACCACCAAAGGTGCTTCTCTTTGGTTTCCTCAGTAATGTCTGGAACAGATAAATATGTCACTTTATGAAGCGGATTACCTGTAAAAAAAAAAAATTAGCTAAGCAGACAAAGAATAAAGAAGAAACTTGAGTAAGGGCAAGGCATGTCTCTTACCTTGGGACGAGCTGGCCTCATTCTTTTCTGGATGATGCAGATGAAAATATACAGGGAGAATAATCTACACTTACCGTCAATGATATAAAAGAATGCAAAGTACAGATTGACAGTCCTCACTCGAGGAGCATCGAGGCAACTGATGTAGCTGCTCTCAGTTGAAAATGGTCCTTGGTTGATTTTGTGTGTTCATTTTTCTCCAACAGAAGCTTGCCCTCCAGAAGGTAAAATACCACCAGTGATAAAATGGACCTCATGTTCTCTTTCACAGCCTCTTTACAGTCAGGAAGGCCTTGATTCTAGGCCTCAGGAAACTGTTCATAGAATGAAGGAAGTTAAAGTTGTGACTAGATCGAGTGGTCCTGTGACTCATCCATCACCCATTCACAAGGGTGACCAGGATGGATGAGAGATGATGGTGAGTGTGTTTAATGAGAGATGAGCTTTGAATGAACAGAAAAAAACAGTTCTGAAGGGTTTGAGATCAATTTGTTGAGTTGATGCAATGACAAATATTTTATCATGGACATAAATCACATTATTTTCATTTTTCATATTACTCCCAAGCTTTAGGAAAAGGGTAGAGATGAGAAGATATCGAAGAAATTTGGTAATTGGCCAAGCTCTTTGCCAATGCCTTACAGGATGTGTTTAAGTATAAGAGCATGTTACAGACTATTTGGACTAGAATCAGGCTGAGTCCTGGTATCAAATATGTTCCCAACTAGCTGGGTATTTAGGAAAGCCATTTAATTTTCTCAGGCCCCAGATGTCTCATCTGTCATAGGTGATAATAATTTCTGGCAAACTTGCTTTGTATCTTTTCACAAGCATGGAAGGAAATGATAAATGTAAAAGTATTTAAGTGAAAAGCATTTCCGAAAAGCAAAGGTGTCACTCCTGTTTAAAAATGAGAATGTCTCCTCTTTAACCCCTTAGTTTACTTGAGGATGAAAGCCAGGGTAACTCCTCTAGGAAATGATCAGGTTCTGGTTTACATTTCTTATGTTCGGAGGGTGAAAAAGGGCTGGTCTTTAGAAGTGACAAGTACAAAGTCTTATGCTTGGGTTAGAGTTTGGAGAGTCTCATTAATCATGTTCCTTGTGTTATAGGTTCTGTAAACATTGCAAAAGCATAAAGCACAGTTCTTCACTTAGTGACATCTTTCCAACCTAACTCCAGGAAGCCTTTGAGATTTCCTTAAATGACTGGATTTCATTTCAGTCATTAGTAAACCCTGCCTAGTGGGTGACTATGATTCCCACCAGGCAAGAGTAAGGGGATACGTATTCAAACAGTACAAACAAGGCTTACCCCAGTCACATAACCATTACGAACAGTAGGGGGGCTTTCCTTTCTCAAGGTAAGTCAAGTAATTTATGTGACTCACATAATATACAACAATTTTTTTTTTTTTTGCTTTTGGAAACTAATGCCATAGAGTTATTGTTCGGAAAGAAAAAAACACTGACAGTCCTTCCTATAGCTATTTTGGGTGACATTAAGAGGCTTTTGTTAACAGCTTTAAAAATCTTATCAGCAACATCTTTTCATGAATGAATGAGCTACTCGGTGACCCCTGAGCAGTTGACCACCTTCGGGACTGCAGGTCAGAGGATTTGCACACATGTGGTCTTCACTGGGAGTCATCTGCTCAAAGGTCCTCCTTGTGTTTTGGTTATACTCCACTTCCAATGTCTCAAAAATGCTGTGGTTTGTAAATATCCATTATTGTTTTTAATATTTTCTTCCTGGAAATGTTTTAAAGTATATCTACAAATTGGAATATGGTCCTTTCTATTTACCATAGCAAAATCCCAACAAATTGTTTAAAAAGCATGTGGGTGAAACTTGTATAGAAACATATATATTTGAGTACTATTAATTTCATAATTTAGTTGAAGGAGACTATAGCAAGTCTCAATATCCAAGTTTTTTGAGAAGGTCCAGATCTAGCAAATTGAGTAAAAGCATTAATTTCTGTGCTGTCTTTCTGGCTTTTGACGTCCTCCATGGAGTTATCCCCAGGAGAAGTCATGGCTATAGCAATGAGACAGAGGTGTAAGAAGACAAAGGCCGGAGTTTCTCCAAAAGCAATAGAACTTCCTCTGTATCGATGACATTCAAAATGTCATGTGTCTCAGAATAGGATGACATTAATATGTGGGGAAAAATCTCATGGGTGGCTCTGAGACAACCATTATCACTTGGTATAAAAAAACTCAAGATATTGGATATGAATGACCACAGGACACAATCAATATAATGTTAATGAAAAATAAAACATCTATTTCCTTTACTTCCAGCAGCGACTTAATTGTGACTCATTGGTGACTTCTTGTTCTATCTTCTGAATATTTTGCCTCTTTTATACGAGATTTTTCACTATTTAAAAACAATGAAATTCAAACTTATTAAGAATAAAAATAAAATGCAGGGCCTTTCTGGTGGCACAATGGGTTAAGTCTCAGCCTATGAGCCATCCACAGCCACTGTAGCAGGAGGTCGATCCTGGCCAGGGGGCTTTCCATATAGTGCAGCAGACTTCTCCTGCCTCCCTTGCTGCTCCCCTCAGCAGTGTACTTCAGTAGATCCACTTGTTCTCTCTCTCTGGTGAATCTTCTCACCACTCCACACCTCTGGCCTATACCCCAGTTCTTGTATGCATAAATAAATAAATCTTTTTAAAAAATCAAATGCACATCTAAATAATTGCAGTGGGTAAATTAGAATAATTACCACCAAGATAGTATGTATGTGGTGATGTCAACATGCTTATAGAAACAGTACATAATTATTAACTGATCTTATTGCACCATAATCCATGAAATATGCCTGGTGTCCCGTCATTTTTTCTAATAGCAATAGCATACTGCTTAGTCACATTTAGCTAATTGTGCAATAAAAAAAAAAAATCCATGTTCTTTCTACCATGTCTGGTTCTCGTCTACCTCTTTCTAAATTTGGTTGTTCTCTTTGTACTTTTACAGATTGAAGTCTATGATGAATTTTTTTGTGTGCCTGTTATCCATGCTTTATTGTTTATGTTACTGAATATTTCTGAAACCCTCCTATGTTCGGGCATTTTGCTTAGTGCAGGTAAAGGTGACAGCAAGAATACCTCTCTGAAGTAGTTTATTTCAGAGGACTCAAGCAAATAAGTGAAATTATGGTGCAATTGTATTAAGCACTAAGTTAGAAACATAAAGTTCTATGAAGGAGCATAGAGGAGGATCTAACTCAGTTTTTTAGAATTGAGTCCTTTCTGGTAGGGTATGGAATATTACAGAAACTTAGAGTTGTTCACTTTGTCTGAAATATCTATTGTTTATGAGGGGGAAAAGAGCAGACACAGGCAGTGACAGAACCTATAAATTGTGTTTAGAAAATTGAGATTGATTCTAAGTGAAATGGGGAGTCATTAAAGGGTTTAAAATAAAGGAGTTAAGAGATCCAATTTGTGCTTTTGCCAGTCTGCAGCAGACAATATGTAAACAAATGAATCTGGGTATGTGCCAATAAAATTTTATTTACAAAACAACTTAGCTTAAGGGAATTGACCCTTGACCACAGAGTGCAAAACTAGGGAGCTACTGATGAAGTAAAATTGTAAGGGTTTGGTCTCCAGCCAGAAGAGATAGCAAGATGTCAATTTTCTGGCTTAGGATGTAAGAAAGAACTACCAGTGAATGTCTTTCTGTCTGGTGAAGACAATGATACAAAAAGAGATCATAATTTGAAGAATCTTTAAATGTCTTACACGCATACCCTGAGTTCTACTAAGTACTACAGAATCAGAGCGAGAACTAGTTCTTTTATTTTTATAAAAAATTATGATACAATTTTTTACCTGTAAACAATAAATCATTGTTTTTTAAAACGTGGTAGCTAGGAAGACTGTATTTGTTTGACCACTGAGCTCCAAGAATAAAAGGTGCTAGCTACAGGGAAAGTATTACCACACAGTCATGTGTAATATTTTGAAATGCTTAACAAAGAGTCACACATAAGCTGCAGAGAGAGAGGGGGTAAATATGGAAACATTTAAAGAAAGGATGTGACTCACAGGAAGAGAGCCAATCTGAAAATTCAGAAAAACATAGGGAGGAGACCAAGGAGAAATCCAGAGTGAAATGAAATAGCTGTTTGGGGAACAGATGGTGCGATATCTCATTCTTAAGAGATAAGATGAGTAAGGAATCTACCTTTTCTCCTTTTAAAAGTTGCATTGCTTATATTTTATATCCCATTCCTTGACTTTGGGGAGTGGTTTTATCTGACATTTTTATTCTGGTTTGGAATTTTACCAGTTTTCCCTATAAAGTCGCTGCTGTCATCTTATAGATGTAGTGTTCTCATGCCATTATTTTTCTTCCCTCTCCATTCTCCATGTTTGTGTCCAGCCTTCATATTCTCCAGATGAACATGAAGTTAAGGAGCTTTCACCATAATGTGATGCTAAAATATTTTGGCAACTCCTCTAATTACTGGTTTCTGCAAGACATTTGGGAAATATTATATACTACGAGGAAAAGAAATCCTCCCACCCTCCTTTTTGGCACACTTCTTGTGGGATATCACAGTTAGACAATCCATGGGGGGAGATGAAGTTTTTAAATTCATGGCAAATGTAATTTGGAACTTCAATCTTTCATTGATTTCAGCATCCAAAGTCCAGATGCTATGCCCAGCCTACTCTTCCTGGCCACTTCGCCAAACCCCATTCCTTGAAAATTTGGTGTCAGTGTTTTCAGTTTCAGTGTCTAGGAACTTTTGGCATGGAAACCACCACCAAACAATGAAATATTTCCTTTTCATGTACATTGAGTCATGTCAATGTGCTTTTGATCCCGAGAATCCATTCCAGAGCTGTCTAAATGCCACTAACCTGAAGGAAGACACTGGTACAATTGTTGAAAACCAGTAACAGCAGGGATGATGCCATCCCAAGCTTTTAATTCCAACATGACAAGCTCTGTGTATGTCCAGATGGATGTGGATAAAGTTTCACTTAACTTGCCTGGGAAAAGAACTTGGAGGTATACAACTGAGGGCTGTTTATTTAGAGCCCATACACACTATACAAATAAAATGTCCCCAGAAGGGAGAAAAATCTATAGTATAGAAAGTAAAGTAAAATGCATAGATTCTCTATGTTCCAAAAAGTAGATTCTAAGACATTACTTTTTTAAAATTTTTGTCAACTTGAAAAGATGCTCCTAGTTAGTTATACTATCTGTCATGTGGAAACAAGTACACATTCTGGAGCTTTTTTTTTTTTTTAAACAACATGCTTCATTTGAATGATAAAGGGCACACATATAAATAGGAAAAGGAAGGAAAAAGTACTAGATTTCTACCAAGTATATGTTAAATAAGGCTAGGTCTATCTAGATTTACTCCAAGTTCCCTTGAAGGTGGTTCTTGCATTCAGAATATAAGGAATATTTCTATACCATCAAATCTAAAATATAGCTTTAAAGAATATCATATATGTCCATTTGAAAAATTCCAAAGATTTATCTATAATATTGTTTTATTGTCTTAAGTTATACTAAAATATCTATTACTCTGAATAAGTAATGGGGGTTAATATAGCTTAATCCTAATTTAATTTTCTCTGAACTAAGTGTCTTCAGAGAGCTGGCAAATTACCATTTCTCTTTATTAGGTTCATTAAAATCACTGAAAGGTGATATTTACAATTAGTTGTAAAAACTTACTGCTTTGGCTGAAACAAACCCAGAGTAGGTGATCAAGATTGTAACTCTTCAAAATTTCATAGCCAGTGTGCATAGAATACCTTTTAGATAACTCAAAATGCAAAATCAATGTTAACATTTTTTTCAAAAAGTTCTGTCTCAGGAAGTACCCAAGTCATTGGTGAATATTCAGAGATTCATTGTGTAAAATATGCTTATTAATCTGTATTACAATAAGTCAGAATTTTTAATGCACCAAGCATACTGGGTCTGTGTCAGTTTTTCTAATTATACCAACCTATTGCTGTATTTTAGCAATCTCTAAACTTGTTGCTTAAAAACTATCAGAAATTATAGATTACATGAGACAGCCTAGGTAAAGGAAATGCAAGCATCTCAAACTTTGCATGCACTTGAACATAGATCTTATGCCCTAATATTAACTGGCAGACTGAGGGGTACTCTGGGAACCCCAAGCTTGCAGGGTCTAAATGGGTTCTGTCATCTACCACATAAAGACTCTTAGACATACTCTTAGGTTGAAAGAACTTTAAAAGAAAAGATTGTGCATAAAGAGGAAAGAAGGTAGAATAATAGTTTTCCAGTGACACATACAAAATTACCCATCCCCTCATGGATAAATGCCCAGTCAAACAGGTTTGGCCCAAATTGGGGCCACTGAGGCCCCCAAAGTTGCCATAGGTCTAAGGTACCTTCTTGCTGAGAACCATAGGAAAGGGGCAGAGGGCCAGGGAAATCTGTAATGAAAGGAGCAAAATCAAAGTACAAATCAAGGTAATGGCTACCATTTTCAGCCTCCCAATGGATCTCTCAGAAATGTCTCTTCCAAGTGCCTCTTTCTATGTTCCTCAAGTCCCTGGTGCAAGTTCAAAACTGAGAACCCAGCAAGACTTTTCCACATGTCTCTGTGTTCCATGTGCCTCTTCCAAGCCTTCTTCTAGCTTCCCCCTGCTGCTCAATTCCACCCCTACTAGGTGGGGCAGTGAACAAGTAAACTCCCCTTTTGATGGGGATCCCTGTATTACGAAAAAATATCTACAAGGTCTCCTAAAAGAAGAGAAAGTTTTCAATGCCTTTTTTGTTTAGGCTTCTCAGAAGTAACATGATCTAGATACTGATTTCTTAATAATAACTGAGGACTTACTACATGTGTCCTGAACATCTAGGATTGGTACTAGAGATGCAAAACTGAGTAGAAAGTTATCTTAGCTGTGATCTTCTATAAGCTTGTCTGGTTGAAACCGCCTTAGTTGCCTTAGTTGACAAGAATCAGATAGACATCAGCTAATGCCCATCCAAATTATTTGTTTGCTTTTATTCTAGATCTAATCTTTTTTTAAGATTTATTTATTTATGCATACAAGCTGGAGTATAGGCCAGAGGTGTGGGTCGGTGAGAGGTTTCACCAAAGACAGTGGGGAGGAGAACAGGCAGATTGACAGAAATACACTGCTGAGGGGAGCAGCAGGCGAGGCAGGAGAGGTCTGCTGCGCCATGTGGGAAGCTCCCCAGCCAGGCCTTGAACCTCCCCAGCTGGGCATCCAACTCACATCACTGCTGCCCCACAGCAGCACAGCACCTAACTGCTACACCACCAGGGAGGCCCTCTAGATCTCCCTGATAATCTTTTGATAAAAATAGGTATCTGCTAATTTTATTGGCTGTCAAACAATTATCAAGGTGTCAGTTCTTGTAGTTCTTTTTTTATTCTTGTACTTTTTAGTTTCTTGTATTTCTCTATTTTTCCAAGATAAAATATAAATTTAAAATATGATGTTCCTGTGCTTTACATTTCACTGTGAGTTTATAAGACAAACCATTATGTTAACAACTGAAGCTGCAAAGAAATCATTCCCCAGTAATTAAATAAATCTCAAAATCTCTAAGGTTCAGCAAGGGTAATTGCCAGGGAGAGAAGAGATGGCCAGCTCTGCCTGCCACAGATATATCTTTCTCTTAGGGTTTTCCCATTTTCAATTACTGCTGCCAGTATACTTCCCAACACCCAATGGGTCCTTTAGCTGTAAACTCTAACCTTTTACTTAATGTTCAAAAGTCAATCAAAATTCTCTCCCTTTGTCTATCAATAAAACTGATTGACTCTGGAAGCTCTCAAGTTTTTACTTAATGCTAATAGAGTACAAAGATAAACTAATATGAAAAAAATAAAGAAAAAGAGATTCCCCCTAAGAAGGTAGAGGGTTTGTGTTTACCCAATTTAGCTTCCTTTAGAATTGGCTAGCCTGTCATAACTAGTCAATTAGTTCTAGAAGCTATTACGGTGTGGGGAATTAAATCAATAGGGAAGAAGGTCAGAAGGGAGAATGAAGTGGGTGGGATTTCTAGACATTACTGGTTTTTTTTTTCTCTTATCTGTTCTGTTTATTTGCATTTCTAAGAGAAGTTTTCTTTGAAGAAAATTTTCGTAAGCTAAGAATTTTTAAAACCATTATATAAACCATGTAGAATTAAGCTACTTTCTGGTTCATATGTGTCAAACATATGACATGAGTACAGTTATGCAGATTTATATGCTCCTTACTTTGTGGAAGGATTCTCTATACTTATGCAATTCTTCCTTGACTGATGATAGAGCTTCAGAATCCTTTTTAACCCTACATTTTAGAGAGCCCCAATAACTGATCAGTATTTGAACGTTAGTTTAAACCATCGTCATCCTTATTCTACTCTTTCTTAGAATTTCTTACTTACTAACTCCAGATAATAATGTGTGATAACTAAAGAATATTCTGAGACGTGCTATATTCAAGAACCCAATCCAATCTGATTTATTTTAACCAAGCACTTCCCAAATGTATGTGACCAAAGAACTTTCATCCCATGATGCTTTTTAACAAGTGCAGGAATGCATTTTGGAAAGTGCTCCAGTATCATGACTAAATGTGTGCTTTTTTTTTAAGATTTATTTTATTTATTTATGCATAAAAGAGGTGGGGGTGTAGGCCAGAGGTGGGGGTTGTGTGTGTGAGAGGATTCATCAGAGACAGAGTGGGGAGCAGACAGGCAGATTGACTGAAATATACTGCTGATGGGAATAGCAGGAAAAACAGGAGAGATCTGTTGCACCATGTGGGTTCTGGATTATCTCCCTGGTGGGGGATCAAACTTGTGCTGCAGTGACTACTGATAGCTTCATAGTGCTGAGACTTAACCCCTTGTGCCACCAGGTAGGCCCTCATGACTAAATGTTATATTCAAACTTCTCCCTCAATCCACCTAATTTTCTGACCACAGAATTATCTTTCTAAAATTATATGATTAATTATATCAAATTTGTGATCAAAAACCCTAAATGGCCTCATATTAGTTACAGAGTAAATCCAAGCTCTTCACCATCATGTGCAAAGATTAGGATTTCCTCTGCAGTTCATCTTTATCAGGTGGAGAAAATTCCTTTGCACCTAATAGGCATTTTATAAATGGATCTCTCCCAGCCCTCTCCTCAACTCCAGGTCTTCCTGATTGTCTTTCTTTAGACATCAATGATCTCACTCATTTGTATGTCATGAGGGAGCATTTTTGGGTCCATTACCTTAACTCAGAAAATACTTTTTTAACTCCTGGCAACAAATATTTTTAAAGTGCTGCTCAAGTATCACTGTAGGTGTGAAGTGCTTTCTTTAATGTCTCCATGTCTCTAAAGAAACCAATCACAATGGAGCTTTCCTGGTGGCACAACGGGTTAAGTCTCAGCACTGTGAAGCTATCCATAGCCACTGCAGCACGAGTTTGATCCCCAGCCAGGGAGATTCCCACATGGCGCAGCAGACCTCTCCTGTCTCGCCCGCTGCTCCCCTCAGCAGTGTATTTCTGATCTGCCTGTTCTGCTCCCCACTCTGTCTCTGGTGAATCTTCCCACTACCCCACACCTCTGGTCTGCACTCCAGTTCTTAAACGCATAAGTAAATAAATCTTTAAAAAAAGAAAGCAATCACATCCTCAGGTCCTATTATATTCTGAAAACCTTTCTCTACCTGTTTCACCCCATGCACATCATGGAAACATCTTTAAAAGGCTTGTCCATAGTTTCTCATCTTTGACACTGCTGACATTTGGGACTGGATAACTCTGTTATGTAGAACTGATTTATCCGCTGTCAAATGCTGGCCCCTGTTCTATCCCACACGTGCCAGTAGGGCCCACCTCCCTCATCCCGATTATCAAAAGTGTCTCCAGATTTTGACAAATGTCTGGGGTGGGAGAAGGTGAAATTGCACCCTGTCAAGAACCAGTGCTCTAGATCAAACATTTGCATCTCCCTGGCCTTGGTCCCAAACACATGAAATAGTCAACTGAATTTGACCTAACTGAATCGTTCTCATTTGCCCCTGGATTGTTTGATTGGAATTGACCAAAAAAAAAAAAAAAAAGGAAATAAGATGTACTAAAAGGCTGTCATTTGGGAAATCTTGCGGGTATCATTATTTTCTAATTTTAGATCTATCAAAGTCAAACCTGAGAAGACACAAGACAGATTCTCCCACTCAAAGATTACCCAGACCTTGGACAACTATTTCTCCTTTCGAGGAATTTGTTATTCAAAACTTGTCTTTTGTTTTGTGCTCTCTGGAGTGTTCAGATTTGGTGAAGTGAATACACAATTGAGCCATTAAGACTCGTTAACTGCATTGATTTGTCTTTTTCTTTCTGTTTCTCTTTCATTAATGATACATAGTGATTTGTCTCCAGAGACTTTTTTATCTTTTAGGAAAAAAAATCTCATATTTTCTTTCCTAAACAAAGAGTTGTCTTGTGGCATGAAGCCTCATCAAAGTCATAATTACATTTCATTTGTCTGCATTGAACTGTCTGTCATCTGTAAGCATTTGAGCCTGGCTCGCATCTCCATATGCATTTGTACTTTTTCTGAATTCATTTCCAATCTCAGATGATTCTTTAGTGAGGCGAAACTACTTTGGGTGCTCTCTGCCTTTAATTTCCTTGGGTACCTAATGAGGTTGTTTACAGTCTGATAGCCGTCTCCTAGCCAAAATAATGACGAGGTCATTTTCATTTTTTATTTATAAAAATTGCTAAAAGATAACATTTGCCATTAACCTGGATGTTTGTCTGCATATCCCACCTGCAGCAACAGCCTGGATTTATTCACAAATACTGAATTCCCACTTTGGTTGGAAGGGATGTATCTAGGAGGTTTAAAACCATGTGAGTGCCTGGGTCTTATCCGAGCTTCCTGAATCTCAAATCTCAAACACTGAACTGGAAATTAGACAGCAACCTCTTTGCTAGGCTTCCTAAGTCTAGCTAAAAACAAACAAATAAACAAACACAACAGACTAGCGGTTTCAAGAAGAATGGGTACATGCAGGGAACTTCTGTACCTGGGCCTCTGGTATTTAATTAAAATTACAACAGAATTCTTGTCACTTGATTTTGTTCAGCATGGCTTGTTATTCTATAACCATATGCAAACTCAGTTGAGGATCTACGTGAGATCCTTCAGTACACAAACGTGAAAACCCTGGACAAGGGGCATGAAATGGTTTGCACTTAAAAGATAAAAATGAAGTTAAAAAGAAAAAGGCTTAGGGCCTCCCTGGTGGCGCAGCAGTTAAGCGCTGCGCTGTGGAGCTGTTGGCAGCAGCGATATGAGTTCGACGCCCAGCCGGGGAGAATCCCACATGGTGCGGCAGACCTCTCCTGCCTCGCCCACTGCTCCCCTCAGCAGTGTATTTCCGTTGATCTGCCTGTTCTGCTCCCCATTCTGTGTCTGGTGAAGCCTCTCACCACTCCACACCTCAGGCCTGTACCCCAGCTGTATGTATAAATAAATAAAAAATCTTTAAAGAAAAAAAAAAAGAAAAAGGCTTAAATTAAGCCCTACTCCTCCAGCTTGACCTTCCCATTCAGTTAAGGTTTGGCAATCATTGTGGACACTTCATTTCATCAGATTTTGCCCCAGCAGATGGACAGATGCATTGTATGCTAAACACAAAATAATGAGAAAACAATCAGCACAGACTCATTGTTTCCCGCCTCTCTCGTTTCCTTTACCTCATTTTTTAAACTGTCCATTATGTAAAGACAATTGAATCTATTTTCACAGATATCCTTGGTCCTCTTAGCTTTTACATTCACTGAAAGAAGAAAGCATTAAGTGTTGTCACTTCCCACTTAGCACCACAGCTGTCACACTTTGAAATCAATATCTAATGTACACTTTCCACTGGCTTAGAATTAAAATGCATTATCTGCCTCAGAATTTTCATTAACTTTTGCTAGTTTAATTGCATTTCTTCCAACAATGCTAAAAATTTAGAAAATGTCACCACTCCTAGATTAGTGTTTCTCGGAGAATGATTGTGTAGACCATCTGTGCCAAAATCATCCAGAATACCTTTCAAAATGCAGATTCTCAAGAGGATTCATCCCAAGTATATTGCATGAGAAGCTTGACCATAGGAACCAGAACTCTACATTGTAACAGGGCCCCTCCAGGGAGTATTCGAAGGGACTGCCATGGAGAAGTCTTGTAGAATCCAGGGACCTCCCTAGTGATGCAACGGGTTAAGTCGCAGCACTGTGAAGCAATCAGCAGCCACTATAGCAGGAGTTCGATCCCTGGCCAGGGAGCTGATACACATGGCGCAGCAGACCTCTCCTACCTCGCCACTGATCCCCTTAACAGTGTACTTTAGTCAGTCTGGCTGTTCTGCTCCCCACTCTGTCTCTGGTGAACCCTCTTGCCATCCCATGCCTCTGGTCTGTACCCCAGCTTGTATGCATTAATAAATAAATCTTTAAAAAAAAGAAAAGAAATGTCTTTTAGAATCCAAACATTATGCAAGGTGGTTACACACACTATACTGGGTACCTTTTATACTCTGCATCCACATCTGTCAGCATATTATAAATATCCAGAATCCTCTTTCACTACCTCTGCCCTACCAGTCTGACCAACATCTTCCCAAGGCCTTTTCACTGGTCTCTTGCTTACAGCCTTGCTCCACTTGAATCTGTATCAACACAGTAGTAAGAATTTTCTTTTCAAGTAAGTTCTATCCCTCTAGTGCTCTGACCCCTTCAGGGAATTTCTGTCTCGTATGGTGGCACCCAATTCTCAGGAATTCTGCAGATGCCATACACACTCCTGCCCCTCATTCTCTACTGCTTTCCCTGCCCACTGCTCTCCAAACAGCTCATTCCTTGCACTTTTTTGACAAGTCAGCTAACTTCCACCTCAGAGTCACCCAGGTAGATTGCGCATCTCCCTCCAGCTTCATCTGCTTTCTTCAGATCTTAGTTCGAAACTCTTGGCAAGTCTTTCTCAACAATCCATTTGAAATGGACTTGCTCTACTTTTAAACACTTTCTGTCCACGTTCTCTGCCGTGCTGTTTACCCTGAATCTATCAACATCTATTGCTTTGTACATTTTATTTGTGGTAGTCCCGCCCCCTAGCTTTAACCCATGTGGTTAGAATTTTTTTAAAGATTAATTTATTTATTTATGCATACAAGAACTGGGGTGTAGGCCAGAGGTTGTGGGGGGGGGTGAGGGGATCCACCAGAAACAAGTAGGTAACAGAACAGGTGGATCTATAGAAATACACTGCTGCGGGGAGCAGCGGGAGAGACAGGAGAGGTCTGCTGCACCAGGTGGGTCAGCTCCTTGGCTGGGGATTAAACTCATGCTGCAGTGGCTGGTGATAACTTTATAGCACTGATTTCAACTCCTGCGCCACCAGGGAGACCCTGGTTAGAATTTTTTTCTCTTGTTTTGTTCACTACTGTAATCCAGTACCTAAAAGAGTGGAATATGACAGAGACTCAATAAATATTTGTTCAATGAAATGAAGAAATCATATCATCTGTCACAACTCCGTATTGTAAGTGCTATTATCTCTATTGACAGAAAAAGAAACCAAAGCTTATAAAACAGAGAGGAAGCACTTAGTCAAAGTCACGTGGTCTGTTTTGCTGGGTCGAGACTTACTCTGATGATAGGACATCCATTCTCTCCATGATCAGTGCTTCTTATGGATCCTCGTTGTTCAACTTCTTTATTCACCAAAATAAAAGTGTCTTTTGGCCAAAATTCCTACACAATCAGAATGAAAGAAGGAACCTGAGATGGAACAAGTGTTACAGGGCGAGCCCATTGTGAAATGGGTTCTCACCTGCGCACTTAAAGGGAGTTAATGAGACTTAACTGCAGGCACACACACAAAAGGTTAATAAAGGGTTTGTTTACAAAAAGGGGAAATGAAGAGCAGAATAACCCAGGGAGAAAGAGAGAGAAACTGGTATGTGCATCCTACCAATTCTGCTGAGCTGGAACCCTGTACGGTAAATGAGAGAATTATCAGGTTTCTCCGCCCTCCCTTCAATGATGCACCGCTGCAGGGCTACGCGCATGCCTGATGGCAGGAACCAGGAGTAGCGTGTGGGCATGCGTGAGTGGGGGCACCTGGGCCAGAGACTGGGCTTATAAGCGGAGGATGCAGAAGCAGAATAAGCAGAGAATAGAGCGTGGAGCAGAGGGCGCCGCCAGAGAGCCAGAGAGAGTGAAATTGGCCAGTGGAATGAGAGGCCTGCCAGCCTCCTGGCCCCCCAACCCCATTGCCTGCCCTGTACCCAGTTGCCTCTCTAAACAAGAAACAATTAAAAGTCTAAATGCCACTGAGGGGCCTCCCTGGTGGTGCAGCGGTTAAGCACTGTGCTGTGGAGCTGTTGGCAGTGGCGACGCGAGTTCAACGACAGGCCTGGGAGATTCCCACATGGTGCAGCAGACCTCTCCTGCCTCACCCGCTGCTCCCCTCAGCAGGGTATTTCCGTCGATCTGCCTGTTCTGCTCCCCGCTCTGTCTCTGGTGAGCCCTCTCGCCCACCCCCCCACGCCTCTGGCCTGTACCCCAGCTTGTATGCATAAATAAATCTTAAAGTAAAAAAAAAAAAGCCCACGCAGATCCAGCTGCATCTAAAATAAACATTTATTTATTTAAGGATCTTGATGATGGAAATTTAGATTAGAAAATTTAGAATGAAATTTTCACAAGGTTGAAAACAGAGATGGGAGTAGAGATGATTCAATCCATAAACCAGCCAGGGAAGTTTCCAGGAACTGCAGGTGGGATCAGAGAGGACTGTCAGTTCCTGAAAACCAACCCAACCTAACCCCAAACTGATAAAATCCACACAATAATTTCATCAAAGATTAATATCCAAGGGCATTCCATGCTCTGGTAAAACACAGACCTTGCGTTAAGACTTCCCACCTATGTCTTTGCAGGTGTCTCTTTTTCCTGATAAATCTGCCCTTTGAAAGTACAACCTTTGCCTGTTTGTGTCTGTGCAAATGTCTTTTTCCTGGATGAAGCTGCTGTGTCACTGAATGGGGACTCTGCCAAAATCATTTTCAAAAGAAACCAAGGACTCCACTCACCAAACCCCAGCATCCAGGTATGGAAATTCCAGTTAATCCTACTTCTCTTTTTATGCCAAATTATGAATGTGAGTTCCAGCAAAATATCTAACTGGCTTTACTTTCATATTTTCCTTTCATCTTTGATCTCTCCTTTCACTGCTTTTCCTCTATGCATTTCCTACAATGCATTTGATATGTCTTTAAATATGCGTATTTCCTGGTAAGGAAAAAAAAAAGCTTGTAAAAAAGTTGAATATTTGTATATGTTAAATTTACAAAAATGACACCATATTATTGTTTCTCATATTTTTTACTCCACACTATATTTTTGAAATATGTCTAGTTTTCACTTCCTATATATAATTTACTATAGCTTGCATTTTTGATATTTTGCTATCCATTTCCTTCCTCTCTGACTCTTGGGGTACAAAGGAAATCATTCTGGACCCCTGTGGGTTCTTCTACATTGTGGAGAAAAGGTCAGAGTGAAGTTGGAGGTGTGGGGGTTAAGGAATTCACCAGAGATAGAGTGGAGAACAGAAAAGGGGGGCGGGTATTGAAATACACTCCTAAGAGAAGCAGTGGGTGAGACAGGAGAGGTCTGCATAGGAAGGATTTGGGGTTCCCTTTTATAACTTATTTTTGCAGACTTTTCATGACTTGGGGAGTTGGTTTGGACCAGTTAGTGCTCGGCTGTCAGTCTTGGGCCTTGACCTTGGACACAATGGCCCTGCTTTTGCATTCAGGGTCAAAGTGATCTGTCTTACCACCAGAGTCTCATAGCAACCTTATCAATTCCTTTATCTATTCAATCCTTCCAAACCTTTCTTTTGAGCAAGGAGTGGGAGCTTAGCTTTAACCTTATTAAATGATACCCTGACATTCTAGGCTGACAAATAATCAGAGATACATCAGACAGGTTGATAAGAGAAAAAAAGCCAAAAAGAAGTTTAATAATAACATATATGCTTCCAATATAATGGAGGAGAACCAGTTTTACTTGAATAATTTGCCTAGTATGCTTCAGAAGCCATCTTAAATAATTTAGCTAAGACAGGGAGATTGGAGAAAAGAAAGAAGTTTAATTAGGGAGTCTATCAAGGAAGGCAAAGTAAACAAAGTTGTGCAGATTTAAGTTCTGCATTCTCCATGGAAAAGAGGTAAGAGATAAGTAGATTAGGTCTTCCCAATACAGTAAGGGAGATGCACTTACAGAAGGAAGTTGACATGTAAATGTCTTTTTCAGAGGGAACCTCCACCCAGCCTTTGAAATACCCTCCCATGAAATCAACCTTTGGCCAAAAGGACAGATTTTGGGGTTGTAGATTTCATCTCATCAGCCCAACTCTTTATCTCAAACAATGCCCAGAAGGATATCTGTCTGAGGGAGGGGATGTCCTGAATAAACTCTGCAAACTCAGGTTTTATGGACTCCACCCCCACCCCGGGCCAAAGAGATCCAAGGCATCAAGGGCTGCAGATCCTATAATGGTATCACCACTGAAGCGAGGATGGCTGGCAAGGGAGGGTGGCACGAAACTGCCAGTCTTGGTATATAACCAGACATGTGGGCCTTGAGTTGTTTGTTTTTTCCTGGTCTTCAGCATGCTCTTGGGGTCAGCGGAACTGGTAGGACGCATTCACCAATTTGTCCCTCTCTCTTTCTCCTTGGCTTATTCCTTTCTTTATTTCCCCCTTTTGTAAATAGCCCTTTATTGACCTTTTTGTGCATAACTGCAGTTGGGTCTCATTATAAGTTACTCTTTTGAGCGCGAGAATGAGGACCCACAGTCAGGCCACCCATTTCACATTAGGGTTGCCCTGTAACTTATCTGTATACCTGGCACCCTATAAGCCTCAAGAAACAGGGCGCCTACAGCTCAAAAGTTCAGTCTTGAGTTTATTTTCGAAAGAATTAACTGATTACTGTCCAAATAGATCATTCTGGTCTATGCATTCACCAGAATGCGTGGACAAGCTTACTATTATGCATTCTCCCCAATACTAAGTTTTGTAATTCAAGTGAATATAGCATCTTATTTAATAATGAGTTTGGAACCTCAGGGAATTAGTATCTGAACTTTCTCTTATGTGTAGTGTCTTTTAATATATTTGACCATTTAAAAAGGGACTTGGGTTCTTGTCTTTAAAATTTGGAGTTATTTTATAGGAAATTTAAATTTCTTAGATAAAAATTCTTGTTTAAGAAGTTTTTCCCATTTTTACAAGGTCCAGAAATATTTACAAAGATATTCTTGAACATTTTCTTCCATAACTTAATTCTATAAACTCTTAATTGTGTTTTTAACATCTTTATGGTATTTTTTTTTCATTTTGTGTAACAGAGAACTGATGTATTTTTACCTGTAGGACTATTTTCTCAGCATTGTATTTAGAATAATCCTCTTGTCCACTTTACTCTGAAGCTCTGTCTTTATCACACATTTTGTATGACATGTTTGCTTGACATGTTTGTATGACATGTTTGACATGTTTGTTATAAGCTATTTCACTGAAATTTTGTTCCTTCAATTATGCCATACTGTTCCTCTTCCTACAAATATGTATCTTAATATATAGTAGAGTAACTCTACCTAACCCAAAGCTGATTCTCCTTTTTTCAAAACCTGCATTATTACTTGTAGACCAATGTTATTCTATATTGATTTTAGGAGTTTGATTTTTTAAAAACATCAGCTGAAATGTGTATTGCGATTGCTTTTGAATTTGTAGAACAATCTGGAAAGCACGGGCATCATTATTGTGAGATATTGCTGCATCCATCAAATAGCTTATTCCATTTATTCCAAAAGAGTATGTAAATGTCTCTTTTATTTGGTAGATAAACGTGCTTGTGTTATGACAGAGTACCTTCAAGTTGGTAATTGCTAATAATGGCTAGTTCTTGAAGAGAAGATTTGAAAAGGGAGAGATGAGTGAAGAGAATTACTAGTTAGGGGAACAAATCTGAGTGCAAATCCATAGCCTGCAAAGATTAGAAGATATATCAGAAATGGAAAAGAGTTTCATTTGTCTGGAACCAAAGATATCTAGAAGGGGGTGCTGGAGAATAAGCACCAAGCAAGTGGCAAGACAGGCAGCTTAGTTTTTAGGAGCGTATAGCCTGCTGGTAGAAAACATGGATTCGGAAGTCAAACTGCCCATATCCTGACTTTGCTGCTTATTAGCTGGGTGACCTGTGTAGTTGTACTTAAGTTTCTTCACTGGTAAGTGGGGATTATGACAGTTCTGACCTCATTAGAGTACAGTGAAGATTAAATGAGTCAAGACATGTAGCATCTGGTGTGGAATAAGCATTCAGTAAATGTTAACTTTTATTGTAATTGCTGCTATTATTATTAGGAAATGGAAATCATTAAAAAATTTGATGTTATTTGTCCAAGGTCAGAAAATAGGTTAGCAACAAAGCAGAGAGTAGAGATTTAAATCTCTTCCTAGTATAGGATTGGGCTTTTTACATTTTGTGGAGACAAATGTATGAAAAATATCTTTGCAAAATGACCATCTATTAAATTATTTCAGAAGGTCCACTACAAGTGCAAATATTATAGTTTCAACAAACTGGCATGAAATACTCAAATGCTGGCTGTATGTATTCTGTAACACAATTGATGCTTGAGTACACAAGCACCAAATTTAAATATAACACCATAAAATCATTTAAATTTTTTCTCTTCTGGCAAGTAAAGATGATGCAGTAATGCTTTAGAGAATCTCTTTAAATATGGAACCATATATTATAATGTGATGAAAAATAATGATTCACCAAATATTCACTTTAGACCACAGAAAAGGTTTTAGTGGCTCAGGTAACAGATGACCTCTTGGAAACTGAGAATGGAAAAATAAAAAAAAAGATTCAAAGTGAGATTTATTAACCCTCAACATGACCATATCCTTAAAGTTAAGCTAATAACAGAGACCTTTATAGGAGGTGGGAATTAAGAAAAGCTGGCTAACACCAAGAAGCTGTGGACAGTTCATGTTTCTTTTGTTTTATAGTTTTTTAAGTAATATATATATATATATATATATATATATATATCAATTCATATATATATATAAATGTCTTAGTTTTTCGAATGATTACCATAAGCATGGGCAAGATTAGCTTATCTTTTACTATCATAATACCCCATATTTACTTTTTTAAAAAAAGATTTATTTTTATTTATTTATGTATGCAAGACCTGGGTTGTAGGCCACAGGTACGGGGATTGAGAGGATTCACCAGAGACAGAGTGGGGAGCACAACAGGAGAATCTAATCAAATACATTGCTGAGGGGAGCAGCGGGTAAGACAGGAGAGATCTGCTGCGCCATATGGGTTATCTCCACGACCAAGGTCGAACTCAGGCCATGAAGGTGATAACATTGAGACCTAACCCCTGTGCCACCAGGGAGGCCCCCATATTTACTATTAAATGGACTATCTAGGGCCTCCCTGGTAATGCAACATCTTAAGTCTCAGCCTATGAAGCTATTTGCAGCCACTGCAACATGAGTTCGATCCCCAGCCAGGGAGCTTCCCACGTGGTGACTTCTCCTGCCTCACCCGCTGCTCCCCTCAGCAGTGTATTTCAGTAGATCTGCCTATTCTGCCCCCACTCTGTCTCTGGTGAATCCGCTCACCACCCCATCCTCTGGCCTACACTCCAGTTCTCGTATGTATAAATAAATAAATCTTTAAAAAAAAATAAATGGACTATTTAGAATAGGGTAGGATGAATCAGTGGTGGGTAACCTATGGGGAATACACAATAATGTAAAAGATATAAATAACAATAAAAAAGGGAAAAAAGAAATCAATAGTAATCAGGGAATTTATTTGGCTTTTGAAGTCAGTATGGGTCCATCTCCCCAAAAGGGGCAGACTTTTCTCAAGGTGCCCAGAGTAGTCTATTATCATCTTGGTAAAGGAACTTCTGAAGGTCAGTCAAGATCCTCTGAGGTTCAGCATGTCTATTACCATGACTTAAAGAAAGCAGATAGTATTGAGGGCTCTGGAGGCTGAGGAGAAGCTTCTGTCCTCACCTGAGACTTTCCCCCGCCCTAGTCACAGAAGTGCTTATCACTCTAAGTTTCTGACCTTTTCCGAATTGAAGAAGCAATTACTATTCCTCCTGGTATGACCTAGAGAATGCTTTTGTGGGGTCTCATCCAGGTATTGGTTTATCAGTGAACTTATCCTCTCTAAGAATCTCATCTTGACTCTTAGAGTAAGGTTGAGGTCATGCCCTCCTTGTCTGTCATGTGAAATCTCCCCTTTCTGTCCTTGACTCCCCAATTCCCTAAGTGCAGGATAAATATTCCAGATCTGCTCCATTACTCTTTAGAATTTACAACCATGCAAATTCTCCATGCATGCATTATTAAGTTGATTGTTTTTCATTTGTTAAACCATCTGATGAAATTTTAATGAATCATCTAGCCCAAGAAGAACCCAAGGGTTTGGGGGTTTTCCCCTGACCTTGACATCAGAATCAAAGTTTGTCCCATTCCTGACTTTCCTACCCTCTCTTCTCTTCCAACTTTGTTATTTCTCTTGTGTTAGATCTGCCTCCATTATTGGTCTCTAGGTTACAAGCTTCTTTGAGGGCTGGAAATATGTCTTAGAAACACTGGAGCCCCAGAAGGCATAGCACAGAAAATGTACAAGATAAATCCGCAAAACAAAGTGGGCTTATCCTAAAGAGAGTTGACATACTTGTGGTTAGTGAGAAATGACTTAGGTTTCAGATTGGAGAGGATTTAATGTAGGTCAAGATTCAGAATTACAGGCCCTGATCCCAGAGAGTGACTCCTATACCCTTCAGGGAGAGAACTCACCAGAGCACATTAGGTGTAGTTAACCAGGCAAGGCTTTACTGGAGACACATGCATGAAGGAGCCAGCTCCTCAAAGGAGAACAGAGCTTGACTCTGATCAGAGAGTTAGGGGGAGAGGGATAAAGGGAATCCATAGGGCAAAGTGGAGGAGAGCAGTATCCTTGCTTGTTCTGGGTTAGCCTATGCCAGGGCATGTGCAGCTGGGTTACACTCCAATTGCACATGTGGACTTTTGGCCTTCTCCCTCCAGGAAATTGTGAGATAATCATTTGTCAAAATCTAATACATTTTGTCTAGCATGGCTCCGTATGGTCAGTGTGGTGGGCCAAGTTGTCTGGACAGGGTTCACCAATTGTTCAACAGGATTTGGGATGAGTCAATTTTTTTACCCCTAGGCGTGGGAATGCCTACTTGAGTCACAGAAAATATGTGGGTCGGTGTAGGAAGTACTCAGTGACAAAGGGTTTGCAGATCTATCAGTTCAAGCTTTGAGTCACAAAAACTAAATGATGAAACACCTAACTAGGTGTAACATTCCCCAAGAAACAACTGATTCCACCAGTGATTTTACACCCTTCAAACCCCAGCTCCTCTCATGCACACACATAAAACAAGCAAGCTTCGAAAGTCTGAATGACTGGCTTTGTATAAAACACCACAAATTCATGCACAAAAGCTCCTGCCCCTGAATTCCTTCCCTTTGGGCCTGATTCTAGGACCTCTATTCTTTGGATAATAACTCTAATTTGGTTAATGACTAGGAAAGAAATAGAAGAGCTAAAAAAAAAAATTCAGATAAAGCAACCACTCCCTAAAGCCCACCTTTTAATGGCTTTGAAATGTGAAGGCCAAGGCATGCTTTGATTTCATTCTTTTTCAAATTCTACTTTCTTTGTTATTCTCAGCAGGAATTGTAAATCGAGCACATACAAAAGTATATATCAATCTAACCTTTACATAAGACTTGTTTCTCTTGGTCTAATACTTAAATAAATTTTAACACAAGGTAACAACAAATGTTTAGTATTTTCCAAGCAGCATATCATGCTGTTCAAAGATTTAATGAATAGATACTACTGATCAAATTTAAACATTTTTCAACTCGTGGATTTATACCCGAGACACTGGAGATTTTAATTGCCAAAGTTTTAAAAGTGATTCATTTCAAAACTCAGAGACAAGGAAAAAAACACACCCACTTTTGAAGAAATGAATATAGCCCATTGATAAATGCCTTTGTTGCAAATGGAGAAAATAGACCCTTACTCTGTCTTGGCACCAGTATTTAGCAGTTGGCATCTAATTAATTAGTTATCAGGGGTGGATTCACACTGGGAAGCAAATCCCTCTTCTCCTGATTATGGATTGCATTTTGATGGTAAAATTGTTGGTTGTGTCCCTCTTAGTGACAGATTTTATGTGATTAATGTCTCTCGTGTCTATTTTTCTTTGTGCCGTTCACACAAAAGATGCCACCAAATCAGCATCACAGATCAAAATGTAGCTTTTACTCCTATTTTTTTTTTTAACTCACCCTCCATATTCTCTTGTTATGGTTGATCTCTAGCTTCGTGTATTTGAAAACTAAGAACACAATGAAAGACCACAGTGACTGCAACTATTACTGCCAGTTCAATTTGAATTATGGCTACGTACTTCTGAGCTCTGCTAGGTTTGTACACAGATGAGCTCATCTGCAAGAATAGTTCATTCAATGTACTTGTTTTAACAAAATGCCTTTCAACAAAACATTCTTTTCTGCAAATGACCTAAACATGTAATCATTTAACTGTAGCTCCTTTTATTGTTATGTGTTCACACCGTCAGGCAAATTCACCTGATTTAACAAACATTTGCTTAAACGCAGGAAGAAGACAGTTTTTTTAATATAGTTAATGTAAATATAACCTCATTATGTGCTTACCTGATGAATTTGTTAGACTAAGAGATCTATTCAAAGTTACCTTAAAAACACTGATTTATGGGCCTCCCTGGTGGCCCAAGGGGTCAAGTCTCAGCACTATGAAGCTAGGGGCAACCACTATAGCATGAGTTTGATCTCTGGCCAGGGAGCTGACCCACATGGCACAGCAGACCTCTCTTGTCTCGCCCGCTGCTCCCCTCAGCAGTGTATTTCAGTCAATCTGTCTGTTCTGCTCCCCACTCTGTCTCTGGTGAATCCTCTCATCTCCCTACTTCTGGCCTACACCCCAGCTCTTGTATGCATAAATAAATAAATATTTAAAAACAAAAATAAAATGATTTATGGATAGATTGCTATGTTTCAGAAGCAAAACTTCTCCTGGGGCCTTGTTTATCACAGCCTCTGTTCTTCCATCATTCCAGTTTCATTTCCTTGTAAATTAACTTCCTCTGCATTTGCACTGTGTTTTCTGCTCTTTGCCACCTTTGCTGTCCACATGGACCTTCTTGTCATGTCTGGGACCTTCTGTGCCTTAACTCCATCTGGCAACTCAATCTCTCTGCTTCCTAAAACTGAATACTGAGAAGTCTTACTGGCTCACCTCACCTTTTTAAATGAGACTGCAGTGATGAGAAGTTAGCTAACAGGACCACGAATTCCTGGCTCCTTCCTGGTCTAAACAGTTCATTCCAAGGGAATGTTGTCATGGGGAATCAAATATGGCTTCTTTGGCTAGCTCTTAAATATTTATAGGTAGGAGGCGCCCCTTAGAGGGGAGGTCCTATACAGATGATGTTACCTGTTGCAGGGCAGGGTGAGGGGCACCTCAGGACCCCCAAACCTGTCTGCTCTAAATGGGTTCTGCCATCTCCCGCATCAAGAGAAAGCATACTCTAGGGCATAAAACCTTCCATGGAAAGGAACTTCAGTACAATTAGTGTGCGACAGCGAGAAGAGAAGGAAAAGAATTCGGTTAAAATATTTTTCACATGAAACACCCAAAGTTACCCAACCCTTGTGGGTAAAAGCCCAGACACACAGGGTTGGCCCAAAGCAGGACCACCGAGGCCCATAAACTTGCCACAGTTTAAGGCACCTTGTGGGGACCCATAGGAAAGGGGCAGAAGAAGCCAGACAAGTCTAGAAAGAAATTAGCAAAATCGAAATCAAGATAAAGGCACCCATTGTCAGCCTCCGCACAGGTCTCTCACCCACATCTGTGTCAAGTGTCTTCTTCCACGTCCCCCACGTCCACGGTACAAGTGAAGGCCAAGAAGCAAGCACGACTCCTTTATGTGTCCCTCTGCTTCCGTGTGTCTCCTCCAGGTCTCCCTGCTCGTTCTTTCCTCCCTTTTTCTAGTCTTTCCGTTCTCCTGCTCAGCTCCACCCTTCCTTGGGTAGGGCAGAGAACCTGGAACCTCCTCCCCTTTCCCTGGGGGCCACCCTGTTATAATGTACCCACTGTTTGTCCCCTGAATGTTCGTATGTTTAAGCTTAACTCCTAGCATGAAGTTATTTGGAGGGACAGGCTGGGGAGGTAATAAGTCACAAGGTGGATATGTTATGAATGGGATTTAGTGCCCTTATAGGAAGAGAAACAGAAAACTTTTTTTTTTCTTTTTTTCTTTAAAAAAAATCTTGAGATATAATCTATAATACTATAAAATCTACTCATTTAAAATTTTTTTATAAATATATATTTTTATTGTTATTTATGTCTTTTATATTTTGTATTCCCCTTGGGTAGCCCACCACCAATTCACCCGTGATCCATCTCCATGGTCCCTTGTGTTCTTTTCTATTCTATTTTGTGCCCTTTCCCTTCCCTCCCTCCGGCTCCTTTCCCCCCTCCCCCCCCCACTGATTGTCTCTCTCCCACCCGACCTCCCTATAGTCCTGTTATAAGTGAAACCATTCGATATTTTTCTCTTTCTTTCTGGCTTATTTCACTGAGTATGATCCCCTCTAATTCCATCCATGCCGCTGCAAATTGCTTCTTTTTTTTAAGATTTATTTTATTTTTGCATACGAGTTGGGGTGCAGGCCAGAGGTATGGGGTGGTAAGAGGGTTCACCAGAGATAGAGTGGGGAGCAGAATAGGCAGATCGATCAAAATACACTGCTGAGAGGAACAGCGAGCAAGGCAGGAGAGGTCTGCTCCGCCATGTGGGAATCTCTCTGCTGAGCATCAAACTCACGGTGCAACTGCCAACAGCTCCACAGCGCTGTGCTTAATCTGTTGCACCACCAGGGAGGCCCAAAACAGAGAACTTGTTTCTTCTCTCTCTCTGCTTTTGCCACACATTTGTTTTACTAAGTGGGAAAGAAAATACATCTACATCCATAGATATCTGTTTACATAAGAGCAGCTGCCTCTTGAGCTATAGAATTTTCTACTTTTCTGCTGTGTTGACTGTGGACAGAACAGCAGAGCTGGTGGTCGCTACAGAGACCCTGAGATGGGGCTCGGAAGTAGGCAGAGAGTCATTGAGGGTTTTCGTAATTCTTTTAAGTATTTCAGATTGTAGTTATTTATAGGACACTTTAGTAATAAATGATTCTGTCAAATGACACTTCCTTTTTTTTTTAAAGTTTTAATTTATTTATTTATGCATACAAGAGCTGGGGTGTAGGCCAGAGGTGCAGGAGGTGAGAGGATTCACCAGAGATGAAGTGGGGAGCAGAACAGGCGGATCTACTGATATACACTGCTGAGGGGAGCAGCAGGCGAGGCAGGAGAGGTCTGCTGTGCCATGTGGGAAGGTCCCTGGCCAGGGATTCAACTCATGCTTCTGTGGCTGCTGGTAGCTTCATAATGCTGAGACTTAACCCCTTGCGCCACCAGGAGGCCCTAAAAAATAAACATTTTAAAAGTATTTATAGTTTTTACCTATACAGATGTTACTCAACTCAAAAGTGTAGTAACTTGAATTGTATCTCTTTGCAATTGCTAGAGAATATTGCAATGCTTGATTAACTATATAACCTCAGAGAATGCAAAGTGATTATTGTTGTATGTTAATTTTTATATTCAGAAAAGAAAGTGTCTGCTTATCTGGAGTCAGCTACTGTTGATCCTCAATAAATGTTCCTCTCTAAAGGTGAAGTGTGCTTGTGCCATTAATGTCACTGAATCTAGAATCAGCATACCCAGATCTGCATTTGATTAGCTTTATGTCCTGGCTGTCTTTCTAGACCTCATCATCAAGTCTCGCGAGTGTAAATAGATGATATTACATGTTGTTATCACTGTTATTTGATGCTATACTTGTCTGGCTCACCCTCAGGTCGACTTTTCCCTGAAATGAAACCAACCATGTCATATATGGTTTTTAGCAATCTATATTGGTTTGCCAATAATATGGTCTGAGAATTCTTGTGGATTACTGGGCATCTCAGAAATATGAACCAGGGTGCTCAAGGCAGAAGTTATCATTAAAAAGAAAAAAAGAAAAGCAAAAGGCTCAGTGGGGATCAGAGATTTTTAGCTGTGGAAAACCCATAAAGAAATACAGGTGCAGAGAGGCCGGTCCTGAAATTTGGGCTAGATTCCTAAAGATGAAGTACACCAGGCACTTTTGTCAATTCTTCCACTGTAGGGTAGCAACTCTGTGGCGTTTTGACCTTGCCTTTCTCATCTGATACAACTAGAGCAACAGATTTAGAAGAAATGGAAAGAAACCAATTTTATTCTTTGACAGACAGGTGCTTGATGGGAGTGGGGTGGGGGAAAACCTGGGGAAATGATCTATAACTGAACTATTATGATTTTTTAAAAAGATTCATTTATTTATGCATACAAGAACTGGGGTATAGGCCAGAGGTGTGGGGTGGTGAGAGGACTCACTAGAGACAGAGTGGGGAGCAGAACAGGCAGATCTACTGAAGTACACTGCTGAGGGGTACAGCGGGAGAGGCAGGAGAGGTCTGTTATGCCATGTGAGTTATCTCCCTGGCCGGGGATTGAACTTGTGCTGCAGTGGCTGTGGATAGCTTCGTAGTGTTGAGACTTAAGTCATTGCGCCACCAGGGAGGCCCCTATTGTATTATGATTTAGACTTCTTTTAGTTTTTAGATGTAGGAAAAGGTAACTATAGAAAAGAGAGAACATAAAGTTCTTTTAGATAATCAAATTACTCAGCTTTATTATTTCATCTTTTTTCGCTAGTTGTAGTATGTTTCTTTTCTTTTTTTTTTTAAGATTTATTTATTTATACATACAAGCTGGGGTACAGGCCAGAGGTGTGGGGTGGCAAGAGGATTCACCAGAGACAGAGTGGGGAGCAGAACAGGCAGATCAGAAATACACTGCTGAGAGGAGTAGCGGGCAAGGCAGGGGAGGTCTGCCATGCCTATGTTAGGCTTCTTAATTATTTAGGTAACTAAAATATATGGGTTTTTTTTTTTCTTCTATGCAGAATGAACTTCCTGAAAATAATTGGCAAAGTGAACTGGCCAATTTATCACTCATAACTTAGTACTTTTGCTTAGGCCAGAAGTCACCGCTATTGAGCTCCATACTTTACGGGTCTAACCTAGCCTTAGGAGCATTAATTAATCTGCTCTTTCAATAGCCATACATTTTTAAAAGGCAAGGTTAGTCTATTGTTATAGAGCTCAAGCCTTCTTGTTCCCCTTTCTCTAAAGAACTGGAAGCTTTGAATTATATTTTCTTTATAGGGTTTTGTTAAAAAATTATGTCTTTGAAAACTGAGAAATTCGGACTACTAAAAAGACTGAGAAATCTAGTGGTTTCTAGCTTATATGAATGACAAGGAAGGATAAAGCTACATGTTGATGAAAGTTAGAATTTTATGATATAATAGATCAGTAATTTGTCTCAGTTCTATTTATGGAACACAATGGAACACATTTTGTGCCAGCCACTTCGGGACACAGTGGAGAATCAAGTGAGCACAAAGACTATTAGAACTGAGCTCTTCAAATCAGACTCCTGTGGCTCCCCGACTTTCAGGACTGTTAAGAGGGACTGGAGACTCTTCCAGTCATTAGTGTCTAGCTCATCAGCACACCTTCTTAATCTGTTGAGGTGGCACTTTCCTACCTCCTCTTTCACTGTAGTCTTCTTCCACATTAGAAAAGAAAGCCACACCCTAGTGTTCTCCTAAGAGGAACCTGGAAGAATTTCTATGTTCCAAACAATGCTGATAAGGAGATGAAGAGCTGGGGTCTGGAACTTTATTCTTTGCAAGTCTGGTGGTTTTCAATTATCAGCATATAAAGAAATGAATGTGAATCTGCTGGAGTTGGAGGTTGATGGACCATTATGAATGAATGCTGAAACAATACAATTTGGTTTAAAAAGCAGAGAAATATTTTTAGATGGGAGATAACTAGTATTTTTTTTTTGGTGTGAAATTAAAAAAATAATGGGTCTATGAATTGAGTGTCCCTAAACTCATCCATTCACAGTGACTTATTTATGGTGACAAATTTTCTCAGCACTTCATTTTTCAAATAAAATGAAAAATGGGGAGGAAAGAAACTTGATGATAAATGTTATTATTCTGTCAGCAAATTATATTCATCCATGACCCATGAACTTGGGGAAATCAAAGGTTAAAATCTCCTAGTCCATCTTGTTATGGATCTTTGTACAAAAAAATTCTTCTTCTTACTTTAATAATTTAAATTGCAATTTTAAGTTAATCATTTGTTACTTTAAAATTGTTAATACTTATAATGATAGCTCATCCAGAGGGAAAAAATAACACATAGATTTACAATGATTAAAAATTTAAAATAACTTTCACTATCTACATAGTTTTGTTGTAGGCTAATATTATTGGTTAATGAGTAAGACACTTTCATTCCCGATACTTATTATTTTAGGATAAAAGCCTTCAAGGGAAGAAAAATAAAATTGTGGGTTTAAGGATAAATGATAGGATGATTTTAAATGAATAATGAGTGTAGCCAAATGGCTTTTATTTAGGATGCACTGCATGTTGATACGCTGTAATACATATAAAAGATACATTATAATATATGTAATATAATTTAATACACACACTACACACTAATTGTGATTGCACAATTTCATGATCAAAACTTTTGATGGGATCTTAAAATTGTGTAAGGATTATATGGCTTTTCAAGATTTGAACATTACTACAGATTTGTGTATGTTCCATTCATTTTAAGAAGCATTCTGATTCCAGACTTGTTAAAATGCTAATAACTATCTTTGGGGTTATTGAATTAGCAGATGCTCCTTAGAATCACGTCCTAACATTATTTATTTAAAGACCTTACTTATTTTATTTTTGCGCTAATGAGCTGCGGTATAGGCCAGAGGTGCAGGGGCTTAGTGGGTTCACCAGAGACAGAGTGAGTAGAATAGGCGGATCTACTGAAATGCACTGCTGAGAGGAGCAGCGGTTGAGACAGGAGAGGTCTGCGGCATCATAAGTGGGTTAGCTCGTTGTGGGGGGATCGAACTCAGGCCATACTGTTGATTGCACTGAGACTAACCTTGACCCTAACCCTAGGCCACCAGAGAAGACCTCCCTAGAGTTTTGAAAAACATTATACATACTGTCTGTTGGAGTTCTTAATCACATCTGTCATTAATTAACCACTTGCATACTGATGACTCCCAACTCTGTTTCTGGGACAATCTGTCTTGAATATCAGATTTCTGCTTCTCAACCTGCTCAGAACCTTTGCATGGAGACCACAAAGATACACCAGTCTCAGCATGTTTAAAATTAATTCTTCTCTTTCCCCTCTTTCTTTTCCTTAGTCTTTTTATCTTGATGAATAGCAACACTAACTAATAATTTTTCAAACTCCTGAGCCAGGGTTCATATCTGATACCAACTTGTCATGTTTAATTTATTACTCCATGTTCTACATGACCATCCCTAAGTCCTTACAACTGCAACATCAGTTTTACTCCTTTTCTTTCCTTTTTGGCATGTCTGGGTCTACTTTCTACCCTGCCTTCAATGTGGCTACCTTCTCCTACCGGCCATACCACACTGTGATTTGCTTGGCTTACCTTCTCAAATTGCAAATATGTAAACTTTCTTCTTTTTATCAGAGATTTAGTGATTCAGTTACCTTCTGCAGAAAGACAGTGAATTTACTCAGACTTACATTAAACCAAGTTCCCTTATTATTCATCATCCTTCCCCATCTCCAGAACCCACACCTACCTCACTCTTGTCTTTAGCCAAGCAAATCCCTTCACCTGCCCTAAGATCAGCCATTTTCTCTCCTACACTCTCGCCACGCAGCTTTTTCTCTCCTTGTGTCTCGCCCCCTCTCTCTCTGGCATCCCTCTTCCTATCCCTTTCTTCCTCCCTCTTCTTTCTTTTACCTTTTCTTCTCAGTTGTTGCTACTTCTAAGGTGCATTTCCCATTGTCATGTCTAAAGTAATCCCTTTCTGCATTGTGCAAGCAGAACCTCTTATAATTATTATAACTGCAACGTGTACTATATTACTAAAGATCATTTGATTATCTCTTGACTGTACCTCAAAACAACTTCGTACAGGTGGGTATTTTGGTTTTATATGGCTACAGAAAAAATATCACTCCAAATTTAGTGTTTTGAAACAATCAGCCATTTACTATTAGCTCTCAAGATTCTGTGAGTTAACTGGGCCTGACTGGAACATTCTCACAATGGGTCTCAGTTAGATATTGTTCCACCACAGATGGGGCCAGAGCATCTGAAGACTGAGCTGACCAGACATATGAGATGCTCATTTCCCTTTCTGATGGTTGATGCTGGTTGCTTTGGCTGTGAGCTCAACTGGGTTTTTTTCTAGAACATACATGAGCCCTGTCTATGTGTCCAGACCTCTCAATTCAGCAACAATGTTCTTAGAAAAAATGACCCAAGAGTGAGTAGTCCAAGAGGCCCGGGAAGGAGCTGTTTGTGCTCCTCAGACCAGTTCCAGAAGATCTGCAGCATGTTACCTGCCAAAGCGGTCACAGAGCCCACCCGAACTTCAGGGGGAAAGAGCAGATTCTATCCACAGATGGGGTGTGGCAAGATCCCTTTGCAGCAGAACATGTGAGATAAAAGAGGTGTGTCCCTCTTCATAAACACCGGGTTCCATAGTAAAACTGCAACTTTGAGTCTTTACCCAGAGTCAAGCCCTGTGCCTGGCCGAGAGTAAATGTAAAGGCCCTTGTATGGGGAGCACACTCAAAGTCACGGCCCTGACAGCCAGATCTGCCTGGATTGTTTCATTTTTCTAGTCCTCAGTTACCACAGTGGCAAAGTGTGGGAGACTCTACCCACTGGTGTGGTTCTGGGAATTAATGAGGGTATGTGTGTAAAGGCTTTGGGACAGTGCCTGGTGCATACACTCCAAGGTTGGCTACGGTGTCAAGGAGCAGGGAGAGCAAGAGAAGGCCTTGACATTGCAGCTGCTTCCTCATTTTAGTCCATAGTTCACACTTTCCAAATCCATTCTCTCCTTCAGTAAACCAGTGGGTCACACCTGGCTGAGTTACCATGGCAACTAAATTCTTATATAGGGTGCTACATTTAGGTAATCTAAAATATATTAAATGCTCCTCGAATGGCATATATAACAATACCAATTATCTCAGACTTTGTTGCATGCATACTATATTTTCATCTTGAACTTTCATTTCAAAGTTTATTTCGTACTCAGAACAGCTTTAAACTTCTTCAAACTACGATCCTACCTTATGCCTGTGTGATGGCCTGAAAGGCCAGCCAGTGCCAGAAATACACCCAGCGTGGGTTAGATGCTTGTGATTATGAGATCATAGTGTTCATTTGCTGATCACTAAGGAGCATCTATAAAGACAATTCTACTTCTTTTTTAAAAAAGATTTATTTGTTTATGTATACAAGCTGGGGTGTAGGCCAGAGGAGTGTATGTGTGGGGGAGAATTCACCAGAGACAGAGTAGGGAGCAGAACAGGAGATCTTCTGAAATACACTGCTGAGGGGAGCAGTGGGTGAGGCAGGAGAAGTCTGCTGCGCCCTGTGGGAATCTCCTTGGCCAGGGATCGAACTCATGTTGCAGTGGCTGAAACTAGCTTCACAGTGCTAAGACTTAATCCATTGCACCACCAGGGAGGCTCAGTTCTACTTAATATGATTTAATATAGCTTTGGAGATTTTTCAAAGAAAAAAGGAACTATGGGACATCCCCTCAAGAAGAGGCCAGAGGTTCAGCTCTAGTCCTTTGGCTTCTAAGAGTGTTCACCAGTGTTACAGTGAAGGGACACCTCGTTCTGGGCTTCGGTGCTGGCTCTTTACCAAGGGCATCACTGAGCATGGACATGTCATTTTGGGCAAATAGTGACACCTGTCAGGCTATTCAGCCTCTGCTGGAAATTTTTGAACCAATTTGTGTGGGAGCCGCTGCTTAAACTCAGTTTCTCCAGGCATGGTGAACATCCTGAAATTATCTGCTGGATTTTAAGTGCATGTGGAAAAGCCCACTTCTTCAGAGGACCTATGATTTTCATGAGGTTCTCTGAGTGATCCCTAAGAAAGAAAAAGTTAAAAATCATTGGTTATGAAAAAAAAAAAATCATTGGTTATGAAAACGTGGGCAGAATCCACTGACATATCCTGGAAGTGGTTTTCCATCTGCCCCACACTTCAAGCCTGTATTTACTTACCATGTCTTTTGCTTTTAGGAGGGAGGGAGCATTTACAAAAATCCCATAAAAACCATTAGTGGCATTCCCCTATCCTAGTGGTCTGTACTGTGGTGAACAGGAATTTATTACAATGTAATATTGGTTTAAAATTTGGACCATAGAAATTTAGGGGTGAACTTTAATTCTCTTGACTGTGCACTTACCTTCAAAAGAATTTGGGGATATAAAAAAATAAACAATACTGGACCATATCAATTACAAAGAAATTCTCTACTACTGATATAATACACACACTTTTGAGTGAATGCAAATGTTTATACAGTCTTCCTTTTTCCTAAAATATATGTTCTCATAAAATGCCACAAGATTATTATCTTCAAGTGTGTGTGATTTATAGGAAAACAGAGTTATTTAATAATCATCATAGACCTATGGGCTATGCTAACTCAGAGAAAACCTTATAATTAAATACCAGACAACCCATCCACATTATCTTCAGAGGCAGAATTCCTGGGTATTTTAATACTTAGTCAGCTTCCATGGCTTAAGAACCACATATAATTGCAAGTCAGTTCCCAAATGTTTCCTTTTAATTAAGACTCAATATTTATAATAATAATAGTGCTGATTGTAATAGAAGGTTTTTATTTGAGCACCTGTTATGTGCCAACATTAATGCTAAGCATTTCACATATAAATATTCAATCCTTTATATATGCCATAATATCATTCAGGAATTTCTTAGATTTAAGCAAGAATAGCAATTCCCTTCCTGCTTTTTAAATGAAGTTAATTGCTGGTATAATAAAATATTCCCACTTATATGGTAAATCCTCCTGTGGGTAGTTGAAACCGCTTGCGGTGGTTTTCCCCAGAGTCTTATTTCCTTGACCTTTGTCTGCAAAACTAGTACCAAGTTCTAAGAATGAGCATGACCTCATGCAGCTTATTTTTATTGGGTTAGAATACACAATAGGCAGTTTAAGTGTGAATTTGTGGACACATTGAACATTTCAGGCTGTGAGACTAGGTCAAAGTTATTATCTCTTACTCTTTGATGGACAGTAACAAATGGAACAATTTTCTTGGAAATCGACTTTTGGAGACTAATATCTCCAATGAGTTGCTGCCATTTAAGAATGTCAAAAACATATTCAAATGAGTGCATCCTGGTTCACTGTCAGTGCTTGAGTGCACGTTTGCAAAGGATACAGGGAGTGTGGTTACACACCCACCATATCCTGGACTCCCCTGTATAGGAAGGAGAGGAAGGGCCTGTGACATTGCGTTGCTCTTGCAGGTGGAGTGATTGCTGTGTGGTGATAGAGCAGAGTTACTCTTGTTACCTTAAAATAATTTTTTGTGGAAGATACAACCATTCTTCCTAAACACTTTTCCTAAGCATCTTCCCTACAAGTTGAGGGGAGAAGGTAATTAATCCCGGAAGTGGGCTGGCAAGCCGGATTGGTGAGGTGAGAGCTATTTCTCAGGCTGGGCTTCTGAAATGATCTGCTTAAAATCACCCTGGTTACTTGCTTGAAATGCAGATCCCAGTGAGCCACCTAACATCTAGTGAGTCTCAGTCACTGGGTTTCAGGTTCAAAAATGTGCATTTTAATAAGAATGGCTTCCCAGATTAGGGAAAATAACCAAGTAGCCCTGAAATGCTCAGTGCAGGGACACAGAACTAAATTTTTGGCCCCACCTATGCAGCTAACCAGCAGGCTGTCTTGGGACTGAATCATTTTAATTATCTGGCTTTACTTTCTTAGTCTGCTCCTGCTACCTCCGCTGCCTCCTACCCCCATTAAGATGTATCAAAACATGACACGCTGATAAAGAAGTATGAGTAATTAGGCAGCATTATTCACAAACCCAGTGTCAGCCAGGGACTGGTTTTTCTGCCAGTCAATTAGCATTCAGTGAACACATAATGTGGGAGATTGGAGAAATGTAGAAGACAAGGTCAGTGTTTTTAAGAGCCTACCATCTGCTTGTGCAAAATATAGTTTAAGCCAAAATAAATAATATAAATGCTGAAATGGTTAATAAAGACAAATGCTATAGGAGATCCCAAACTGTCCCGAGCGGGGGCTGTAAGTAAAATGTCAGTCAATGCAGAGTTCAAAAGACCATTTAGGGCAATTGGGTCTAAATTGTTGGAAAGCAATAATTGGCTCTTCCATAAAATCTCCGGAAAGCTATGATTTAGTTTTCAAAAGAGAAAAGTAATGTAGTGTGGAAAAAAACACGCTTAGTTGATAGATCCCAGCTCTAACTGAACTGAATTTAGAAACTTTGATTCTTCCTCTAACTTGCCTGGTCATTATGTCTGTTAATGCTAAACTATACCTATGATATTTTAACTGGAAGAATCTGTCCTTGGATGCTAACTACAAGAGAGTCAATATTTACTGGCAGGCAACTAGAAGAAAATAAAAAGGTGTATCTATAGACTTTGAAGGACACAGATTGGGAGGAGGGTGTTAGGGAGATAATTCACTTGAGCCTACTCAGGATGACTAAGAGGGCCAAGATTTCACACACCCATTCTGGATTAAGCAGTGGAATTGAATTGCCAAATGCCACCACTAATGATTGTGAATATATTCCTTCAAGGCTGTAATATATATTTTTAAAGACTTATTTATTTATGCATACAAGAACTGGGGTGCAGGCCAGAGGTGTGGGGTGGTGAGAGGATTCACCAAAGACAGAGTGGGGAGCAGAACAGGCAGATCTACTGAAGTACACAGCTGAGGGGAGCAGCGGGTGAGACAGGAGAGGTCTGCTGTGTCATGTGGGTCAGCTCTCTGGACGGGGATCAAACTAGTAACTCATGCTGCAGTGACTGCTGATAGCTTCATAGTGCTGAGACTTAACCCACTGCACCACCAGGGAGGCCCTTCAAGACTATTATAACCTGAAAATCTCACATGGGAAAACATACTCAGGCAGAGGTAGGGCTAGTGCCATTATATGTCATCCCTTGGGCGAAGGGCGAGGGTTTCCCAAATTGCGGGCAATCCATTGTTCAGTGCACACTAGGAGAAGGCTAGGGGAAGGTGGCATTTTCAACGATTGTTCTGACATCTGTGAATATTTAAACACAGCTTGAAACTGGAGACATCTACATAAGGTGGTGCTCCTGGAGATGTTTTATTTCTAGGATACTCCCTTGACTCACCCCAGCTTTTGCACTTTTTTTAACCTATAAAATCGGAACGATAACAACTCTTCACAGAAGATGATCCATGTGAAAGTGAATTGCATATCATAAGTGCTCAGTATAATTTAGCTGAGTTAGACATCAGAAAAGACGAAATCTTAGACCTGAAAGAACCTTGAATAATCATCCTGTCCCTCATTCCAATGGAGAAAAGACAGAAAACAGAGAAGAGGTCTGAAGCTAGATAGCATGATAGAGGCTCAGTGCTACGAGGGGTTGGAGGATATTTGCTTCAAATCCCTACTTTGAGTATCTAAGGTCTATAGATTTCAAGCAGCTTGTGGTAGTCACACAAATCAGAAAGTCTGGAACTGTGCTGAGAAGCTGGAATAGTCCATCCTCATCTAAAGCCTTCCCTGATTTTGTGCTTAAATCTTCATTCTGTGGTTAAGACAGCAGTGGAGGCGCAGTGATGTGACATTCCTGATTAGTGAAGGAGAATTCTAGAACTCTCCTAAAATTTCTCTACTGCCAAAGCCACAAACACAGTGTAAAAACTGCTTGCAAAGTCCCTTCACTAATATACTCTGATTTCCAGCTCAGCCCCGGGAATGAGTACACTGGAAATCAGCCAAACCATCAAATTCACAACTGGGTTATCCTTAGGTTGTGGATCATTTCCTTTTATTGAAACCTACTAGGGACAGTTATATGATAACACAAAACTATTGGCCTCATTTTTATCATTAGGAAATCGAAGCATACTGCTAGGAATATAAATGAAAGGTGGTCTTGCCATTTCTCAGGTTATAGGAACTGAGAGATTTTCAATATACTGTGTTAGGTGAGTAAGCAGAAAGACTAGTATATGAACTTCGAGTCAAAATTCCTACTCTGTGGGTCATAAGGCACGTTATTTATATTGCCATTATGTCCTTGGCAACTACCACAGTTGCAAGATAGTAAGGGGAAACATCCTCACTTATGTGGGTGCCAAGACTGCAGGTTGTGAGGCAGCATCTGGGGTGCTCTCCATCACTGAAGATGAAGGGTTGATAAATGGGGGAAAGAAAGCTAACTCCTATGGTACGAAACCACTGTCAGGCCTCTGCTTGGCATCTCTGGTGGCATAGGTCTTTACTTAACTAGCTAATGAAAAACACATCTAACTGGTTTGTGCTGTCTTATCCACAGTTCCAATAGAGAAGTCCAAATCTAGCAGAAAGAAGCAAGAAGCTATCCACCCAGGTTAAGTAATACAAACCATTTTCTTATTACACTGTTTGGCTGACTGAAGAGGAAGACAATGCCTTTGAATCTGTCAGCTTCTATCACTCAAACCCTTGCATTTGGTTAGACTCATAATAACTGGGCTGATATTCTTTCCAGGCTTTGGTCATTTTCACATTATTATGAATTGTGACAGGAATACCGGATAATCAAATTTTAAACTTGTCAGCCTGTGACATTTTATTTCCAACCTACAACAGTTGCACCAGCAATTCCTGCACTCCTGGGTGTCATGCTGATGATGTGTGTTTTGACTGAGCATGAATTCCCTGGAGGCACATTTTGGTTCTTTGTTAAAACCGGGTTTTCATCTCTTTGGGGCTCCTGGGTCACTGTGTGTCTGAGCTAGTTGTTACTGCTGTTGTGAGTGTGTGTGTGTGTGTGTGTGTGTGTGTGTGTGTGTGTGTGTGTGTGAAGCTGAAAAGTAATAGTTCTAAAGAGTCTCTTCAAGAAAAAGCACCTGGCAAATCATCCTTGGAGAAAAAGGAATCTCAGGAGAAAGTTGTCCTTGAATTCGGTGGCCCTGGGAAATATCTTAAATTCGCAAAGCCTCAGCAGGTCAAAATGTCACAGCATGATTCACAGCTATTTTGTACACAATGGCTTCTTCCCAAAGCACAGGGTGGACAAAGCATTTAAAAGTCCTTTCTACATTTTCATTCCCTGACATTCTAAGTGACAGTAAGTTCAATACCTCCAGGATTCACCGGAAGGTTTGGGACATTTGAATTTTGTGAAATGTAAAAAGATAGATGGAAAGATTAACCTATAGTGACCAGTTTCAAATTGTGCTCATTACAGACGTGGCAGATAGGCATGAAAGACGTAAAACAGCTAACACTTATCATCACCAATGAGATGAGGGATAATTTTATACCATAAAAGTTTAGAAATACATAATGATAACTCTGTACATGAAATACATCTGGCTTCAATTTTACAATGTTTTAATTTTTCTCATTTTGCCACAGATGACTTAAAAAGTTAGCCACGAACCACAAGCAGACTGTAGATCGGCAGTACCATCTAGATCTGCGGCTCTACATTCTCTCCATTCATAATTTTATGAAATTCCTGCCCTCTAAATGGAAACCACAATTGTATTTAAAAAATGATCATTTTCCTCTCTGATGATTCAAGTGAAAAATGTGGTGGCATAGGTCTTTACTTAACTAGCTAATGAAAAACACATTTAACTCTACAGGTGTCATTGAAAAATCCCTCTTTGCTGTCTAATCTTTTTACAAAGCCTACACTTGCTTTCCTGAGTCCCTTTTTCCTTTATATATACTCTTTTAAAAAATCAAATGTACTTGCTTGGTGTAGAAAAATAAGAGAAGCAGCTGATTTCTTCCTCTTTCTACTTGGAAGCAGGTTTAATTTCTGGGGAGCTAAGACGCTTGTGTTACAAATTTGCTTTTCTTTCCTCTAAGGGAATGTAAATTTGGTGTCTAAACAACCTGGCCAGGCTAATGGGAAATCTTGCAGTTCAAACTTAGCTACATGCTTTGAAAATGTCTTCCTTCTTGCTTTTCTCAGTGGGTTGCCATTTCCTCTGCACCAGTCAGTTTTTTAGGGACAGAGCACCGACCTTTCAGGAATTATAGGACCCTAAGGACTGCAGGTAATTTCTTTTAACTAGTAGTACTTCTTTATAGTCTCTTGACTAGGACCTGGTTTTTTTTTTTTTTTTTTTTAAATCATGTTTTGCAGTGTTTCATTTGGCAGAAAATAGCTATTCCAGATTTGTTACAAATTACCCGTGGAGATAAACATATTGAGGGCATTTTATTTGAAATGCTACCTTTCAAGTCTGTGAACTCAGACTGGTGTTTGTGGGAGACCAGGTAGCTGAGTAAAGGTTTGAGAAATGGATATATGGGCCAAAGTCCCAGCGGGGTTAAACATTGTAAAACATGGTTTTAATAATCTCATATCCAGTCCATTCACAATATTGCCATTGGATCACAGCATTTGTAGTGAATTCTCTTAAAACTGAATCAGACATTGCCTAATAAATAAAACAATACATAAATAAAACAAATAAAACAATAAATAAATAAAACAAGTAAAACAATAAATAAAATAAAACAAAGCCTGAAATAAGGAGTGGTAGGTTACCGTCTTACTCATTAAGATCATTACTATTTTTATATCACATTTGCCCTTCTTTAGCAAACGAATACTTTTGCTGGTAAAATATTTCATGGTTATGTCTTGTATTTATTTATTCCTGGATGAGTTTTTGAGTGACTGTTGAGGATCTTGAATGATTCTAGATACTCACATCCGTTTAGGTACTCAAATTGGCAAGGAGTAGAGCCTCCTACCAGCACAACCTCTGTTATAATTTGTTATCATGATTATAACTGGAGAGCAGGCAAAATACATAATTTCATTTCCCAGAAACCACAACCAAAGTCACACCAATATCTTTTATTTTTTTAAAGATTTGTTTTATTTATTTATGCATACAAGAGCTGGGGTGTAGGCCAGAGGTGGGGGGTTGGGTCTGAGAGGAGTCACCAGAGGCAGAGTGAGGAGCAGAACAGGCAGACTGACTGAAATACACTGCTGAGGGGAGCAGCAGGTGAGATAGGAAAGGTTTTCTGCACCATGTGGGTCAGCTCCCTGGCCGGGGATCAAACTCGTGATGTAGGGGATGCCATAGCTTCATAGTGCTGAGACTTAATCCCTTGCACCACCAGCGAGGCCCTCACAGAAACATCTTGAAGTTAATACCCACTGTTTTTACTGCTTCATCCATCTTTGGCCTTCTCTCTATTCCTGTTACAGAAGAATTTTGAAGGCAAGATACTGTAAATCATCACAAAGTCTCCTCACAGCACATCTCCTCTTGGGAAACTCCATAATTATAATCTGACAACAGGCTTGTATGGAGCGCTGCTTTGGTAGCAGGCAATGGAGTCCATTCTTTATCTGCATTAAATAATATTAGTCCTCATAATTCCATGATCAATAGCTCTGTTTCGCAGATGAGGAAACCAAAGTTCAGAGAAGGTGGTCATTCTCCACCCAACAGGTGTCATTCTCTACCCAAGAGGTAGACCAGAAGCAATTTTGACATGTATGCTTTGAATTTTGAACTCAAGTTGGTGGTCTAAAGAAGTTGCATGTATAAGCATAAATCTGCTCCTTCCACGCTACTTTCCACCATGTATTTCCTAGATGTTTTGGGAACACAGCAAATGGGAGAGAAAACAGAGAGGCAGGAGAGGTCTAGCCTCAGTAGTCTCTGCTTTCTGGATTTACTGTCCAGACCACGCATGTCTCAGGCTTTCATCTTTCAGGGGATTCCTCATCTCATGAGCTCAGCTCTCTCTCTCTACTCTGAACTCTGCTCCTTTGCATCGGACCCTCGACCTGGATTTGAAATATGACTTCAGAAAAAGATTCTTATTTCATTTCCCAGTGAGAAAATATGCTCCCTAAGAGTAGAGTGGGGGTCTTCCATTTCCATTGCCTTTCTCTTGACCCTGACCATTCTCCTATGTTTAGCCCTGGGCTTGCAGCAGTAATTGTAAAATATGCACTTTAGTCCCTGTGATTATTCTAAATCTGGATTGGGCTTGAATTTTGGCAATAGAGATAGAAGCTGTAACTTATCCATTAGAACGATAAAGAAACACATATTTTAGAAGATCTTTTAGAAAAGTCAGGCAACATTTGGGGATTTTATGGAAATTGTACCAACAGGAAGAATAATTTCTACTCTGATGAATGAAGAGGCACCTTTTTTAAAAAAAAAAAATTTGTTAAGATTTGTTTATTTATGCATACAAGCTGGGGTACAGGCCAGAGGTGTAGGGCGGCGAGAGGGTTCACCAGAGACAGAGTGGGGAGCAGCACAGGCAGATCAACGGAAATACACTGCTGAGGGGAGCAGCGGGTGAGGCAGGAGAGGTCTGCCGGGCCATGTGGGAATCTCCCCAGCCGGGTGTCAAACTCGCGTTGCTGCTGCCGACAGCTCCACAGCGCAGCGCTTAACCGCTGCGCCACCAGGGAGGCCCGAGGCACCTTTTTTTGAGACAACTGGATAATTACTTGTCCAAAGTCACTGTCACCCCAAATGGAAAGTATTAAAAACTTCTGTGGTGAGGCCTGTCTCACACTTGGTGAATTTAGGAACTACGTTGCTGTTATACTTTTGTTTCATGTAAAAAAATTCCAGACAAATTTAACCAACATTCTCCTCTTATCTTTCCCTTGACACACTATTAACCAATAATTCTTTTAAAGGGAAAAATTCCTCCCTATCGGTCTCTGAGCCAACAGAAAAATATTCACATAAGGAATATCAGCATCTTGAAATCCTGAAAGAGGGATTTTACTGTTTGGGATGAGTGTTAAAGCTTATGCTTTACTTCTAAATAAAGTTGAGCCAGGGCCCATGCATTAATCTGTCGAGTTTCCTGAAGATATCCTCTAATATCTGGAAGAGAGAAGTATTTCCTGAGCCCAAAGTGGTTTCAATATCTCTTGCAGTGAACAAAGAATGGTCACTCTCATTTCCAAGTTCATTGTGCCAAAATTTCTGGGAAAGTTGTTTCTCATTGTTTCAGTATTAAGTCAACATTTAAAAAAATGGAGACTTATTTTAAAGTCAGGATTACTGTCCAGGTCATGGGTAATAGAAATCTCACCAGCTTTGGTGCACTGGGCTTATGAAATTGAAACAAGTGGCTCTATTCATTATTAATAACAATATATGATTGTGTTTAAGCTAAATATCAAAGTCCTGATTGAGTCTTAGGGACCGAGTGACTCCATGATATAAAGCCCCTTTGCTTTCCTTTTTATGATTTTCTGCAGAGCTCTTCACACAATTTACAACCTTATAATCAGTAGGGTCCTATAGATCAAGACATAAACAGGGTAAAATATGTTTTGTTAAACAAAAATTGTGAAACACTCCATTCCAGCATATAAATTATTTTCTATTTCTTCCCCACTTTTCTGCCTTCAGATTTACAGCATTTATCTGGCATCGTTTTTCTATACAGAAGAAAATCCAATTACTTACATTTATTTAAAGGAGCGTAGTGATTTAAGCATATCATTACTGGGATGTTAAGCCCTTAAAATCAACGTGAAGGCTGTCCTTGAGCAGTGTGTTATCTGTTGACTATCAGTACATTAAAAATCAGTTTTTCCACAATGTATGTAAACAGAAATTGGCAAGGCAATGGGTATCATCTAGTTAAATGTATCACACAGGTAAATAGTTAACTTCCTTTCATAGCAAAAGAATCTTAACACCACATAACCAAGTTTCATTTGTGAAGTCATTAATTTAAAATGTTGTACCAGATTAGATAGATAGATAATAGAGATAGATAGACAGACAGACAGGCAGGCATTAGGTGCAGAAAAATTCCTGGTTCTCTTTTTCCCATGTTTGTCAAGTCTTATTTGAAGTCATGAAAATCTGGTAAATTATTTGCCCAGTGCTCTACATTATTGGAACCAAATGCTTGGAGATGTGTTTAATATTAGGCTTTGCATTTATAAATTATAAAAAACATGAAGGGAGTATTTTCTTGCTAATCCCAACATTCTGAATCTCCTCCTAACATGAAATGTTACATTGATATTCACTTGAACAGAGACACTAGTTGGAAAGACAGATAAGAAATGGAGGGGGTGGGGAATTGGCAAAGTTTTCATCACCATCAATTAATATTTGGGAGATGATTATGAAAAAAATGTAGATCTGAGAGTGGGAGAATCCCAACACTAAAAGAATTGAGAGACTCACGCAATTACTTTGGAGTCATTTCACTTATATTAATATTAATTCTACATATATTAAAATAAGCATTTGTTAAACTACTTTTCTCTGCTAGCCCAAGTACTTCACTTGCATTATCTTATTGAATCCTAGTAAATAATTCTTCCAGGCAAATATGATTATCACATTTTACAGATGAGGGAACGGAGATTTCGGTCTTTGAAATGCTCACTTAGGCTGACTGCTGGGTGGAAAAGCCCAGAGCCCTCCGGGTCAGCGTCTGCATTGTTAAATCTTATCCTGTAAGATCTTGGCAACTGAGCTTTATCCCCACAAGATCCCATTGTTTGACAAATCCCCCACTCCGAATGTTATCTAATAAAAAAAAGGAATTCCAGTTTTGCTGTGGAGTCCAGCAAGTCACCTAAGTTTCTTTATGTCTTTTGATGGCACAATACTTGTTAATATATAACATCACAATTATTCTCAGAAGATAAGCTTATATGGCTCAAGCTTTCCAAAACTTGTGTGATTTCAGTTAAGTTATTCTCAAAGTAGTCTGATGGTAAAGTGGAGTAAGGAGGAATCTAGCTTGTTTTATAGGAAAGGGCAGAAAAGGACTTTGGCTGGATCAAGTCTTGCTTCTCTTTAGTTTCACATACTGGACTGGACACTTAATGTCATTTGTACTTAAGAAGAAGCTAATTAGAAAGGCTTCCTGAACTCCATTTAAGACATAACTAAAATTCAAGAAAATTGACTCCAAGCTGCCTTGATGATGAGACTAAATTTTGATCATTTTCTGACAATGAGTGTCCTTCTCTGTCAAGTTCTCCTTCAAGGCAAAGACAAAAACACACAGAGCTTTATCTTTTTTAAAAAAAAAAATATTGTTCTCAGGCACTGATAATATCTCGTCAATCTACTCAATAGCTTCCGTATTACAATCCCACTTTCTTAATGGGCAGAGGAAAATATCAAGAATTTATTACATGGAACAATAATTGTGATTGATAAGATTAACAATCAGAAATTGATTTCATGGAACAAAAGTTTTCTTTAGACGGAGAAGTAGTTAAGTGCCTAAAGACTTGACTAAACAAAATGTTGGAAAGACATGTTACTTTATATTAAGCCATAACACTTTGATTCTCTGTTAAATGATTTAGTGAAAACTGAAATTTAATATGTATCAAAATGAATCTTTTCCCTAAAAATAGTTCATGTCTACTTATGTTTGAGATATTGAAAGAAAATGAGCAGAAATCTAAGTATACTCCATAATAATTATGATTTTTTTTTTGCTCCATCTATTTTCTGCTTCTCTGTAAAGACAACATAATTTCATTAATTAACACAAATGGTCATAAAAACCACTGCTTGCTATTGTATTATTCCCATTTAATGTTTCCATAATGTTGCATAATGTGAAATTTCTGCAAAGTATAGTCAGCCAGGCCTGTCAGCAACTGAATTACCATGTGTTGTAATAATAACATGTGTTGGCAGTAGCTGTTAAAACTCGATCAGTGTAAGTCCTGTGAATAAAAGTGTGAAGCATGCATTAAAAGAAAGATGACCTATCTTAGATATAATACATTTGCTTCTCACTTCTGCTGTTAGTAATAGTATTTATCCTGTCTTGTAATAATTTTAAATCAGCACCCCAAGGCACAAAGTAATTAGGTATTCCCCTACATTACAGTCAATAGCCCTGGAATGTTTCTTGTTCAGTTTATGGATGTTGCTATTTTATCATTTTTGTTAAAGGAAAAATGACCTTAAAAAGGGTTACAGTGGAATTCTTTGGTTCATATGAAGCCTCTAGAAGCTATTTAGGATAGCTCCTATTATGAAATTTTTGCTCCCAGAGTTGGCATAAATTCTGTTTACCTCAAATATCATTATCCTTTTTTGCCAGGAACTCTGACAAGCTGAATAAATACATAAAGGGGAATCTTGCAAGTGGGTAGACAGACTGGTGACTCATGACGGGGTCAGAGCCTTTGCTATTTGCTTAGAAACAGATCTCTTTCCCTGGCAGCCGGAGGGAGGAAGTGATGATGGAGAATGCTTAGTTCCAGATCAATGTGGTCTAGGCAGCTGGGAGGTCAGGGGTTAAACATGTGCTATCTCAGCTATGCTGGGTGCAATAACAACAGCAGGCATCAGGAGGGTGATCTATCAGGACAATTAGTCAAACAGGCCTCCTGGAAGTCCAGATAGGGCTGGCTCCCTTTGCATCTGTTTATCAATTTTAGATAAGAATCCTTGTGAACCTTTTTGCTACCTTGAGAAAGTAGACACCTGGAAGGTAAACATCAGACAAAGGTGTCTGTAAAATCTGATATTGAAAAATAACTACCGCTCCCAGATGGGACTAAATAATTTTTATTTCTGGTTATTAAAAGAATTGCTTTGCTTTGAGATAAATTTTCCCTAACTACTTCTCAGTGTATTCTCTTAAGAGCAGAAATTATAGAATTAGACTTCTTTTGATCAAATATGAAACTTGGCCCAAATGCCCTAGAAAGTGGGAAAGACAATTTAGATTGCTGTGGTTTCATGTTTTTCCAAGATTTTTCTGTAAATGCACATTTTGCTATAGTCCATAAACTGACCAAAACATTTAAAACATTTGTCTTTCTTGGCTCACATTGGCCTGATTTAATATATCTCTCTTCTAACTGCACACTCTTAGAAGATACCTACAAAGTCTTTCTTTTGTCCTGATGCTATCATACCACGCCACACAAGTGTCAGAAACTTACAAAAGGGGTTTCATGGGAATTATTTGGGACTAATTTTAATATGTAGACGTATCTTGAACATTTGTTGTGCCTTGAATATGCCTGTCCATGCCCCTGTAGCTTCATTCACATGCTTCCCTGTGTCTGGAACATTCTTCTACTTCTTATCAACTTGGCATGAAACTGGAATCACCCTAAAGCATATCCAGAGTAGAAGAAAAGTGCCTAGGCCTTCAATAGCAGCAAGAAAATTGATGGGCACATTCTTAAACGTCATTCCTAACTCAATTTGATATAATGTTCCCATCTGGCTTTACAACTTTTGATTATCTTCACATCTAGCTTCATAAGTTGTATCTGCATTTAATGTTTCCACCATCACAAAGCATCTTTGGGTAGAAAAGGATTCTCCCTTCCAACCTTTTCATTTATCCTCCCCTAACAAAAAGCCAGGCCTAAGAGTTAGTTTCCTAGACATTTGCAGGTGCCATTTATTTATCCCTCTGAGGGTGGCTATTTGTGTGACCTTGTGAAATTTAACTTTGCTGAACCTCACTCCGCCCCCATTTATGCATAAATAAAGGTAGGAGTTATTTTATGAGGTTTTTTGGTAGAATCAATAAAAATGTGCAGAAGTGTCTCCTATAGCAGTTTGAATATAGGAAGCCTTGCTAGAATATTCCAGCCACAGCTGTCACTCAGAAACTGACCAGCTGATGTGTTGACCTAAAGATGGATGCATTGTCTTATGCTGCTGACATTCTAAACCCAAACTTACACTATGGACAAAAATATGCTTTCCGTGACAATTAAGACCATTTTATCAGATTACATTTTTTAAAGACTTATTTATGCGTACAAATTGGTGTGTAGACCAGAGTGTGTGTGGGGTGGTGAGAGTATTCACCAGAGACAGAATGGGGAGCAGAACAGGCAGATCGACTGAAGTACACTGCTGAGGCGAGCAGCGGGCGAGGCAGGAGAGGTCTGCTGCGCCATGTGGGATTCTCCCAACCCGAGTATCGAACTCATGCTGCAGTGGCTCCGGATAGCTTCACAGTGCTGCGCTTAAAGCATTGCGCCACCAGGGAGGCCCCAGATTAAATTTTTATATATTTTTTTTCAGCTAGAATTTTTTTAGTAGAGTTTTAGGTTGACAGAAGATGGGCAAAATGTGCAGAGTTTTCCTTTGTACCTACTGGGCCACTTTTCACAGCCTTCCCCACCCCAAACCTCCCACCAGAGTGGTATATTTGTTACCACTGATGATACTCCACTGACTCATCATTATCATGCAAAATCTACTGTTTACATTAGTGTACAATCCTGTAAGAGGCTGGTCCTCAAGGAAAGAGGAGGTTCTGGGTTCCCTGTCCCACCCAAGGAAGAATGGAGCTGAGCTGGGGACATAAGAGGCTGGAGAGAAGGAAGGAACGATGGGGAGCCAGAAGGAGACCTGGAGAAGGTACATGAAGCAGAGAGACATGTGAAGAAGCTGCACTGGCTTCTTGGTCCCGGACTGGTTGAAACAGATGAGGTGAGAGACGCATGGGGAGGTTGAAAATGGCAGCTTTTGTCTTGATTGTGTTCCTTCTGTCCCAGACATGTTGGGGCCCCTCCTGCCCCCTTTCTATGTGTCCCCACCAGGAGATGCCTTAGATTTGTGGCAGCTTTCGGGCCTCAGTGACTCTGCTTTGGGCCAACCCTGTTCGACTGGGCATTTACCCACAAGGGGATGGGTAACTTCGGGTGCCGGAAACGATGTTCTTTGTCTTTTCTTTGTTGTACACTAATTATATTAAAGTTCTTTTCTATTAAAGGTCTTACACACTAGAGTATGTTTTATCTTGATGAGGCAGGTGGCAAGAACCTATTTAGAACAGACAGGTTTGGGGGTTCTGGGATGCCCCTCACTCTGCCTGTAACAATCCCACTTAATTACTTTAGGAGCCCTGCATGCTTTCAGTGATACCTACTCACTCATTCAATTTTCACTATTGTTTTTACTTAGCCAATTTACTTTTACCTAAGTTGTGACTTTTATTGTGCTAGAAGATCGGTTCCAGATTTGCAAATCTTTCAATATTGTAATTATTGTTTTCCCATCCAAGTACTAACCAGGGCCGACCCTGCTTAGCTTCCGAGATCAGATGAGATCGGGTGTGTTCCGGGTGGTATGGCCTTAGACACTATTTATCATTTTCATCCAAAATCTATTGTTTTATTTATTTGCTTAAAAGCATGTTATTCTACCATTGCAACATACCTTTACTAAGCCCATATCTTGTAACTACCCACTTACAGGAATGATAACATATAGGTCTGTGTGCCAAAGTATAAAGAAATGTTTCAACCTTACTGCTTATGGTGAAAACAAAAATTTAAATCACAACTCCAATGATTTGCTATTGCAAAACTTTTTTTTTTTTAAAGATTTATTTTTTTATTTATACATACAAGCTGGGGTACAGGCCAGAGGCGCGGGGTGGCGAGAGGGTTTACCAGAGACAGAGTGGGGAGCAGAACAGGCAGATCAGAAATACATTGCTGAGGGGAGCAGCGGGCAAGGCAGGAGAGGTCTGCCGCGCCATGTGGGATTCTCCCTGGCTGGGCGTTGAACTCGTGTCGCTGCCGATAGCTCCACAGCTATCCACCAGGGAGGCCCTGCTATTGCAAAACTTTTAAAAGAAGACCCTTTAAAAGCTCTAGACAGATGCTGGTCTTTACCTTCAAGTTATTATTAGATTTGGGAAAACACATCAAAGGCCAGTTACAACTCATTCTGCTTTAGCATAGAATTTGGGATAATCAGATATAGCATGGACCTCAGATACTCACTAGAGCTGACTTTCTAGAACAGGCTTCATTAGGAAATCTTGTGTTGTCTGCCCCACTCTGGGTGTAACAAGGACCCTGTGGGTGCGGAGAAAGTGATTCTGGGTGAGGTTCATGTCTGAATCTGAGTCAAATTGCCAGATGCCCAGTGCAAACTTGACCCACCAGGAGAGCTGGCACTTGTCTTTGCACAGCTGGCCAACTTTGCGGGACAGGGTAGGAGCAGGGCAGATAGAAGAGAGGGTTGGACAACACAATGAAAACACACCTAGACCTCCCTGGTGGCGTAACAGGTTAAGTCTCAGCACTATGAAACTATCCACAGCCACTGCAGCACGAGTCCTCTCCCCAACCCCCGCCTCCTGCCCCCAGACCCCAGCTTTCCACATGGCGCAGCAGACCTCTCCTGCCTTGCCCGCTGCGCCCCTCAGCAGTGTGTTTCAGTCTGTCTGCCTTTTCTGCTCCCCATTCTGTCTCTGGTGAATCCTCTCATTGCCCCCAGCCCCACACCTCTGGCTTTCACCCCAGTTCTTGTATGCATAAATAAATAAAACTTTTTTTTTTTAAAGAAAACACACCTCCCTCACCTTCTTGGTGCCATGTTCAATGTACTTCAGTGGAACATGCACCCTTCTCAAGGGATGGCGGCCATGTTCCTTTCTGTCTGTAAATCACGTCTTCCCCCTAACTTGCTTAAATAGTTCTCCTTCTCAGTTCTCCTTCAAATTGTACTTACTAATTCACTAAATTCCATACACTAAATCTGGTATATGTATTATTCTGTAGTTTGACATAACGCATTAATGCGTTTATTCAGTGAATGTCAGTTTCATCCAGTAGAATAATTCTCCTGGCTCAGGTCTGCAGTCACCTTACTTACCTTCATCTCACTGATACCTGGCATGTGGAGTTGTTCACTCAGTAAATGCCTACTGAATGAATAAAAGAATATATATTCTAATAACATTAATAGGAAAAAAAGGGATTTCAAGTCATTAAGTTCTTATATTGATTTTTCTGGCATATCAAATGTTACATAATTTAACCAGATCTTAGAAATTTCAAAAATTTGGACACTGTATAATACAAAATAAAAATGAATAAAAAATTTTACTATGAAAAAGTAACTTGTGATTATAGCACTATTGTCCACTCACAGTGAAGGGATACCTTTAAAATCAATTTATGCAGTAGTACTTATTCTTTCCAACATAAAAGTTTAATTATCTGGCTTTCAGGTTTAATAAGCGCAGCGGAGCTGGTTCCCCTTTTGCCTGTGGCTAATCTTCTTAGAGACAGGTGAATCCAAATTTCTCTTAGATTTCGATCTAATTTGCAAGAATAACAAGTAAGACATCAGCAAGTATTCTCACTACTTTAGTCTTTACCTACAAACTGCCAAAGCACAGGTACATTAATTCTTGCTGATGGTTTATGTTGCACAACCTTGGAGTCAAGAATTCATTTATCAAACAAGACATGCCTCTGTAAATACATTCTTTCTTAAAGTGACAGGCAAAAGATATGTCAAAGCTTAAAAAATCATAACCATTGGTTACTTTCAGATTTTTTGGTTCATGTTAGTGTTTTAGTTCATTAACATGATAAGGAAAACCTGCTGAAAACTGGATTCCAATGCTGATGAGTAAAAAAATGTGTCACTGAAGATTTAGGATTCATCTAATGATTCTGGGAAAAGAAGATAAGTTAAAGAAATCCTTATCTACAAATCCTGACCTCTGAAATGATTTACCAGACAGAAGAATCTAAGTTATCTTTAATCTTTACTTTAAAGAAGCTGCAGAGCATACCATGTTTTCAGATGAGTATCATGATTTAACATCTAATTTCTACATGCTGCCATCCAGTGGGTGAGTACTCACTGAAAGTATTGGCTGAAAAGAGCTTCAACTATTGGTATCAAAAGATTGGGACAGGGTAGTAGGTGGTGGATGAGTTCTGGAAAGGTAAAATATAATAGAAGGAACCAATCACAGCATGGGTGAGTCAGCTAGTGACTAGATAGTTAGAGCAGGAAAAGTCTGGTAGATATCGTAAGTCAGTCCACCGAGACCAGGTGATGACCCAAAAGAAGGGTCAGTATGGCCAGATTTCCAGGACAATGAATCAAGTTACTTTGGAAAAGTTGTTGATGCTCTAACTCATTATCACTTTTCTGCATCTGTTTTCCTTTCAGTACGTTAACTACCCATGATGTCTTCCAGATTGCTAATTGCTACGTATAGCAATTATATATAGGCAATGAATATAGCACTTGTATAAGCTCCATATAGTTTGCATTTTAGGTTAAATAACAGAGGAGTTTAATCAAGCATATATCTTTCACTTTCAAGATTAAGTTTGAGATGCTAGCTCTCCTTGTGATAGATAGTTCAAAATCTAATGCTATCGTGGTTTTTCATGATTTTTTTTTTGACTTGGGTATAATTTTAGTTTCAGTATTCCAATTTTCTCAGTACTGTTCATGTCTATAACCAATATTGTGTAATGCAGTTGGCCTGGATAGTCCAATATTTGTTGTGACTATGAGCACTTTTAAACAGTACTTCTATTTGTTTATTTGTTTTTTAAGATTTATTTATTTATGCATACAAGCTGGGGTGTAGGCCAGAGGTGTGGGCTGGTGAGAGGATTCACCACAGACAGAGTGGGGAGCAGAACAGGTGGGTCTACTGAAGTCCACTGCTGAGGGGAGCAGCGGGAGGGGCAGGAAAGGTCTGCTGTGCCATGTGGGAAGCTCCCTGGCCAGGTTTCAGACTCATGCTGCAGTGGCTCTAGACAGCTTCATAGTGCTGAGATTTAACCTGTTGTGCCACCAGGGAGGCCCCACTTTTATTTATTTTTTAATTAATTAATTAATTTTTAATTGAGGATATCCTTATCAGGTATTGCCCCCCTAGTGCACCCACCACCAAGTAACCTCTCCTCCCTCTGGGTGCTTCAGTTCTTAAGTTTTCAAGGTTTAGTTTTTAAACTTCTCTTTATCTCACTTTTAATTTAGTTATTCTTTATTCCACATACTATTGACACCATCTTGTATTTATCTTTCTCCTTTTGACTTATTTCACTTAGCATTATCCCTTCCAGCTCTATTTATGGTTCCTCAAATGGCATAATTTTATCCTTTTTGATCACTGAGTAATATTCCATTGTGGAGGCTTACTGCATCTTATTGATCCAGACATCTGTTTGGGGGTACTTAGACTACTTCCGTAATTTAGCTATAGTAAATAATGCTGCAGTAAATATGGGAGTGCAAATTTCCTTTCAAATTGGGCAGATGCCTAGGAGTGGAATTACTGGGTTGTATAAGGACTAGACCAGTCTGCATTCCCACCAACGGTAAAGAAGGATTTCCTTTTCTCCATATCCTCACCCATACTTGTTTCTGGTCTTTTCGAGATGGGCCATTGTCACAGGTATGAGATGGTATCTCATTGTGATCTTGATTTGCATTTCCCTAATGCTAAGTGATGGTGATGGTGAACATTTTTTTCATGTGCTTCAAACAGTACCTTTGAGTAGCTAGTACTTTTAAGTAACTAATACAAATTTTAATATAATAGTCTATAATACCTTGGTTTCCTAAGTTTCAAAGGGCACATACTCCCCACAAGACACAGATCTCTATACTTTTGTAGATCAAAGAATCTAGGTTATAATAAGGAGTTTATGGACTCAATAAGATTAGACTGTCTAAGATTAGACATTTACATAAATTCATATCTATCTGATCTCATGAGTTTCAAAGAAATCTCTAGGGATTGAAACTTGAAATACATGCACTTTTTTTCTAGGCCAGCTGAGAAATGAAAACATGCTTAATTATTTCAAGCCCATATAGTAGTGTACAAGTGTAATTAACTCTGATGTGTTTTTCACACCCAATTAGAAGATATTTTAACACCAAGATAATTGGACCTAGCAGCACCTGGGAAGTGTAATCAAACAAGTTTATCACCACATATTATTATATTATTGTCCTATGATGCACTGCACCTCAAGTTATACATGAAGAGAATGGTGAAGCCACGTAGGGAAAATGATGCTCATTATCAAAACTTTACCAAGGACTAAATCCTGGTTAGAGTATTCCTGTTTACTTAAAAATCTCTAAGCCTTTGCTCAGACTTCATAACCTTTGTGCTATTTTTACTAATGATTTCTTCATTGCTTATTAGGATGACAATATCCAGTCCCTTTCCTTGGTAATCAATATTTTGTGACATTTCCTTGGTAATGGGGATAATCTGTTAACATTTTCTTTGGACATTTAGCCATCAAGTGCAAAACTGGAGTTGGAAATATAACCCATATTCAGGAATTTTCAGATACCACCAAACACAGGGGCCCTGGTGGAGGCTTATGTCTATGAGTGTGGCCTGAGGCCCTGCAGTGGCAGGCTAGGGGTGCAGCTCTCAGGCCCTGCTCCAGGTCTGTTTTTATGTACTTTAGAAAGATCCCAGAGGTTGCCTGTGTGCATTCATGTTTGAAAAGTATGAGTCCATCTGGAGTTAGCAATCTTCTAGAATAGGGCCTGAAGGACTCTTTGTCTTCATAGTCCTGGCAGTGGCTAAATACATGACAATGTATATAAAGAAGGAGGGAGGCAGGGAAGAAGATGGGGGGGAAAGGAATCAAGGAAGCAAGGAAGGAATCAAGGAGGGTCAGGTGCTTCAGGATAGATGGAGTCTTCAGAATCTACCTGAATACAGTTGGTTTCAAAGTCCGCTCCTCTGCCCTCAGTCCCTCTTCCCCTCATCCTGCTAGTTTCACCCGGCAGCTGCTTGAGACCTGGGATTCCTCGTTGCCTTTTGATGGTCCATTTTCGAGACTCTAGTAACATGACTTTCTGCCTTTAGGACATATAACAAAGGCATCCTTTTTCTGTATCACTTTTCCTTCCTTCCTTCCTTCCTTCCTCCCTCCCTCCCTCCCTCCCTCCCTCCCTCCTTCCTTCCTTCCTTCCTTGCTTCCTTCTTTCCTTCCTTCCCTTCTTCCCTCCTTCCGATATACCAAGGAGCCCTGGCAACACAGTTAACCAAATCTGTTAGATAAAGTCTTTGTCTTTTTTATGTTTTTTTTTAATTGTTGTTGTTCCTGGTTTGACTAACATGTCATGCAACAGATTTGACAACAAAGACACTCTCATTACATAAAAAATGTGACACTCTCTGCTGCCTCATGGATGAAAAACTTATCTCAGTTGTTACTTTTACGCATCAGAGTTCTGGAAATCCTTTGTTTCTATAGGCAAGACAGACCTTTTTTTATTTCTCCAACACATTTTGGGAGGGAAGATACATGCTCTGTTATAATTACATTGATCTGTTATCACACTGAAATATTTTAGAAGACTTTTAATATTGTATTGGTCTAAATTTAAAACATCCACCAAATCAACTGATCAAAAATAGACTAATGCTAAAATTAAAATTAATGGAAGCTGAGAAAATGCTTCTTGAGTATTTAATGCCTTCTTTGGTCTATTCATTTGTAATTTTAAGTATGTCAAAATTGAGACTACTGGGTATTAAATAAATGAATATACAAGTCTAAAGATAGTCATTGCCTTTGGGAGAGTAGCGATGTATTTAAGAAAAAAATGTGGACATAAATTGTACAAGTACAACATGATGCTTATCATGAGAAGCTTTTATGCATCAAAAGTAAAAGATCACTGCCAGCTGGGTTGATATGGAAAAAGTTCACGGGGGGGAATATCAGAGACCAAAATTTTTCCAGGGAAAATATCATCATTTCTAGCCTGGCAATTGGATGGAGGACTTGCAGTGGTTATTTCACATTGGAAAATTTATTGAATAAAAGTCGTAAGCACAGGAATCTCTGAATAGCTAAGTTAAGTTGTTGCTTTAAAAGTCACACTATTCTATTCCTGTATACTTGAGATAAACTTATGGCTGAGAGACAGGAAAAACAGAACAAAAGAATTTAACAGATTCTGGTAACTTCATGGACATGATACTCAGAAAACAGGGCAGTAAGGAATATATTCAAAGCTACAAATGTGTGAACAAGGTAAGCATATTTACATGCAAGGAAAGACAAAGTTTCCTTCTCTATGACAGCGGAAACTTGTGTGTGCTTGTGGGTGTATGTCCATATTTCATTTAAAGTCCAAATATCTTTTTTGATTGAAATATTTTTCAATGGGTTGAGACTATTACTTTTTAGCATACTTTTTAATCTCTACTTAGGAGTCACATATTTAGTATTTGGCAAATTCCCATAGGTTACATAAACAGTCAATTATTTGCTCCCTGTTCCTGGTTTTACTGGAAGCCAACATGGTAGTTTCTGCTTTTTCTCAGTAGAAGAAAAGGAAAAACAAAACAGAAAAGTCATCCAAGGTTTGGGTCTTAGGACTTCATAGACATTTCCACAAGGAGAAATCAAAACTTCTAAATATTGATCTTCAGTGTAAGACTTCTAACTATTGATCTCAGTTTCTCTGTCAGGAACTTGTAATTATACCATCCTGGGCAGATCTCAGCCAGAATGATTTCATATTTAATCAGCTCTTTGATGTAGAAAAGTATAAAAAGCTTGTTTCCTTTGCCATTCCAAATCTGCTTTTCTTTGCAACCATAGAGATTCTTGCAGTTGGGTTTGTGAAGGCTTATTTTTTTTTTCCCTTTGACTCCTTTTCTGTCAGTGTTCTAACTCTCCATCTCTTGACTTCCCAGATTTGTGAACAGCCGGAACAGATTTTAAAAACTTAATAGTGCTTGGCCAACATAAACTAATTTTCATGGAACATCAACATACTTGCTAGGATCTACAATTTCTCTGGGTCTGACATCCCCACCCCCTTCTGTGCATCACTCAAGGCATAACTTTGGGGGCTCCTGGGATGCCATTTTCAGAAGCAGATGGGCTAATAAATGCACACAATATCTTAGAATCTAAACAGAGAAGCTGTTTAATCTCAGAACTCACCCCCTCATGAAAAAGATAGAATTTTAAAGTATTTCTCAGTGAAAGGCTCTCAAAATTTTAATGCTTGACATATTTCTCTCTCTCTCTCTCTCCCCCCCTTGTGTGTGAGTGTCTGTCTCTGTGTGTGTGTGTCTGTCTCTGTGTATGTTGGGAAGGATCATTTCGTAGTAGTAGGATTTTCTAGAATAAAACATTTGTAGTAGAAAAAGTGTAGGGAGTTCAGGAACTTATCCGAATGATTATGGTGTTTAATACAATAGGGAAATATTTTAAAACACAAGAGGGATAACTTCCCCATTCTCTTAGCTGATGTGTAGATTAAGTATGAAATGTTATGACATTTGGGGACTTGTTTCTCAGAGGCTCGCTGTTCACAAGGCAAGCATCTTGGTGCTTCTGTGGTTTGATGTGCAGCTGTTTAAATAGAGAAGGCTTAGACAGGTGACCTGGAGGAACATTTGCACTTGAGCTTGCTTCCTCAAAGGATAAAATAAAAGTTTTACTTTTAAAATGTAGAAAAGGGCAGCAGGAATATTTCTTCAGCAAAGGAAATTGAGGAAAAGCAAGAATAATACTGAACAGATCTGAGCATGAACTTCCAAAAGCCAGCAGAGCATCTCTGCTCTGTCCGCCTGATCTGGCAGGTGCTCTGTCTGCAAAGGTGGGAAATATTTCATCAAATTCCCATGAACATAACCTCTCTCTCATACTATGATGAACTCGCTTAGATTTTTACCTTCAAGATAAACATTGGCACGTTGCTCTGAGCCCCTGGAGTCAGTTTAATCTGTGCTCTTATACAGATAATTTGCTTGAGCTACAGAGTTGTTTGTGTCAAAACCTTCAGGAAGGATAGCCTATACCTGGGGGCAAATGTGAGTGAAAGGAAGCAGCACTGTATGGAGGTGTTTTGTCATGTTTTTGTATTTTGTTGTATTTGTTCCTGTCTTCGTTGTATTTTTTTTTTTTTTTTTTTTTTACTCATCACTTCAATAGTGAAGAAGCCAGTTGTGTTTGTGGATCTCAGAGTCCTTTGGTTGCTAAGGTCCTGGGTGAGTTTATACATTTATTCTGTTCCGGTTTAAGGGCCTGTAGATCCTAGGAGGAGATCTGGCAATGCCTTCCGCTGTGTCTCTTGCTCCCGTGTAAGAAATCTCCAAGTTTTTCCTAGTTGTCAGTCTTGAATTAATCCTGTCATTTCAGTGCTCTGTGTCTGTTGGAAGTTTCTGTGGTTCTCTGTGCCACCACAAAGAATGGAACTGTGAGGTATTCATAGCACTTAGCTGTGTTAGCTGATTCGATAATTTTTCATTGCCCATGGAGACCGCGTTTTCTTTATCCACTCCTTTGACAGAGTATTCCCATGTCTTGGCTATTGTGAATAATGCTGCAGGGAGCATAGGGCTGCAGATATCTCTTTGAGATTCTCATTTCATCACACACACACACACACACATACACACACACACACACACACACACTCAAGCACTCAAATAGGATTGCTGGGTTATGCTGCAGTTTTATATTTAATTTTTTGAGAGAAATCTATACTCTAGATGCATAATACCATTTTACAGAGAATACCGATCTTGACTTTCAGACTTCAAAAGAAATGATTAAATCTCCTTGCTTACCTGGTATATATGGTTTATGGATACTTTGTTAAGTAGCAATGGAAATATATATCCTTGACTTGTATGTTACATTACAAATTATATCTATTATAGTTAATATTGTGATCATTCTACTTAGCCATGGAAATATTTTAACTGTTCTCTTGCATGAAATTAAACAAATAGAAATTTATACATGGGATGGGTAAAATGGATTGGAATTAGGTTGAGTTTATAAAAATATTTTTGCTATACTATTTAATAGAATTGGATGAAGATGGAGAGAAAATGATTTTAAACAAGTAGAACCAGTTTTAATTTTTTCTAGTTTTTATTTTCTTTCTGGTCTTTATTTTCTTCTAATATTCTGTTTATTATTTGTCAAACATCTTCAGATTTTTTTTCATTTTGCTTGGACTGGTCAACTATTTTCTAGAAATGGAGAACTTTGATGCAGAGCTCACACATGGAACATGTCCAGTGACTTTTTAGTTCCTTTTAAACACACTGGAACCCCAAGAAAAGACTATATACTAAGGCTGCACATCCCGGTATTCATCACCAAAGAAATGCTAGGGAAAAAATGCAAAGGGGGTGATTGTAACAGAGGGATCTCCATAAAAGGGGGGGCTCTAGGTTTCCTACCCCAGCTAATGGGGGGCAGAGTGAGTGGCTGGGTGAAGCTATAGAAGACGTGAAGGAGACAGGACAGAGGATATGTGGAAATGAGAGCCGTGTGAGGAGCACTTCTGCTTCTCAGCTTTGGGCTTGGACCAGGGACTGGGGTGACACGGGCTAGACACTAGGAGGCAAAATATGTAGAGGCACTTGACAGAGATGCATGGATGAGAGACATGGGGAGGCTTACAATGGCAACCTTTACCCTGAATTGGTCTTTTATTTTGCTCCTTTTGTCCCAACTTGCCTGACCTCTTTTCCCCTTTCCTAAGGGTCCCCACCAGAATGAGCTTCAGGTGTGTGGAAATCTTTTCTTTTTTCAAGATTTATTTATTTAGGCATTAAAGAGCTGGGGTGTAGGCCAGAGGTGTGGGGGGTGAGAGGATTCACCAGAGACAGAGTGGGGAGCAGAACAGGTGGGTCCACTGAAGTACACTGCTGAGGGGAGCAGCGGGTGAGACAGGAGAGGTCTGCTGCGCCATGTGCGAAGCTCCCTGGCTGGGAATCAAACTTGTGCTGCAGTTCTGGGGATAGCTTCATAGTGCTGAGACTTAACCCCTTGAGCCACCAGGGAGGACTCTTACTTGTGGCAAGCTTTTGATTCTCAGTGACCCCACTTCAGGTCAAACTTGTTTGGTTGAACATTTGACTACATGAAGATGGTAACTTCACGTGTTCCTTTAGGAAACTATTACCCTTTTTCTATGCACAACAGTTCTATTAAAGATCTTTAACATTAAGTAAAAAAAAATATGAATTTGGACTTTGCTAGTTTTGGCTCTGATTCACCTATTTGTGCATCGATGCAATGGCATTGGCCAGTATCGACAATTATCCCCAGAAATAGCCAAATGAGACTTGATTTTCTATTTCCTATAAAACTGGAGTTAGTGATAAATCTATTGCTAGCGGTGCCTCATCTGTACGATTTCCTATCACATGGATAGAGATAGATTGATAGATTTAAGTAAGGGTATGCTTTCCTGACAATGTGGAATCAGCAGTGTTGAAGTTTTTCAAGTATGTTTTGAATAGACATTAATTTACATATATAGTATGATTAAAATACATACCTCAGACTGAGCTCCTGTCCTACAATATGCTGTAAATTTTTTTTCTTTTAAAACATTCTGTGCTGGCAGCAGCTCTTCTGCCCACCTGCAACTATGCAGATGTGTCCCTTTGCCAACTTTCTCCCTTTGCGAAGCAGCAGAGGCAGCTTTCCTCAAGGCTGCCGCCTGTGACCACGTAGGCCTCTCTCTTAGCAAACCTGTCCCTTTTGGGAGCAGTTCTTTCTGCCTTCTTGTGTCTGTGTATGTGTCCTTTATTTTTCTCTCCCTTTTTATAATAAATCTGCCCTTGGACATTAAAACATAAACAAACAGGGGCCTCCCTCGTGGCGCAGTGGGTTAAGCGCAGCGCTGCGGAGCTGTCGGCAGCTGCGGCGCGAGTTCCATGCTGGCCAGGGAGCTTCGCACATGGCACAGCAGACCTCTCCTGCCTCGCCCACTGCTCCTTTGGCAGTGTATTTTGGTCGATCTGCTTGTTCTGCTCCCCACTCTGTCTCTAGTGAACCCTCTCACACCCGCCCCCCCACACCTCTGGCCTGCACCCCAGCTCTTTAATGCATAAATAAATAAATCTTTAAAAAATATAAATAACTATTAAAAATTAAAAAAAAAACAAACCCAAAAAGCAAATAAATAAATACTATGTTGACTTTTATGGGAAAAATTTATATAATTTATTATATTTCCATTTTTCCCCCCAACTGCCAGGTAACCTCAATTCCAAAATGATGCGGATGATAATGTTACTCCTGTTGTCCTTAATAGTCAAAACCTTTATACCATTCTTTTAATATGACTTTAATTTCCTGTTCTTATTCTAATATTGTTTTATATCTCTAAGCTATTTTTTAGTAAGAAGGGCTTCAAGGAAAAAAAAAATGAAATAAAGTCACAAAGTCCTAAACACTTCATTTTGTCATTCAGTGGTTTTATGTTGGTTGTTAACATCTGCATGAGTTTTTGAAATATTCTAACCCACCATGTGGTTTGACATTGGGACCCTAAGGGCATCTTAACATCCAGTAAACTTTTAATACCCCAATCATTTTGTGAAAGAAATAAGGAAAGTTACAGCAGAACAGCTTAGACAAAGGTAAGCCAGAGACAAACTTAATTCCAAAAATGGCACTTTCTCTTTCAATGAAAGAAAGAAAACGTACCACAGATTTATTTGTAATTGATTTAAAATGACCCAGGGTTGGTTCTGTTGAAGAGGCACATTTCACAAGTAGAAAAGATGAAAGAAATCCTCTCAGGTTGGGATTTATAGCTCAGCTTTTGTACCTCAAAGAAAAAGCATCACAAATGGAGTTGCCAGCTGTTTTGTAACCCACATGGCGATCAATATTTCAGGTAAACATTAACTGCGAGTAAACTTGGTATCTTGGTACCTTCACGAACGCAGGTCTGAGAGGCCAATCTTTTCCTAGGGAAGACAAGACCTGCTTATATAACTGCTCTTAATAAAGTAAAAACAGCCACCTGAACAGCTTGGCACATTCTCATTGGGTCCTCATCTGTGTCTCCTCCTGTCCTGACCAGATCACTAAAACCCACAGGCACTTGGGATCAACTTTATTTTTTTTAAAGATTTATTTATTTATTCACTCTATTTATTTATTTATTTATTTATTTATTTATTTATTTATTTATTCATTCATTCATTCATTCATTCATTCATTCATTCATTTATACATACATACATAGAAGACCTGGGATCTAGATCAGAGGTATAGGGGGTTGGGAGGATTCACTAGAGACAGAGTGGGGAGCAGAACAGGTGGATCCACTGAAATACACTGTGCAGAGGAGCAGCGGGCAAGAAAGGAGAGGTCTGCTGCGCCTAGTGGGTCAGCTCCCTGGCCGGGGATCGAACTCATTCCACAGTGGCTGCCAATAAATTAATAGCGCAGAGACATAACACCTGTGCCACCAGGGAGGTCCACCTGGGATCAACTTTCAACTTTTTTGAAGCAAACTTGTCAATCCTCGATAATGTCCAGTAGCATATGTCTTGATTAGATGCCACGAGTGAGATCACTTACCGAGTGTTAAATACATCAACAGTTTATTGTTGAATAAAATCAGGCTTAAAAGAGGAGAGGAAATCATGAATTAATTCACTGGTTCTTTAAAATACACCTTAAATCTTTTATCTTTTGATATTTCTAAAAGAGAAGTTACATTTGCAAAAATTTTTCTGTGGTTGCTGCTTAAGTTGGGTCAGATGCTCTGCTGACACAGTATTCTAGTCTTTAACCTTGGAGTTTCTGTGTCACTACCATTCATAAAAAACAACTTCCCATTCTGCCCGTGGAGCAAGTAGAGGAAACAAGGGTTCTTTTGAACATATCGAAGATTAGCCATGATGCAATTAGAAATACCAACACAAAAGGAGATTTGCTGAAATATCTCCTTGAGATTGGCATTTGAAATGAAACTCTTGACAAAATTGAAGCTGGAAGCTTATTATTACTCTGATTAGACATTTCTTAGATGATGCAGTTTGTATTTCCTCCTCCTCTTCTTTTATTTTTCTTCTTTTTTTCTCTGTCTTGTACAGATCATCTGCACTTGGCTTAGAGTGAATTTTGTTAGTCAAAGAAGTAAAGGTGTTGTTAAAAATCAGCTTTGCTTCTAGTCATAACAGTTTTACTAAAACTTTTGTCATTGAATGAAATCAAAGCAGAGACTTGTGTAAGACCCAGTTCTGTCTGCTACTCTCTTGTTACTTTTTGACACACCTACAATTTTTCCTTGTCTTGTCTCAGCAAAGTGGTGTCAAGTTCTAGATTTTTCAAATCTATACCCAAGTACCCTCTCCAACCACCCTGATCTCCAGTCAAGAAAGTCTTAGTATAGATCTCAGAAATACTGTCCGATTCCTTCAGCCCTAAGATTCTTGTTAACCAAGGAATGGTGTTATTATTTCTAAAATAAATAATTGAGCCAGCCAAAAACTAAACCAAAGCAAAACAAAGAACAAAACTATTAGAGAAGCAAAACAATGTAGTGCTTACTCCATTCCCTTTCTTTACTGAGTAACTACAGTTCTATGCCTCCTTTTCCCTGAAGCATATAAAGAGATTTTTTGAAAAAAAGTCTTTATTTTTCTTGCAACTTTATAGAGCTATAACTTTGTAAGAAACCAAGTCAATGAATTTTTTTTTTTTTATAGAAGAGCTGGGTATAGGCCATTGGTGCCCAGAATGAGAGGATTCAGTAAAGGCAGAATAGGGAGCAAAAGAGGTAGATCTACCGAAATACACTGCTGAGGGGAGCAGCGGGAGAGAAGGAGAGGGCTGCTGCGCCATGTGGGAAGCTCCCTGGCTGGGGATAAGACTCAGGCCGAAGTGGTGATAGTGCTGAGACTTAACCCTTAGGCCAATGTTGCAACAGGAACATTGTTGCCCCGTTGGGGCAGGAACAAGATGAGGGACACAGCAATTTTAGAGAAGTTCTGCAAGGCAAGGCTCTGCTGTTTGAGAGGAAATTCTTGTGCCATTTATTGAAATCACACAGGCTAGTGAAAGCTGATCACGTGACAATAGTATGAGGAGTAAGGTTCAGAGAGTGGGACTGGAATGGGAGATAAAGTTTTACGAGGACCAGAGAAGGGGACAATGTTACCATACATCAAAAGACATTTGCGTCAGCAAAGTATTTGATGTTATCAGAGGCAGAGTTATCCTGAGACCACTATGGAGATAGTCACGGAATCAGGTCAACAGTGGCCTAGGCGTCCTCGGGCCTGCCTCGAGATACGGGCTATACTCTGTGGGTAGTCAAGGAATGCGCTGCTGTGATTTGCAGATAGCAAATAGGTCACAGTTGACCGTGAGTGGCCAGCTACTTGCCAGCTCATAGGAACCCACAGCCCACCAAGAGGTGGTGATCAAGTGTCCAGCCATCACTACTCCCCAGCTTTCAAATATTTCCACCAGCTCTCAAAACTCCCTGAAGCCCATTTCTAGTCAGCTCCCCACACAGCATGAGGCTAGAGGAAAAATAATAATTTCCTGTGAGTCAGTCAGTAGCATTTTGAGAATGTGATGAGCAGAATGAATGCTTGACAGTGAACTTGTAAGAAACATGGGGCAACTGAAGGTCCTGTGATGGAGAATCATTTCTAACTCACAGTAAGAACACCATGCAGAGGACGCTGGGGACTGAAAGTTCATGGGGCAAACAGAAGATAGATGATACTGAGAGTCAATATTTGCATAGCTCCAAGGTTATATTCAGGTGCTACACTAACCACCTAGTTACATGGGGTTTCTAATTATTAGGAATCACTGCACAGTTGAGTGGGGCTGTTAAAATCTTTTTTAAAGATTTATTTATGCATACAAGCTGGGGTGTAGGCCAGAGGTATGTGTGTGGGGGGTGGGGATGAGAGGATTCACCAGAGCAGAACAGGCAGACTGACTGAAAAACACTGCTGAGGGGAGCAGCGGGCGAGACGGGAGGTCTGCTGCGCCATGTGGGAAGCTCCCTGGCTGGGTATTGAACTCGTGCTACAGTGGCTGTGGATAGCTTCATAGTGCTGAGACTTAACCTGTTGTGTCACCAGGGAGGCCTTGGGGCTGTTGCATTTTGTGGTGTCTATCTCAGTCCCCCTCAGGGTTCAGAGGATATGACAGTTTATGTCTTACATATTGCTCAGGACTGGTGTTATATATTTGAAATCGACTACTACGCGATTCATGGAGTCCACCAACTCTAGTTTAACGACATTTTAATGTAAATAAATTTTTTGCTAATTTTTTGTTAATATTTTTCATTAAATTATGTAATTTGAAAAGACTCACTTTCAAGTAGGTGTACGGAAGGAAGACACATAGTAACTCTGAGATAGAGCATTACCAACCTACCTCATATGGAAGGAATTCCAGGCAAAGACAACTACACTCCATTAGCAGATAAGGGACAGGTACTGGATTCAAGATCTAAAGCCTACCCTGTCACTGTCACCAGACAGGTGACATCAGTGTCACTTGGGTTACAAAGTCTCACTAAATGCCAGCTAGGAACAGTGTATAATTTGGAGTCAATTGATGAAAGGATAGGCAGACCGGGAAGAGGTGCCCTTGGGCTAAGGTGCCCTGACTGCCCCATCAGCAGCACCAGCAGAGGGGTTGGGAAAGGCTGAGATTTTGCTGAGGGCGAGCGGGGAAGCAATAAAGGGAGGAGCCAGGCAAGCGTGTGTAACAGTTTGTGTCTTGGAAGGTGTCTTCTGGCAAAGGCCAGTTTCTCCATTTCTGCAAACGAAGCAATAGCTGCTAATATTTGCATCCATGTGAGCTTGGTATTTTTCTCTTTTTTTTTTCTCGATCTGCTTAATTAATATTTCCCTTTCCCTAGCCTCCCCTCCCTCCCAGGCTCACCCTATACCTTTTTTCCAGATGTGTGACAACCGCTTCTTGGCCTCAAAACAGATTTCAAACTAATGTGTTTAATGGTCCTGTATTCTCTTTTTTGCTGATGTTGGAGGATTTTAGAAGTCTAAGGAGACTTCCATGGAGCTGCTCTGTGGCAACTCAAGTTTCAAGTTTGTGAATATATATCCTGGCAGCTTTGCGAACTCATGTACTTCCTGGAGTCTAGGGCCAGAATGGAAAATGCAGCTGGGGCAGATGTTCTGGACTGAGAGTTGCCTTCTTGGTTTTAAAAGCTGAGAGACTCAGATCATTTGTCGGTCTCTGCAAAGCTTAGCCAGGTGAAGTTTGGGAGTAGCACAAATTCATTTCCATATTCTCACTGCTCTAGGCCATTAGGGGTATTTTGTCAATTGTTTGTGAAGTGGCCAGTATATCTGATATGTAATAAGTAGAGAAGTCAAAGGAAAGGACTATATGGTATTTTTGTCTACAAAATACCAGTATGAGTTTCAGGGACAGAAAAGAGTATCTATCCCAGTCTCATTTCTTCCCACATAAATGAATGCCCAAGGCTTGCTAACTTCTATCAGTCAAACCACATCATCTGTAAATGTTCTGTTTCTGAAACCACTAAATTCCTTTATAGAAAAAGATTAGACTCTTAGTCACTTAATATCTATATGATACTCTTTTCAGCACATTACTTAATTTTATTTCCTATTTTCTGAGTAAAGTTTGTCTTTTCTGCTATAGAAGGAATTTGCAAGATTTTGGGTTTTTTTCCTTAGCTTTTTAACCACAATTACAAAGTTCCCTTAAACTGTTGTTTGAATAATTATACTGTATCATGTAAGAACACTTTCATAAATCAGCAGTTTAAAATCGTGGTCCTTGGAAAACAAGTCTTCCTAGAAAAATAGAAAGAGAACACACAACATAATAAATTGAACTCAAGTTTATTGAGTATTTTAGGTGTGCCAGGACCTGTGTTGAGGACAAAACTCTCGAAACCGGAAACAATGATCTCACTTTTCTTTTGGCTCTCTTTCTAGCTATGTGACTATAAATAACTTACATAACACTCCATCCCTTGGCTGTTTCATCTATGCCTAATTTTACTTTATTAAGGTGCTTCTAGATCTCAGTTGTAAGTGGAAGAAACAAAGCAGTTCTGGTTAACTGCAGCATAAAGGCAGTTTATGAAAGGGTGCTGATGAAAGGCAACTCAAGATCCTTGGGGATGACCACAGAGTTGGTCTTGGAAGTGAAGGAAGCAGAAGCAACTTTGGTCATCAGGCAGGGGGTGAAACCTGGAAGGCAGCACCCCACTGTGTTGGTTCATGGACTCTACCGTCTTGCACCACTGAGCCGATCACAAGTTACTACTAAATTCACCATAATTTCTGCCTCTGGAAACTGAGTATAGGTGTCTATTATACCTGTCTCTACCCATGACTGCAAGGACCTGAGCAACCTCTGCTTCCTTGTGTCTCTGGTCTGGCCCAGGCAAGTCTAAATGACAAGGCCAAGTTGACCTGCCTGTGCTTCAGCTGCTGAGCACAACACAAAGATCTTGACTTTCTCCCTCCAGGAGGTGGGAAATACCCCAAGTGTAAAAAGTAGGTTCTGGTATTGCCCAGCCAAAAATATTGATGGCATGGAAAGAAACATTTCACATTTCAGCCTCTTCTAGAATATTCACTGTAATTTGGGGCTTGGTGTTGCTGAAAAAGTCATGAGGTTGGCCTATTATCCTATTGTATTTTTTTATAGCACCTCATTTCACGCTCATTTATGTCCTGGTGTATGAGATAAATTATAGTCAACCTACTTACAGTAGATGGCATCACTTCACATAAGAGAAAATGTATTTGCAATTTATTATTATATTAATATTGATTTTTTTTTTTAATCTCAAGTTGAGTTTATTGATAGCTTACTAGATCCTCATAAGAGTTCATGGGGTCACCAGGGCATGGCATTTTCAGCTTCTTTTTGTTTGCAAGGAAACTCCTACTTGCCAATGCTAATCTCTGCATGGTCGGGAGGGTACACAACCCTGCACCTGCCGACTGCTCCCACCAGCGAATCAAACATGCCACCTTCAATTACTAAAGAACATCATCTTTATTTTGTTAATTTTTTAATATTCATTTTTATTTATTTATGCATACAAGAGCTGGGGTGTAGGCCGGAGGTATGGGGGGTGAGAGGCTTCCCCAGAGACAGAGTGGGGAGGAGAACAGGCGGATCTACTGAAATATGCTGCTGAGGGGAGCAGCAGGCGAGACAGGAGAGGTCTGATGTGCCATGTGGGAAGCTACCAGGCCAGGATTGAACTCAGGAACTCAGACCGCAGTGGCTGGTGGTAGCTTAATAGTGCTGAGAATTTAAACTTTTGAGCCACCAGGGAGACCCAGAACCTCATCTTTAAATCATGAGAGTTGCCTGCAACAGAATGAATATGGGTGGAAAAAGCAAGAGGAAGAGACTTCAGCTATCAAATTCTGGACTCTACACCAGAGCTGCCAAGCTTGGGGGTCATTGCTCCAGGTGAGGGTGTGGTCAATGGGTGTGGTCAATGGGTGTTCTTTTAGTAACTGTCCCTCCCTGGTTGGGGCCTGTGGCTTTTGCCTCAGGTGAACAGAATGTCAGTCTTTCCCTCTGCTGTGCTGTCTGTTTTACTCAAAATGCTTGGGAAATACTGCTCTAAGAAGCTGAGTAGAGATGTCCCAGTTCACCTAAAAAATCTTTCTCACCCACTTATTCATTTAACATCTATTGTTAAAGACTAAAGTTCCAGATGTGGCGGCAGATGTGTCAAATGTGGAGATGATAAGACTCAGTCCCTGCCCTGGTATGTTTGCTGTTTACTGAGGAGACAGGCAAGCACAGGGCAAGTTCATTAAAAGAAGAATGAAAATTAGATGAGGCAGGGGTGGGATTCTCCAGACTGTCAGTTAGAAACCCATCTTTTTTCTCTCAGAAAAAAAAAAAATAATTGTCTCATGAATGTCTTATAAATATCCTCTATAATTCAATTGTTCAAAGACTAATTCATTGGGTTCACTCTTTTCCAAGAAGTAGCTATGTGTGAGTCTGTGACTGTTGTTGGGGACTATGGATTTGGTAATCGTGTTCCAATTTCTGCTCAGTCATTTTTAATCGACACCTTGCATGAGTCTATTGCTAGGGAACAGATTTACGCACTGCTTGTTGCTAGATCAATGTGCATTACAAGCAATCAGGGCAAAGAGTTACAAAGCCCCATGTTATTCTTCCTTAGGCATAAAACAGTCGACTTCAAGTCAGAGTGGAGTAAATTATTCATTTTAATATTGTTGATGTACCCCACCTGAAGAGATGGCCTCTCTGACTTAACATAATTCTGGTTTGATTAAACAGTTCTCCCATCCTGGGTTTTTCTGTAGTTATTTAGATTTTCTTTGTACCACAAACTCAGTCAGTTTGTGTGCACCGAAAGAATAGCCTCAGTCATAAAAAGCCATCATTAATTGAAGCTGCTTTCACACTTTCTCATCTCCATAATTTAGACAATGTGTATTCTTTAACCAGATGTGAAATTTTACTGCCCTTCCTGGAACTATTTAATATTGAGCTTTAATTTTAGATATCATCTAATGCTCTCTAGACTAACACTTTGAGTCATCTTTATGTTGCAAATTAAAATATTTTCAACTGCGGGTGAGATTAGTCCATTCCAATATTAGTATGTTTTGGATCATGTCCAATCAACCATATGCCCTGGACTGAGATGACTTTGACCTGGATGTTTATTGGATTGTTGATCCAATATGGACAACAGCAAAAGAGTTAGGCTTCTTTTGAACCCTCATAGTCAGAATTGAAGAACTGATCACAGAGAAAGTTACTACCACAAGGCCACAGAAAACTAGGAGTGGTGAAGTCTGGGGGTTGGTTTTGAATTCTCAGCTTGGTTTTCTCCAAGCTGACTCTTTTATGTGTACTTCTTAAGCGACTTGCAACTATATTTAGTTTCGCAAACTCTTCAGGCCATTATATATTTGCCATATTATTATTTCCTCTGTGAGGAACAGCTGCTTCTATATCCTCTTCTAACTAAGTCTGAGTCATCAAAGTTGCAAAGCTCAGCTCCATCATTACCCCTTCCAGAGAGGCCTTCCCAGAACTCATCTCGATTTCCCAGGTCCATGTTCTAACAGAGAGCCCAGGAAAAAGCACCTATCAATGATTTATGTGTCTGTTTGCTCCTTCTGTAATGCTAGATCTTCGAGAACACAGCTCCGATAAATTATTTAACTCTTTAAGGCCCATTTCCTGGCCATGGCAGGGCCTGAATAAATATTTGTTGAATGAATGAATATTTATGCAATGAATGGATAACTTGCATAAAAAGTGACTTTATTAAAATATTATCCTTAAAGGAGATATTAATTGCTAACCCACATGGAACACTTTCTGTGTGCTAGGAAGTGTTCTTTACATTCTACCTGCTGTAATTCACTCACTGCAAGTGTATTCAAAAATCTTATGAAATACATACTGCTATTATTCCATTTTATAGAAAAGGTGATAAAGACATCGAAAGGAGAAGTAACTTGCCAGAGGTCACCCTGCCAGCTTGGGGAAACCAGCAGCAAATGAAGATGGTACAATTCCAGGACCTGTAAACCAAAAGATCATATTGTTACTCCTAGTGGAAGCCTCTGGAAGTCAATGAAAATTTAAGCTCCAAAGACAAAATTCCTTTTTCCTGTACTTGCTTCTTCCTAATGGTTATTCTTTTTAGCTGATGCAGAAAATAAAGCACTAGCATGTGTCTGTATTTATTGTAGCTCTAGTAATTTCAGCTTATAAATTTGCTTTGAAAGTCCTAAGTGTTTAAATATTAATCAAAGTTATAGAACCTTCTAAGCAACTGCTTCAGGAAAGATCATCATTAGTTAGAGTTTTACTTGCTGATGTTAAAAATAAGCTTCTAGTAAGCTCTCTTACCTCCTGGAATCATGTTGGCGGCTAAACCCATTGTGGGATTCAAAAGAAAAGTTTGAACTTTTCTTAACTTTAAAGCAGAGACATATAAGAATCACCAAATAAATAAAATAGTGATTATTAATGATTTAAACCAAAAACAATCCTTTATGAATATTTCCCTATAAATGTTTTCAATTTCCTCATGTTTAGATAAACATACTTAAATGACTCCAACTCAATATATGTCTATAGAAACTTTCCTATAATGTCTTTTTATCTCCTTTTCCGAGAATTCCAGAGATTATGAGATCAATTAATAACCATAAAATTTTAAGTTGTTTCACATCTGTTAAATAAATACTTTTATTTTTGTTTATTAATAAGTTTTATTGAAGTGCCATCCTATGATACCATTATATAAGTTTCAGTTGAGCATCATTATTAAATTTTAAACTCACAAATGCTCATTTATATACTTGTAGCTTTTCCCAGGAAGAAGATTTATCATGTTCTTCAGTCTACTTTACCTGTTATAAAGTTTGAAGTGTGTATTTGATTTATTTTATTTGATGTTTTAATTCTTTTTGCATAGAAGAACTGAGGTGTAGGCCAGAGTTGTGGGGTTGGGAGTGGAGAGGATTCACCAGAGACAGAGTGGGGAGTAGAACAGGAAGATCTACTGAAATACACTGCTGAGGGGAGCAGTGGGTGAGACAGGAGAGTTCTGCTAAGCCATGTGGATCAGCTCCCTGGGTGGGGATCAAACTCAGGCAGTAGGCGTGACAGCGCTGAAATTTAACCCCTAGGCCAACAGGGAGGCCCATGTTATTTGATTTTGATCTGTTACTTATATATTGTCTGTGACTTACTTTCTTATCTGTAAGCAACCACTTTATGAAACTTTATAAAACATAGGACTCTTTATGAAATTAAAATATTCAGAAATGTGTTCATAGGGAAAACAAGCTCAATAAATCACTGTTACTGCTATTGTTGGCTTCAGGCAAGGTGCTTTCAGAAATGAGCAGGTAGCTGGAGAGCATCAAGCTTTTTTTTTTGTATTTTTAATATGTCAGGTTATCTTCTGTGGCTCCAGTTCACACTAATCTACCTGTCATAACAGAATATTGCAGACTGGGTGACTTGGACAACAGATTTTAATTTTCTCACACTTCTGGAGGCTGGAGGGCCAAGATAAAGGGGGCGGCTTGGTTTCTGGTGAGGCCCCATGTCCTGGCACATGCTGGCCTCTTGCTGTTTCCTCATGTGACCTTCCATGGTGCGCCCATCCTGGTGATGCTGCCTTTTCTTAGAAGGACCCCCATCCTATGGGATGAGGGCTCCACACTTGGGGCGTAATTGACCCTTAATGGACTCCTTAAAGGTTTTATCTCCAAATGAGTCACCTTGGGGACAGTGCTTTAACAAATGCGTATGGAGGACACAATTCAATTCTTCACAAGGTAGATTTGGAGATAAAAATGATTTAGGACAGTAAACATTTAAGTTTGAAACCTTTTTTATGAGACTTGGGTCAAATTACCCCTGCTCATCTCAATGGGAGATATTAAAAGGTCATTCAATTTCCATAAATCACTATAGCTCCTGTTTAAATTTCCAGTCATTCATATGCCTTCCTGCCTCTAGCTCTGAGTCAACAGAAACTCTGATGGTATTTTCTATGGGTTTTATTTTGCTTTATTTTTTTGCGGGCTGGTTGGGAGCTCTATTACTAACACAGGTCAACAGATTTTTACAAAAGTCATGTTACTGAAATGAAATTAGTCATTTCTTAACAATTTTTATGTGCTCAACACAATTATGACAGTCAAATTCTAATTTTGGCTCTAGTTTTTTTTTTTGTAATCTGCAATAAATGGATGCTTACATCGTGAAATGCATGCCAATAGTAATAGGCCTGTGGTTAATACCTGTAAAGAAATCAAGTCATAGACGCTTGTCTCTTGTACAGCTGTTCAGGAGCATCTCTGGGGAGTGTCTAGCAGTAGCAGCCAGCATTGTAGTGGACCATTTTCCCTGGTATCTTTGTTTCATTGATGCGATATCTTGATGAAAATGTTCGCCATGTTCATCTCTAACCATACCACAGTTTTCAGGGAAGAAATCCGGATGGGAATGAAGGAAGTGGATTTTTAGAGACATATTGCAGCCAAATTTCTGATACTGCATCAACATGTTTTCTACTAGTTTTTTGTAGTTTTCTGCCCTAACATTCCCAAGAAAGTTTGTAGACACTAGGCTAAAAACATTCCATGTTTGTTTCGCATCACCCTGCAGCAAGTTGTTGAACTGGTCAAATCATGAACCAGGTCATTTAGTTCTTCCTGTGTTAGTGTTGATGATGCACCACAGTGAAAATCTGGATCACTGCATGCTGATGGAACAGGAGAAGAACAATTGGGCTCACCCTTGCTCTAATCAGATGAATTAAAAGAATATTCTCCTGGAGGTTATGGAATAGGAAGTCCCTCACCATGTGGAACTGGTCTCAATGCAGATGGAATGCTTGGGTGGACTATTCTTGACTTCTTTTGCTTTGTTATTCCACTGGAAAGAGGAGGAACCAAGCAGAAGAAACAGTTCTTTATGTTGTTGCTTGGCTCTCTCCACACCATGGGGACTGCAAATGGCATTGATAGTCTTTTGCCATTTAGCCACTGTTAAAGCTATGTTGTGCATGGAGCAAGCATATATGTGGGACCCAAGGCTTGTCTTGGTCACCAACCTACTTTTCTTCTGGTTGGCAAATGTCACTTCCCCACAAATAGAGCAGGAATTGTCCATGCTATTAACTAACTTTTGAGGCATTGCTGTTCTGTATTGTGCCTAAATGGATAAAATAATAACAGTTGTATGGAACAGTAGCTTAAACTGTCTTGCACAAAGTCTGAAATATTTTCAATGCTCAACCTTTCTGACAGGGCTTTCAATAGTGCACTGTTGACGTCAGCTTACTTCAGCAGCCGCCTGGCAGTAGTATTGCGTTGCGTCAGAAAATGATGCAATCAACTCTGGATGATGTGTGCGTGATAGTATTATGCAATGCGATGCAATATTCCATCTTTCTAGGCTGATTTAGGATGTTGTTGCAGTCCTACTGGATAAATTTACATGGTGGAACATATAAAATGCATTATATGAAATATCTTCAAAATGAGAGCTAATAAAAAATTTTCAGGGTTATATTCATATTCAGCACACCAAAATACTGCAGATTAGGGTCTTTTTAAGTCAGTAATGATGTCTCTGTTGACCAGTGTGATTGACACAATGAAGTAAGGGAATCCAAAGCAAAAGGACTAGGGAAGAGTGGCACCTGGTTGGTCAACAAAAAAGCAAAGTGAAGCTAACCAAAGGTGGGCTGTAGTTAAGAATAGACAAATGTTGGGTCTCCCTGGTGGCACAAGGGTCTGAGTTGCAGCACTAAGAAGTTATCCACAGCCACTGCAGCATGAATTTGATCCCCAGCCGGGGAGCTTCCCACATGGCGCAGCAGATCTCTCCTGTCTCTCCCGCTGCTCCCCTCTGCAGTGTATTTCAGTCGATCTGACTGTTCTGCTCCCTACTCTGTCTCTGGTGAATCCTCTCACCACTCCACACCTCTGGCATACACCCTAGTTCTTGTATGCATAAACAAATAAATTCTAAAAAAAAAAGAGAATAGACAAATGTTATTGCAAGGAAGTTTAATTAATGCTAATACAGTCTTTGAGCTGCTGGAGCACCCAGCCCCTTCTCCCATATCAAGAATGTTATTGGGGACCTACCTGTGGCTCAGGGGTTAAAATATTGGTGCTATCCAGCTATTGCCAGCCACTGGGGCATGAGTTTGATCCCTGGCCAGGGAGCTGACCCGCATGGAGCAACAGACCTCTTCTATCTAACTCACTGCTCTTCTCAGCAGTGTACTTAAGTAGATCTGCCTGTTCTGCTCCCCACTCTGTTTCTGGGGAATCCTCTCACTCTTTGCACCTCTGGCTTACACCCCAGTTCTTGTATGCATAAACAAATAAAAATAAACCTTAAAAAAAAGAAGGTTGTAAGGAGGGGGGCTCTGCCATGACTGGAATGGTTGTAGGAGCCACACATCAGTTCTTCATTTGGGTAAATAGGAAATTTCTAAGGTTTCAGAAAAAAATAGGATAATATAAGAGACTGTCATTCCAACAAATTGAATTTCTCTCACGATTATAATAAATAAGATTTGTATAATGATGACATTTAAAATGGAGACTGAAGTGTCTCTGACCAGAAAGCAGCAATGACTAATTTCACATTTTGCAGAATAATCATTTGTCAGTGGAAACCTAACTCTTTGCATAGATTCCCATCATTCTTTTTATAACTGCTTGGAGTCTGTTTAGTTGTGATGCCAGTTTGTTACTTCATGTAATATTAACAACTCATCACATAAAATGAACAGTGAGCTAATTTTCTGAAAGTCTGCAAGTAAATACTGATTTACAGTGAATGTCTTAAGTAATTCACTTTAGGAAACTTCATTTCCTTTTTCAAGTCTGCCTATTCAAAATCATTTCCATCATCTCCATGTCTTTTGTGTAAAACCTCAAATGAAACTTCTGTTTTATTTTCTTGAATATAGATAAGGATTCTATTTTTATTTTAAGTACTGTCAGTACTGTTAAGTATTGTAGTCTGGATAAACTACACAAACTATTTATCTTCATGGTAACTTTCAGCCCCTAGTTGTGCAGGTAAATTAAGACAAAACATTAGTATTGGTTATCTATATGAAGTTCCCAACTGACCACATTTTCATAAATACAGAAGAGGTCTATTGAATCAATACTTCTCAGTCAACATTATAAATGCAAAGTGAAGCTAGCCAAGGTGGGGCTGTAGGTAAGAAATGCTGGGGCCTTCCTGGTGGCACAGTGGTTAAGTCTTAGCACTGTCAAGCTATCACCAGCCACTGTGGCATAAGTTTGATCCCCAGCCAGGGAGCTTCCTTTATGGTGCAGCAGACCTCTCCTGCCTTGCCCGCTGCTCCCCTTAGCAGTGTATTTCAGTGGGTCTGCCTGTTCTGCTCCCCACTCTGTCTCTGGTGAAGCCTTTCACCCCCGCACCTCTGGCCTACACACCAGTTCTTATATATGTAAATTAAAAATAAATCTTTACAAAAAAAAAAGAATAGACAAATGTTACTGCAAGGAAGTTCAATTAATGCTAATACAGTATTTGAACATTGGTTCTTCTAGCCTTTTTTTTTTCCACAATGTTAGCCCTCTTTTCCTTCCTTTTCCAGGTCTGAGAGAACCAAGTAGCAGAGAAGTAGTTCCAGAAAGGCCACAGGCCAGGATATTTCTGGCAGCTGGGTTTTTGGCTGAACCCAGCAGACACTGAACCTACATTTGTCTCCAAGAAAAGATGAGTGGGGCCAGGGGGCTAGCAATTATGTGTGAGAAATTTGGAGCAAATGCTAGTATGATTCTGGACATGGACAGTTTGTTTTTTCACTGGGGAGTCTTAGTTGTTCTCTTTCACTCACATCCCAGTGACAAGTTTAGCAGGATCAGCGGCCTACTGGGTTCTTGTTCCTGTGCTTTCTTGTCTCCTGTGTCTTTTAGTGTCACCAGCCATAACTGAATCTTTGTTCCAGCCTCTCCCTTCGGGTTTTACCTTTTCCAAAGATCGCTCACCTTCCCAGCATCTGGAATCAAAGCTTAATGACACAATGGATGGAAAATAATACATGTACTCTGTGATGATCTTTGAGAAAAATAAAAGTGGGCTGACCAAGGAGGAGGATTGTCTGACTTGGGAAAGTCATCCCCGGTTGGCAAATGTGAGAGATGACTCAGCTGTCTGGCTCTACTTTTCAGACAGATTTAGGTGAACTGGAGACAGAGCACACTAAGACTTGTTCACACATCGGCATGCCTGGATCAGCCAAGTCCTATCAGTACACCAGAAGGGCAAATACCTGCGACTGCACCAGGCAAATCCTACTTTCTCCCTGTTGAAATGCCATCAATTTAAACTTCCTACGCAAAGCCCAGAATGTCAGGTTATATTGAGGCATATAAGGCTAAAGAACTAAAACACACTACATATTTCTTCACACATTCATCATGTGTTTGTTTCATTCATTTATTAAATGTCTGCATGTGACAGGCGCTAAATGAGGCATTTAATGATGATTTGAGAACATTTATCCTCCTTCAGCAGATCAGCAAAAAGATGCCTAGAAAGGTTAAATGGTTTTCTCCAAGTCATACAGCTTTTACAGCTATTACATGCTACAAAATGTACTCATTTTTTAAACATTTATTTATTTATGCATACAAAAGCTGGGGTGTAGGCCAGAGGTGTGGGGCTTAGAGGGTTCACCAGAGACAGAGTGGAGAGCATAACAGGCAGCTCTAATGAAATACACTGCTTAGGGGAGCAGCAGTTGAGACAGGAGAGGTCTGCTGCGCCATGTGGGAAGCTCCCTGGCTGGGGATCGAACGCATGCTGCAGTGGCTGTGGAGAGCTTCATAGTGCTGAGACTCAACCCCTTGGGCCACTGGGAGGCCCCAAAAGATACTCATCTTAACAGCTATAGTGTCCATTGAATTTCACCCTGTCTTTTTTTTTTTCACTTGTACTTTATATTATTCAGTGATCTTTGATAGCAATGACTACCTTGCATATTCTAGGTACTGTTCTTACCATTTGTGGGTATGATTGAGAGTGACACATGCTTTGAGTAACACAGAAGAGAAGTGGAAGCGAAGTGGGACTTTGGGGGACTCATAGAGCTTGCAACCAATCCTGGGAGCACTGACCCCCATACTCCTACCGTGAAAGAGAATTACCCGTCTTCATGTTTATTTAAATCAATTGCTTGACATTTTCTTATTTGTAACAAAAAAATTCTTGAGTGCTAACTAAGATAATAAAGACAGTACAATGATAGGTAGAAATGAAATTAAAGTAAAAAGCCTTCCAAGAGTAAACCCATGCAGAATGTATTCCAGTTGGTCAGACCCAGGAGTGGGAGGTTCTGCTTTGGATTGTACAATGAGATTTTCTATGAGAAATGTTTGGGGGATTATTATCAATTGTTAGCTTTAAGCACAATGTCCTATCTAGGCACAGCTCACTGAAAGCAGTGGTGGATGGTGAATGGGTTACAGACTGCAGATTTTGTCAAAGAAAATGTAGCTCTGAGTTTGGGAGGTGTCTGGTGATAGCATGGTTTGAGTTTTTCATTTTCCACTGTGAAAGAAGCAGTTTAAGACCAAATTTCAATACATTTTCCATATCAGGAGGAGTTTACAGACATCTGTGTCCAAGGATACCATTTTTTAAAAAGATTTATTTACTTATGCATACAAACTGGGGTGGAGGCCAGAGGTGTTTGGGACTAAGAGGATTCCTCAGAGACAGAGTGGGGAGCAGAACAGGTGGATCTACTGAAATACATGGCTGAGAGGAACAGTGGGCGAGACAGGAGAGGTTTGCATGTGGGAAGCTCCCTGACTGTATCGAACTCCTGCTGCAGTGCTGCGACTTAACCTGTTGCACCGCCAGGGAGGCTTCATCAAGGGTAATATTTTTAACTCATAAATATTAGGTTTTCTCCACAAAGAGTTTTCATAGAATTCAAAATAAGATGTGTCAATGTGTGTGAACCACGTGGTCCATGGCCACATCTGAGGGCCAACTTGTGAAGCATTTGCGTTTTCTAAGCTCTGTGCTAATTGTTTTTCATGGATTACACTGTTAACACCTCACTCCTTGTGGGACAGGACTCCTATCCCCTTTCTATAGATGAAACAACTCTATGGTTTGGGGTAAGTAGGGAAATAACTGATCTAACACCACTGAAGTAGTAAGTGGAACTCATCAGGGATCTGAGCGTGGGCCAGATGACTTAACCTCTTTACTCGAGTCAGTTACAACTATCATCCCAGTTACAACTATCATACCACTTACTAACATGTCTATATCACTTGTACATAAAAGAGGTGGTTTCTCTGATGGTTGTTGAATATTTCTAGGTAGTGTGCCTGAATGTGAAGACCTGGGATTATCTTAAAATTAAAGAAGGTAACATCTTGGTCATGATTGAGCTGGGAGACAGATAGAATTGGAGGTAGGGGCATGGTATGGAACATCTGACTCTTTTCTTTAGTTTCTTTCCTTCTTTGTTCTCTTTCTCATGTACTTTCATGTGTATCTGTGTAAGCTTGGGTTAAAGGAGAAAGGAATTAGGAAGAGAAACTAAGGCTTCTTGGCCTTATGGGCATCTGACCATGCGGGAGGTAGAACAAATGAGATATTCAGAATTAGATAAAGCTGAGTTTAAACTCCAGTCCATTTTCTAGCTACGTCTTGGTTTCCTATTAGCATTATGATGATAATGCCTATTGATAGGCATTGAGGGGAGCTAGGAATATCTGTGTATATTCATGTATTTATCAGGCAAAATGTTCAGCATAGACATGAAACAAAAAGCAAAGTTTATTTTTTAATTATATAACTTTATAAACAAAGTCATAGCTTATATATATATATGCTATAATAATTTAGACATTAGGTGTTAGATTTTAGATATGTTTCTTATATAACAATGTAATATTTTCTTATAAGCTAATTAGGTAATATTAGTTTGTCAGTTTTGAGCTTATTGTCTCTTTCTGACTTTCCTTAATTTTCAGTTTCAAAGGATTTGTTAACTATTATCGTTATTTGAACTGAGAAAACTATGTATTTTAATCAAAGTGCTACTAAAGTTAACCAAGAGCATACTGCTATTTAATAGTCTGGCTAAGAGAACAAAACTATGATATTTACAGAAAAACTGTGGCTTATAGTTCCAATAAAGGAATTCTTTAAACCTGTGGGTTTACTTGATTGCTATAGGTGACTTAGAGAAACAGAGGTTAGATAGACTTAGTTTTAAGGTGATGTGCTTATTGAGAAAGAACTGAACCAAATGATGATGTAAGGGGGCGTCTATCTTGAAATCCATGATTTTAATCAGTTGGATAACTGTTGTCATCTCATTAGATGTCTTGACAATTAAATAAATCAGCATATATATATATATATATTTAGCATTCAGCATAGAACTTTGCATACATTAAACATTATTAAATGCTAGCAATTACTAATAATTGCTTTCTCTGTTTTAGAACTACAACAATAACTTTGTAATCAGCAATGATATGCAATGAACAAATTAGTAGTTTTATTTTCTTATTAAGTTATTGTCTCTCTTTGCTTAAAACCCTTCCAGCTTTATTTTGCTATGTGATTCTGGGGAAAACTGTGATTCTCATTTAACAGAAGTTTGACTTTTGCAGGCTCTGCCAATAGGGGGCCCAAGAGGAAGATTGAAATGCAGGCAGGAACAGGGACATGCTCTTATCTGTTGCTCATATCAGGTCAATAGAAATTTCCACTAGAATTGACAGTACTTTCCAATAGCTGCAATTGGTACTAGTTCAAGGTTTTTTCCAGTCTCCAAAATGTCTCCTAGAGCCGCCTCAGTTATATTAGAGCCAACTAATGTTTGTTTTCTCTATGTGGCCCTACTTCCAGCCCAGTCAAGTTTGGGTCCCTCCACAGAGCTTGGGGTTCAAATTCCCAGACCACTCCTAGAAGATTTTAATTTTTATTAATATCATCCTCTACCATTTTCCCCCCCTTAACCCTAAGGGTTCAGTAATTACTTTCATCAATCTACAGTGTTCCCCTTTGTCTAATATTTGGCTGATAATTCTTTTATTTAAGTCTGTTATATGGCAATGCATATTTTATTATTAATAACTAATATATGATGACATTTACAATATTTATGGAAGTTAATCTAATAGAAGCTCAAATTTTTTTTTTTTTTTTTACATTTCAATACAAAGTTACTGATAAAAGTCAAAATTTTTGGTCAAAAAATTATGACATCAAAACTCATAGTCAGGACCTCCCTGGTGGCACAACAGGTTGAGTCTTAGCACTATGATGCTATCTGCCACTGCAGCACGAGTTCAAACCCCAACCAAGGCGCTTCCTACATGGCGCAGCGGATCTCTCCTGGCTCGCAGCTGTTCCCCTCAGCAGTGTGTTTCAGTCAATCTGCCTGTTCTGCTCCCTGCTGTCTCTGGTGAATCCTCTCACCCTCCCCCATGTTTCTGGCCTGCCCCCCAGCTCTTGTGTGAATAGATGGATAAGTCTTTAAAAAAAAAAAAGACTTTGTAGTCAATGCTTGGTGTTAATCTACATACAATTCAGTTTTTGGTGTAAGAAAGTTCTTTTGGCGGGAAGAAAAAACACTTGGTTTAATTTATTCATAGGACTAGCTCTTAGTGTTGGATTGACCGCTCGGTGGTATTTCTTCTGCTACTATTTTTTTAGCATACTTACCTGTGGTTGTATGAATGAAGTTGAGTAAAAGGAGCTCACTATGTTTACTCCAAATAAGAGCACATAATCTATTTCTACAGTAATGAGGTAGACAGGCAAGACCCCCACCCAGTATTTGTGAGACCAGTAAGTTAAACTTAAGGAGTTCAGTTACGATTCAAAAATAAAAGCCCATAGAGATAGAGAAGAGAGCCAAATTGGGAGTTTAAGAAAAGGACACGATCATAAATAGCTCTTTCTCCAAATGGTGATGGTGAATTTTCCACCATTTTCCTTCTGACTCCAGGCAATTCGAGGTGGGGTGAGGGAAACGCTCAACCTCAAGTTCTTGCTTTTCCATGGGTCCAAGGCAATAGCTCCACCCCCTCATTACAGAGGCGCCCTCCGCTTCCCCCACCCTGTGCTGATAATTCTTTATATCAAATTCTTGTGCTAAAAACAATTTATTTCTCCTGATAGACACTGCTTGAGAAGCTAGTCCATGTCTTGCCCAGGGCATGATGCTCTGATACCACACATGGAATAGGCTGGTGAAGTCTTTTATTAAGTGCGAGCTGATGTAAACGGTGTTTCTGTAAATTTATGGAATGTAAGAATATAAAAACTAGATGCTTTTCTAAAACTGGGAATGTACAAGACCTCATATTAACAACTGACCAACTGTCTGCCACTTAGACCCTTGCGATGGAAAGGGAACTTTCTCTTTTTCTCAAGAATTTACCTTAAATTTGTCAAGAAAATAAAGTGAACGGATTATTTTTCTAGAAAAAAATTCACTTAAATTTTAACATCTGACTTGTAAAGGAACACAGAGACTTGCCAGTTAGTTGGGGTCTTTTCTGTTAGGTTCCCCACTTTTATTTGCTCATTGGCTAGTTTCTCTTTCTTTCTCATTCTGCCAGCCCCTCCTTCTATTTAATCTATAGTCACAGATTTTTTTTTTCTTTTTAAACACATTTCTGCTGCACCTGAGGGGAGATATCCTACATTGTCAAAATATTAGCAAAGATGTAAAACAATTGTTCCGTGCGTTCGCGCGCGCACACACACACACACACAAACACACACACACACACACACACACATTTCTGTTATGGGTACTTCTGGAAACTAAAGACTTAATACTAATCTGGCCACTGTAACAAAAGGAATGATTTTAGCAGTACAAATAAAAGCAGAGCAAATTGTGGAAACCTCTTAGGGAGGGGGAATGAACCCAAAATTACACCACGTTGAGAATGAGTGTTCTCAGCATAATCAAATAAACTTTTCATAAAATTCAGTAAAAACTAGGGCCATGAGAGTGTAAGACTACCTTACACACTGTCCTACTTAATTTACAACTGAATAACTTACATACAAAATCAGTCAGAAAAACATAAATAAGCCTGTCAGGCTCAGCCAACTAAAAGTTAGAAATGGATTCTTCATGTGTCATGAGTAAAAATCAGATCAGGATAGATGAGATTTCTGCCTGATTTGGTCAGTTGAAGACATGAATCTAATGGGATAAATATTTGAAAAATACTTAAGCCTGAATCTGAAGGGGAATACCATTGTTTATTAAGGGGAATGAAAGCTGTATTAATAATTACTTTGCTTAAAGATATATTTGTGATCAGATGAGGAATAACTAAAGCACAATTGTAATGTGAAACAAATTCTTTCTTATGTGATAGCCCATTTTTAACTCAGAGTGAGCCAAACAAAATTAATTACCACTACTTGGCAGTTTATGCAAAGTCACATTCTGTACTTTCTATAGATTCTATAAAGACCTACTTGGCTCCTTCTTGAGTTCCTGTATAGAATGTTTGAGTTTACTTTTTAAATTAAAGACATTGTCCCTTGACCCTAACCATTTACCCATTTGCTAAACTTTTAGTCACTTGTGTATTCCTATGTATTAGAACATCTACTGAGTTTCATTCAATTCCCTTACTCTTTCTTAAATTATTTATTAGAGTTTGTTAGGGAATGAGGATATTCTGGTTAAAGTAAAATGTTTTTAGATGGTGATATGGGTTCAAGTTATGTTTTCCACAAAGAAAGTGCATGATAGAATTATTGCAGTTCTCAAGTAATATGATTCTTTAGAATAAAAACTTTGTTAAGGGAGCGACCGTTGCCCTCAATCAAAATAACCAAGAACAGTGTCTGATGCATAGTAGGTATGTGATAGTTAATGAATGAATGAAAAATGGTTATAGAACTACATTGAAAATTCTGAAGATCTGTTTAAATATTATTGTCCATATCTATTATTGAGTGCCATCAAAGCTAGATATATAATCATTATCCTTTCCTGTTAAATAAATCCTGCCTTGTCTAATGTGTGGTTGTCTGTGTTTCTGTAAGCAAGATATGTGCTTGTGAATGTCTTTGTGTGTGTTGCTACTATTTTGATTGTAAGTTTCTCAAAGAAATGTTAGGAGTTTTTGAGACTTAGAATTGTAGGACAAGCCAGATATATATAGTTCATGACTTTGCCAAATCTTAACTCAGCACTCTAAGACCACCTATCATTGATAGTTTAATATGGAGGGAGTGGGGAGAACCAACAAAACTAAGAAAGACTGGGCATTAGGTAGAGCTGCTTTCTGTAAATCCTGAGAGAATAAAACAAATTACAAAATGAATTCACTTAGTCGTCTGTTTTTATGGTTTGACTTTAACTGAGATTTCCATCTTCTCAAGTTCCTACATGAGATACTCTGTATTTGGGGAATAACAACTCCTGCTAAGTCTGTGAATCCTTTTTTGTATGTTTTTGCAAAAGCTATATATTTTCTAAGTCTTTGAGTAGAAGGCACTTAAAAAAATTTTATCTCTCTCTATAAAACTCCATCTTGAAGTCTAATATACTACTTTTCATCAAGTAGGCATGACCTCTTCAGAATTAGGCAGAACCTTCTGACATCAGAATTAACTATTTTCACTCTGCAGTTATTTTAGGAAAGTGAATCAAGAATAAGAGAACTGGGAAGGTGTGGTATTTGAATGTGTCTAAGGTTATGGATCTAGGATATGTCTTGTTAGCAAATGATATAACTCTAGATGTTTATCTTAGGTCCAATCACCTGATTCAGGGAAGTTGTAATGGGTTTCCAGGTTTCATTTTATCACTTTCCTTGTTGTTCCTAAAGTAAAAGTTCTTAAGACCCAAACTTTATGTTGTTCACTGTCCTGTTCTCGAGTACCCAGCAACCTCTTGTAGTTTCTAACTTATCTCATGAAAGGTATTCAAGTCCTGGAAATACCACACAAGAAAATGCACCAAAACTTTAATTGGTGGTAGAGATGAAGGTAATAAAATAACACAATTTGTGGGAAACTGGTAGAAAGAGGTGTGACTCAAGGCATTATTCTCTAGTTGATTAGTCTAGGTGTTGATAACAAGTTGATTAACTGCTATGCTTTTGCCTGTGCAACTCTAAAAGGCTGGGATTTTTTATACAAAGATAAAATCCATACAGAGTCTTGTTAATTCTTACCTTTTCCATTTATCTACTTTTGCATTCTGTCTTTTAATTTCTGGATTTATAAGGGCATACAGTATTTAGAAGAAGATGGAAGTTTGAAGTGGGTTTCCATTGTTACAATTTTGGAAACATGCCACTTTAATTGTTATAAATAAGATTAGAACTTTTTACTCTCATTGTATATTTAGAAGAGTGCCAGGGTTGGTATTGTCTCAGTCCATTTGGGTTGCTATAACAAAATACTGGGTGTTTTATAAAAACTAGAAATTTAAATTTCTTACAGTTGTAGAGGATGGGAAGTCCAAAGTTGCACAGTTACCTTCTTGTGAGGGCTCCCTTTCTAGTTCATAGCTGGCTCCTTTTTCCTCTCTCTACACATGGTGGAGGAGCTAAGTGTCTCTGTACCCTCTTTTATAAGGCACTCATCCCATTCACTAGGACTCCACCCTCATGATTTAAGACTCCTAAAGGCCCCACCTCTTGATACCATCATTTGTGGATCTTTGGGGGCTAGCATTTTAAAATAAGAATTTTAGGGGACACAAATATTCAGATCCTAACAGGTATCACATGGTGCTTCCACTAAATGACTCTGATTCCTGACCCCAGTATCTGCCTACAGTGTTGGAACTTAGAATTTGACTTGATTTTGCATTTATTGTGATAATATTGATTTACACATTATATATAATTCAGAGATATAGGATCAGATGGATTCTCCATTTTTAACAATTGCCTGGTAATTTGCTCATTTGTATTCAGGAACCACGACTGAACTACCTGACACGCTTAAAGTAGAAAAGATCAGTTGTAACTTTTCCTTTTCTTTTTTCTTACTGTATTCCTTTGTGATTCTAATAAGCATCCTTGGTTATGCTCTCCTAAAAAGCTCATGGTACCATGTGGTCAGACTTTTTATATAAGGCTTAAATATAATTTAAAGATGAGAAAGTCTGCTACTCTTATTGCCTGAAACAAAAGGGCCTGCAAATTGATTGGGATCACTTACTGCATCTGTTGCTGTCAGGACTCATTTGGTTACAAGAAAAAGAAACACACAAAAATGAGCTCAAGGCAAGAAAATGGACCATGTGGAAAGGAAATGGAAATGGGCAATAGCATAGATTCCCAGAGCAGGAAGTACCATCAGGCCTCTTGAGTTTGGAGAATGAACAACTAAGCAATCATCATCATTCTCTCGTTCTCCTTCCTCTCCTCCTTCCTCGTACTTTCTCTTTCATTCCTTTTCTCTTCCTTTATTCCCTTCAATACTTATGTATCAACAACCCTATTAATTTTTAGGAACTGGGGATATACTAGAATTCAAAATAAAAATTATTTCTATGGATTCTATAATTATATATGTATGAGTAAACAGAGAGTAAATAAATAAATATCTACAGTAAAAAGTTTGCTGGTTACTGATAGATTCTATGGAGAAAAATAAAACAAGGAGTCAGAGAGCCAGGAGGAGTAGTTGTGGATAAAGTGAACATCACTAGCAGTAAGTCATGCCTATTTTTCTTTCATGATGTCATGACATTTGTTTTCTCTGCTCTAGGTCTATGTCTTTCTCTGGTCGTCTTCTTCCTTAGTTCTAGCTGTGTCTATATGTTCTATGTGCTCATCCTGTGTCTACTTGGCCCAATTTACTTGATTTTTAACTCAAGGTTTTAACTCAAGCCTCTATGACTAATAACAATTTTACTGGGGTGTCTCTTAGTACACACACCCCTGAAAAAGTCTGAGGTCTTTGAACTTTGTCTGGACCAAGTTCTTCCCCCAGCAGTATCTTACTATAGGATGCTGTTTAGCTAATGGATGAATTTTCTTGTTTACATATTTTTACATCATCATGTGGATATGTTTACTAAGCCTTGGAGGATATATGTATAACATCTCTTTCTTTATGTGGAATTTATTATTTTGGAGAAGCAGGTTAAAGATTTGGACCCATTTCACTTTTTTTGTGGGGAGAGCGAGATAAGTACCTAAAATCACACTTTTTTTTTTTTTTGATACACAAAGATTTGTATGTGGGGGAAACACAGAAAGGTGATGTTTTCAAATTTTGATGATTCCTTGAATATCAACTGATATCTTTTAATTTAGGGCATACATGTTTAGCAGAAATAGCAAGAGAAAAAAGTTTAAAGCATTTTTTTTATTTTCAAACTAGACTTTTAAAGTTATTATTGAGATTATTGTTAGAGAACAACATTTTTGTTTTTGTTTGAAAGTCTGAAGATACTGAGTCTCAAAAATAATGTCCATGATTGACTTGGGTTTTAAATAACTGGATTTCACGTGAACATTCTTTGAGGAGTCAAAATCTGTTATGGAAGAGAAGAGCAAAGTCAGTGGCTAGAGCAATAAAATAAAATGGTGGTGGGGATATCTGAGAAGGGGCTTTGAATCTTGACACATCCTTCTTCTTGAATAACCTCCCAGACAGTAGGTGAGTACCTAGAGCTAATAGATCATTTCTGGTCCAACAGGTTACTTTTCTGGAATAAATGTCACTCATGAAAGCCTAATAGTCACCAATTCCCCAAACTCTTGCCTTGCCAGAGTGAAGGCACAGCAGCAAAGTAGAAAAGGTGGCCCAGTTATCTAGGAAGGGAGGCCTGCCATGGTTCCCCAGTGCTCATTCACACAAAGTGGGACTGAGGAGGGTGTGGGGGTTTCTTACCACTTCCCACCACGGTCGGGATGCCAAGGGGCTGAGAAGTGGCCGAAGGAGCTGCACATATTTCACAGTGATGCCAGTGACATAGAATATTCTCTGAAATGACAGCCAGTGATATTGCAGGGACTTGGATGCTTCCTGGGGCAAGAAGGGAGGTGTTAAGAATAGAAGCCAGTTGGGGTGCTCCACACCTCAGTAGATACCAGTGTTTGTAGCCAGCGCTGGGGACAGAACCCAGACATTCAGTACAATCCATGAAACAGAGCTACACAGGGGGCCGGGGCAAGGGCAAAATCTGGTGTTAAATGAGCTTACCATGAACTGACTTAAAGTTAGGATTTTCGATGAAAGCAGAAATGAAGATACCAGACAGAAATTAAGCAAAAGGAAAAAAAATAGTCACATTCTTGGCACACCTGAACTTGTGGCCTGCGAAATCCATGCCCAAAACACATGTCTAATTCTGAACCAGAGTAAAAGAAAGCTCTTGCTATCATTTTATCCAGGGCGATTCATCACATTTCTCTGACAAATGGTACATGTTTGATAATCTCCTGCACATGGCCCCAAAGTAGCTAAAAGCACAGTAACTACAAAGATCCCACATTTCTTTCCAGCGTGATTATTTGGAGGATTATATTTTCATGAAATAATTCTGATTATGTAGCACAAGTTACTGTAAACAGCTGTTTTAATAGCCTGTGAGTCTTCCCTTAATTCCCACATTACCTTTGATTCATGTGTCTATAATTTGGTCTGATGGGTTCTTCAGTGATTAAAACAGAAATGCTTGTGCTAACTTCTTTCCACAACCGTCTCTTTTCATTCTGATTTAATTTTAGTTTCACTACAGCTAGAATACACCTGCCTACCCAGATTCAAGAGTGAACTACTTCACATTAAAATTTTAAAATGTTGCGAACACTTTGAAACTCTATAATAAACATTTAAACATTCCACCCTCACTCCATCTCACCAAACTCGAAAAAGCAGGCAGTGAGAATACCCTGCCCCTTTTCCAGTAATTATGTCCAGACAAGACCTTCCGCGGTCAGCAGGAAACACTGAGAATGGGAAACAAATGGATCCCAAATTTGTCAAGAGCAGCGTACAGCGCACGGAGAGAGAAAGAGAGTGCTCCATGCTCATCCTTTCCCCTTTTAGTCCTGCCAGACATTTCTTTTGTTCTATTTTCTATCTCACTGAGATTAAAGTGCTGATCTCCCCCTTTTTGAAAATGATGTCACTTTTTTTCTTTCCTTGGCAGAAAGCAAGTTCATTACAAATCTGCTGTGTGACTGATGGCTTTGAAGAGATAAGGTGGAGGGGAAAACACATTTGGGAAAGGTAGGAAACTCAAGAGACAGATTGACAATTAAACTGGCAGTAAGAGAGATGACGAAGGATAAGGAGAAACAGAGACTGGTGTAAATATCTCTTCCATATTCTCTTTACGGTCACTGGAAAACTATTTTTTCCTTGATAGTTTTATCCTGAAGCAACGCCTTGGGCTAAAATTCATTTCATGCTTTTCCTGATGCGATCCATATACTTTTGATGACTTTATTTCAGGCGGGTCATCTTCGATGTATTTGATATTCAGGGTAGAGAAGATATTTCCCTTTGCCGTTAGAAAAGGGAATATATTTGGTACTGAATCTGATTTACTATAATTGCTAATCATTGGACGATGTGGCAGGTTATATAAGAAGCATTTCAGATATAAAATCAGATTGAAAGGATAATACACATCTAATGTTATTTGTGTTACTTAAAATTATTAGTGACATACGGCAATTGGGAATTAAAAATCGTCTTTACCCACGCAGGTCCAAACACAGTAGAGGCAATGGACATAGAAGTAACTGCAAAAGTCAATTTACTGCAGTGTTTGACATCTGTTAGTTAAACACACACACACACACACACACACACACAAACACACACAACCCCTAATGTTGACAATATCCTGTTCATATAATACTGCCATCTTTCAAACTTTAGATTTCATTCAATTATTACATCCAATAAAAAGCTTTAAAATGTCCTCAACTTTCCTACGGATGGATATTCCAAAAGACGTTTAAAAATGTGTTTCTGGGTCAAGATAGATGTGGGCTGTTGCAGAGAAGGGGGCAGTGAATAGTGAGATGACGAAGGGACCCCCTGAGATGGATATTTACCCACCTGGATCGTGTATGCAAGAAGGCGATTCCTTCTTCCTCTTCTGTGAGTCTTCTGTTCCTTCCTGTCACCACCACTCACCCCCAGTCTTCACTTTTAAGTCTTTTAAGGAATAAGTAAGTACTTATGTTTGTCCCTGGCATGTCTATGGAGGATGGAACGTACATGGTGGACATGCTTTCCATTCTGCAGTCTCATGTCTGCATGTTACTTATCAATCATAACATCACTATTCAATTTTTTAGTTTTCCCTTGGTCTTGAAGAAACCATTCTCCAAACCAGGTGCCATGTTAGTATTCTACTGTTCATACCCCCTTCCCCATAATTCTCATTGGCTCCCCTTTGCCTAGCCCTATGAGAGAAAATCCCACATACTTTGACTTTCACTTTCTGCCTTGTTCCAGCCTCTCGCTCTTGCTTCTTGCCAAATATTCTCTTCCGTGTTTACTTGAGTCCTAGTGAGTGTCTGGTTCCTGAATGCACTTGACTATTTCATAGTCTTGCTTGTACTTTCCCTCTAACTGGGATGTCCTTTTGGCTCTTCCGTGTGTAATGACTATCTCTCCACCCCTCCAGTAAAAGCCGATGAGTACACATGTTACCTCTTTTTGAACTCTGTTGTTTCACAGGAAGAATTGGTTACTCTCTTCTGGCCATACCTCATTCTCAAATTATACTTTGAATTTAACATCTCTAGTGCATTTAGAACATTTCACATGTCATGGTTTAGGTGGCCAGATACACCCAGTGACTATAAACATGCCTAGTGATAGGTCAGTATTTATTTTATGAATGTTTTGGTGAATAAATGAGTATGTACAGCCAACTGATGTATGAAGGCATGCAAAGGACTATGGAAATGTATACTTGCTTTCTTAGTTTCTTAGTTCAATATGTAGACTTTTCCTTAAAATAAAAACCCAGTAGAATTAACAAAAAATAATACACTAAATTATTTTACAAAAGGCCCCCAGATAGGAAGGTTCTATAGAAAGACATACTTATGATAAAGCAGTATTTTCTGTGTCCGTGTTCAATAATTTCTTCTATTGTTCCTTGTTCGTGAAAATTATTTTTCATGACTTGAACAACTGGTCCATCCGAACTCTCTATCCAATGTTTCCAATTCTGTTTCAAGCACAAATAAAATATGTTAAAGCAAAGCAAAGTCAAGACACCTAGAATCTTGGTTCCAGAAGAGAGATGAAAGAAGCCAGTTCCCTGTAAGCTAGATTGTGATTCAGACCAGTGTGGTTCTCCAGGAGTCAGTGGGCCAGGTGAGGCCCATGGTTGTGACACCAACTAAGGCCAATCACTGCCTAGGACTGCTTCTGGACTCTCCTACTGCACAGCAGGTTCTTGTGGCCTGAGAAGTGACACAGGAAGTTGGGCATCAACCTTCCAGGCACAGACATGGTAAAACCCAAGAGCTTTTGGGCCTGACTTGGACAGTCTTGATTCCATCTGGCACATTAATTATTCAATCAGAAAATGACTTAAGTCCCTTAAATTCTGATTTCTTTTTTAATCCACTTATTTATAAATACAAGAACTGGAATGTAGGCCAGAGGTGAAGGGTTGTGAGATTTTTCACGAGAGACAGAGTGGGGAACAGAACAGGTGGATCTACTGAAGTATGCTGCTGAGGGGAACAGTGGGCGAGGCAGGTCTGCTGGGCCTTGTGGGAAGCTCCTTGGCTGGGGATTGAACTCATGCTGCAGGGGCTGCAGATAGCTTCACAGTGCTGAGACTTAACCCGTTGGGCCACCAGGAGACCCTTAAATATTGATTTCTACTGTGACAATGAATGACATCCCCTCAATGAAGAAGACACACTGCATATTTCCATATGGGTTTACAACAACCTCAATAGCAAGGTCATCAAGCATCACCTTAATGACCTTAATCATGGTCAACACCTACGAGGCAGAGCAGCATTCATATAACACCTTAGAAATCCATCAGCTGCAGTGCATTTATGGCAGAGTCTTGATTCATGATGATGATTATATAATAGGTGCTCAAGGCATATTTGTAAAAAAGTAATACTAATGCTAATTATTTGCTATTAGTATGGTCATTCTAGTGGAATCACTATGCAGATTATTCAAAGATCATGAATACACTGAAGTATAATAATGGTGTCTACATTTTCATAAAATCTAGGTTAATTTGGTTAAAAAAATCCATATTATAAGAATCACTGAAAGTCAACCTTCAGTCAACGTGATCATTATCCTAATTTTCATCTGTAAGAGTAACTTGAAATTTGCTGTTGGATCCAAGCTGATAACCTGTTGAATATATTCCTGACATATCTCATTTTATTGCCTTTCACTTAGTGCCCTTCACAGATTCTGTGTTTTTAGAACAGAAAGTTTGTAACAGTCCCACATCTACAATGTCAGTGCCATTTTTCGACAGCTATGTTCACTTTGTGTCACTGTCATGTTTAATTAAAGTAGGTACATTGTATTTTTACACATACTATTATTTTTTTTAAGATTTATTTATTTATGCATACAAGAGCTGGGGTGTAGGTCAGAGGTACGGGGAGGTGGGGAGGAGAGGTGAGAGGATTCACCAGAGTGGTGAGCAGAACAGGCGGATCTACTAAAGTGCTAAGGGGAGCAGCGGGCAAGACAGGAGCGGTCTAATCTCTCTGGCCAAGGATCAAACTCACGCTTCAGTGACTGTATAGCTTCATAGTGCTGAAACTTAACCTGTTGTGCCACCAGGGAGGCCCCATGTTTATATTGTCATAAATACGTTTTTGCAAACCACACTGGATCAATTACACTGGTCAACAAATTTTTACAGAAGTCATGTTACTGAAATAAAATTAGTCATTTCCTATCAATTTGTATGTGCTCAACACGAATATGGCAGTTAAATGCTAATTTTGGCTCTAGTTTTTTTTTGTAATAGCAATAAATGGATATTTATATTATGAAATGCATGCCAATAGTAATAGGCCTATGGTTAATACCTGTAAAAAAAATCAATTCATAGACTACTTCTTAGATTTCTTCACTTGTCTCTTGTACAGCTGTTCAGGAGCATCTCTGGGGAGTGTCCAGCAGTAGTCAGCCAGCATTGTAGTGGACCATTTTCCCTGTTATCTTTGTTCCATTGATGCGATATCTTGATGAAAACGTTTGCCATGTTCATCACTAACCATACCACAGTTTTCAGGGAAGAAATCCAGATGGGAATGAAGGAAGTGAATCTTTAGAAACATATTGCATCCAAGTTTCTGATACTGCATCAGCATGTTTTCTACTAGTTCCTTGTAGTTTTCTGCCCTAACATTCCCAAGAAAATTTGTAGACACTCGGCGAAAAGCATCCCATGCTTGTTTTGCATCACCCTGCAGCAAGTTGTTGAACTGGTCATCTCAATGCAGACGGAATGTTTGGGTAGACTATTCTCGACTTCTTTTGCTTCAGTATTCTGCTGGAAAGAGGTGGAGCCAAGCATAAGTAACAGTGTTTTATGTGGTTTCTTGGCTCTTTCCACACCATGGGGACTGCAAACGGCATTGCTGGTCTTTTGCCATTTCACCACTGTGAAAGCTGTGTTGTCCATGTAGCACAGCATATATACGGGGCCCAAGAATTGTCTTGGTCACCAACCTTGCATCCGAAGTAAAGATGATAAGCCTTCTTCACTTGAGAAGTGATATTTTTCTTCTGGTTGGCAAATGTCACTTCCCCACAAATAGAGCAGGAATTGTCCATGCTATTAATGCACTTTCGAGGCATTATTGTTCTGTACTGTGCCTAAATGGATAAAATAATAACAGTTCCATGGAACCGTAGCTTCAACTGTCTCGCACAAAGTCTGAAATATTTTCAATGCTCAACCCTTCCGACAGGGCTTTATATAGTGCACTGCTGACGTCAGCTTCCTTCAGCAGTCGCCTGGCAGTATTATTGCATTTCATCAGAAAATGATGCATTCAACTCTGGATGATGTGTGCATGATGGTATTATGCAATACAATGCAATATTACATCATTCCAGGCTGATTTAGGATGTTGTTGCAGTCCTACTGGATAAATTTACACGTTGAAACATATAAAATGAATTATATGAAATACTTCAAAACTAGAGCTAATAAAACATTTTCAGGGTTATATTCATGTTCAGCACACCAAGATACGACAGATTAGGACCTTTTAAAGTCAGTAATAATATCACTGTTGACCAGTGTTATTAGAAAAAAATCCAAGAGCTTATTATTTCAAGAGCTTAATTGATTCAAGAGCTTATTATTGCAAATGTAGGGATTCAAAGATGTTTAGGAGAAAGCAATAAATCTTTGTGATTTCTATTTTCTTCTCTTTTCATATTAGACTGATACCTCGCCTATGAATTCAAAGACAGAGATAACACTCCTTAATGTCTTAGAAGGTGTGTTCTAAACACATTGAATGCGTGTTTTAAAAGCACAAACTATATACACAGCTTTGCATTAGGTTTAGAGTAGATTTTCAGTCTCTTCTTTCATAGGTTTTTCTAAAAATAGTTTAACTTTACTGTCCAATGAGAGAATGCTGCTTTTCTTTGTGTCTTTTGGTAACAGGAGAATAAAGAGGAAGGTGAAGTAGACCTCCTGCGGATTTTTGTTTTGTTTTGTTATTTTCTGAAATTTTTCTGTTGTGCTTGTGCATGTCTAATGCATATAGATAATGAGACAAATGGGTTCCAGAAGAGAGTTGAATAGTTAATGGGCCTATTTCTATCACCTTGTGCCAAAAAGATATGACTTGAAAGAGGGTACTAGTCCTTCTTTCTCAACTCTTTTAAGTATAACAGAAATGTCTGCATCTTATCACCACCAAAACCCAAAAAAGCAAGCAGATTAGTAACATCTTGACTATCATGATGGCTAAAAAACAAAATTCATAGCACTCTCCTCTAAAACAGTCATTTGGGCCTCCCTGGTGGTGCGACGGGTTAAACGTCACCCTATGAAGCTGTCCAGAGACACTGTAGCATGAGTTTGATCCCCAGCCAGGGAGCTTCCGACATGGTGCAGCAGACCTCTCCTGCCTCGTCCGCTGCTCCCCTCAGCAGTGTATTTCAGTCAGTCTGCCTCTTCTGCTCCCCACGCTCTCTCTGGTGAATCCTCTCACCTCTACCCCACACAGACCTTTGGCCTACACCCCAGTTTGTATGCATAAATAAATAAATCTTAAAATAGTCATTTGACAAATGCAAGCTTCTGATTAGGAATTTTCACTGAATTGAGAGAAATGCTTCCATTTTCTGAATTGTGACAATGGCCTGGATGCCAAGTGAAATACTCTCCTGTCTCTCCTCCTGCTCCCCTCAGCAGTGTATTTTGGTGGATCCGCCTGTTCTGTTTCCCACTTTGTCTCTGGTGAATCCTCTCACACCCCACACCTCTGGCCCACACCCAAGCTCTTGTATGCATAAATAAATAAATCTTTAAAAAAATTAAAAAAAAATCTTCAAATGAAGCAATTGTCTAGCTCTCCAACTTTTTTTTTCATAAACTGATAAAGTTAGTTGTTCATATTTTTGAATATTTATTTCAGAAGCTCCATATGCAAAATTATGTATTTCTGAGAGAATGTTACATTTCTATTCATATTTCTGAAATTTGTCACATATGGAAAGCTTCAATTTTTCGTGGAATTCTTATTTGTTATCAAAGACAGCTTTTGTGAAGAAAGCAACACTTTTTTAATGCAAACTCAATTTGTTTGCATATAAAATATAATGTGAAAATTAATATTGTACTATGTTTGCAATACTGTGAAAATAGCGAGATTTTATTTTGACTAATTATACATCTTATCCCATAATGAAATATTTAGCTTAGACATATTCTTGTTTTGCATTTTCTTTTAAAGTAGAGGTGTGAGTTTTTCTATCTTGGCTGTGTTCCAATTTGTTCAATAAAATTGTATTTAAAAAAAATCCTCTGTTTGGAAGCTACCTTTCATTCTCTTTTATAGAGTTAACATTTATTCTAAAGATGGCTGCTGTTCATAAGATGAGAGTCTCATAATAGGATTTTTTGAGATGAAAGATAACAATAAAAATTGGTTATTATATATATTTTAGAGGTTACAAGTGATAGCCCACACACCAAATCTGTCCTGCAGACTCTTTCTGTGTGGAGCTCATGCTAAGAACAGCTTTTACATTTTTAAATGATGAAAAAGATATTTCATAACACATAAAATTATATGAAATTCAAAGTTCATTGTCCATAAATAATATTTTATTGTACACAATTGTGTTCATTTATTGTTTATGACTTTTGTCCTATAGCAAACCCCAACAAATATAGTAGTTACAACAGAGACCGTGTGGTCACTAAAGCATAAATATGAAATAGCTGATCCTTTCAGAACAAGTTCACAAATCTGATCTCTCAGTTTCCTATGGATATATAGGTATAAATAGAGCACATAACTATTTGTACCTGTCTATGATCTACCTACCATAGGTCGGATTCTCTCTATGTATGACCTATTTGCCAAAGATCTATCTTCACCTACATACCCACAATCTATATATATATAACTATGAACTATGTTTTGGTAATCACAATCCAGTTTTCTATGTACTTATTACCTGTCATAGCTATATACTTATGTATATATGAGCTATCTATATTTAGTTATGCCTATATCTGTACCAACAGCTATACCAGAGAGAGAGAAAAAGAGAGACAGTTTGACCAGTCAATCCAAAAAGTGGCAATTGATATTCTTGTCCTAATTTACATTCCTTGTAAATGTAACATACAAACTAGGATACAGGAGGTTCCATCCTGTTGCCATGTGAACACACAACTAGCCCATCTTTGTCTACTGCCTCCAGGTAAAGATGTGGTTTGCATCATTAGCCAGACATTGAAGTTTAAATAAATTCATTTTCACCAAGCCACTTTCGTAGCTACCACCCAGACTCACAGTCTCATAAAAAGCTTTAAATTTATTGCATTTCTAAAAGGGTACAGTCCATGCAGTAGGTAACTGTCACATTCTACATAGACATGGGTGAAATATATTCACAAAGCAAATCAGTTATTCCGCTCCTTTGCCCACAGATGGAAAACCATTTGATCACATAAAAACCTTATGATTTTATATGTTTATAGCTGTAAAGATGACGCTGACTGGTGACTTGGGTAATTGTTACTTTTAAAATGTCCTTTTACTAATCTAATAGCAGATTAGCAGATATGTATGCATAGAGGACTGCTAATATTTGTCACCAGTCTGTAACACTTTCTTCAAGTAGGAAAACCACAGTGGATCTTTTGGGTCTTATTCCTCTCATTGCAGTGTGCCCGCCTGTTTACCCACAGACGCCTCAAAACACCCTTTATTTGAATGCAGGCAAATGGACTCTCATCTTCAAGCTTATCATCTTTACTGATGCAGGGTTTTGTCCAAAGATAGATAGGCCCACTCAGTTCATCTCATCAAAGGATATGGGAAGAGTTACAATGCTGTGAAAATGGCACTTTCTGGTATATGAAACAAACCATTTGGACATTAGTCTTTTTGTTTGTTTGTTTTTGTTTCTTTCAGAGATTTTTCTTATTTTTGTGTAGAACTGGGGTGTAGGCCAGAAGTTTGGTGGGGGGTGAGAGGATTCACCAGAGACAGAGTGAGGAGCAGAACATGCGGATCTACTGAAATACTCTGCTGAGTGGAGCTGGGGGTGACAGGAGAGGTCTGCTGCGCCCTGTGGGTCAGCTCCCTGGTGGGATCAATTTCAGGCTGTGTCTATGGGCCTTTGTGGTGATAAGTCTGAGACTTAGCCTGTAGTCCACTAGGGAGGCCCTTTCATTTTTGGTTTAATTGAGATAACAGTGGGTTACAGATTTGCATCTGATTTGGGGGAGTAGCTTCCCATCTCCTCACATGTATGTCACCACCCCATACCAACCACCAACCCCTCCATCTTCCTTTACATCACTGAGTTCTCTTCCCTTAACCTTAACCACCCCCCCCACCTCTCTTCCCCTGTAATAGCCTCAATTCTGCAGTCATATTTCTAGGGTTGTTTAGTTTTTGTCATTTCTGTTGTTTTGTTTCTCTGTGTTCCACTATTTTTGAACTTAAAACAGGTTTTATGCTTTTTTCTTAGAAGTAGGATTAGTTCTTACAAAAAGTAAGGTTTTAGTAGTAGTATTTGACTTCTCAAAACACTTGATATCTCCACTGTCTTGTTAAAAATAAAGGATCCGCACTTTCTTTTTAAAACAATTCATTAAAAAAAAGAACAATGACTTTATAAAACAAATGAGAGGATTATTTAAAACAAAAAATACATATATATAAACTATCTCTTTTAGCCACCTAGTTACCTAGCAGTTCTAACAGTATATTGTTTTTCTTATCAGATTCTATCAATCCTGTGTTTGATATTTTAAAAGTAGTCCTTATATATTATTCCTGTTTAGTTTCAGATGTATAAATTATACCTGCATTTTCTATTGTAAGCTATTTGAATAAGTGATCATGTGACGATATAGCCAACGGCCACGTTGTTGTTCAAAATGCTTGGGAATGAAAATGCAGTTTTCAATTCCTGCTTGCATTTGTATAAGAAAGTCTTTAGGTTGGTTAAGGCTAAAAACATCATAGATGTCTGAGATAAATTAGTTTCATTTTTATTTTTATTACTGTATTGCCACCTTCTCTTCCAAATTACATTTTTAATAAATTTGATCTATAATCATTTTGAAGGGGGAAAGCCCATAAACATATCTTTCTGCTTTAATTGCCTTTATAAAGCATTTACTCAAAAGGGCAGTTTTTCTTCCCAATTGTGCCACCAGTTTTTATAAGCGAATCTGCCAGCCTCTCAGGATTAACTGAAACTCACTGCTGGAAATGAATCATATACCATAGACCACTAATATATTCACACAAATTTCTATTAAAAAAAGAAAATAATTGCCTTTTGGGGGAGGTGGTGTGACAATCCCAGGTTATTGGAGTAGTCTAATCTCTTGACAGTAGCATATATATTATATTCCACGAATCACAGCCAATGTCAAGTCACGGCCACGTGTACCTTGTATAGAGTCAGAGAACCACACCTTTTTTTATAGGAAAACGGGCTTGAACAAGTTGGCTACTGGGCACCGAGCCACACATATTTTTCTTTTTTCCCCTTCTCTTATTTATGTGTACTCTCCTCCCTAGGTGATCTCATCCAGAGTCATGAACTTAAATTCCATCGACACGCCCATAACTCCCTTGTCTGGCTCCCTGCCCTGGTCTCCCCCTGATTTCCAGCACGCACAGCCTCTGTCTCCTCTCCTTGAATGTCTCACTGGTACCTCAAACCCAGCATGTTCAAAGCTGAGCTCCCTAGCCTCCCCACATCTCAGTCTGTGTCCCAACTGTTAACACTGGGGCCCCCAAACCTAGGGATCTTTAACTCCCTGTTATATCCCACATTCCTCATCTGCTCTCTTAGTAACACCATTGAGCTTTTTCTCTATAATACAAACTTGCTCATACAGAATCTGACCATGTCTGCATTTACTCAACACCCTGACTCAGTAAAATCTTCTTTCCACTGGACTGAAATAGCAAGATTTCCCTACCTCTAGTCAGTTCTCTAGATACCAGTTATTACAGAGATAGCTGATAATGCAAATTGGATCATTTTACACTCCTTTTAAAAAAGATTTATTTGTTTATGCATACAAGAACTGGGGTGTAGGCCAGAGGTGTAGGGTGGTGAGAGGATTCACCAGAGTCAGAGTGGGGAGCAGAACAGGAAGATCTACTGAAATACACTGCTGAGGGGAAGCAGCGGGCAAGGGAGGAAAGGTCTGCTGCGCCATGTGGGAAGCTCCCTGGCCAGGGATCAAACTCATGCTGCAGTGGCTGCCAATAGCTTCAGAGTGCTGAGATTTAACCTGCTGTGCCACCAGGGAGGCCTAATTTTGCACTCTTAATAAAAACTTGCCACCACTCTCCTTTCACAATTGAAATATCTAAGCCCATAGACTGTCAGGCCATTTATGAGCAAATTGCTATCTATTTCTGCAACCTATTTCTTGCTGCTGACCTCTTTTCATTTTCTTCCTCTCACCTTGCTCTATGGCCCTTCATGCTTTCTTGTAATAAGGCAAGCCCACTCTTGCCTTGGCCAGGTAGATATAGTCTTTATCAGGAAGACAAATGGTACAGCTGGAGCCTGCAGGGTGGACTGTGGCTTTGGGTGGGTAGAGGTAAAGAAGTGTTGCAAGAAGGAGTGTTAAGGAGAGAATGGTCTGGAATTGTACTGAGTCAGGGGCATTTCAGAGGATGGCGGTATTAGGTCCAAGATGCTGCTGCCTGGATTATTCTTACCAGACAAAACCCCATCTTGATCTTGAGGGATCTTGACGTTCTATTGGATTGTCTGGAGAGAACTGGAATGAGAAATACTTGATAGCAGAAGATACCAGAAACACCTTGTCCTGCTCTGCAGGTAAGGAATCACCTCTCGGGCGAATTCCAATCTTTGTTGATGCACCTCCGCTCCAACCCCCTCCTTATCTGTTCCTTCTATCTCTTCCCAAGATTTTTGCATGGTTCAGTCTCCTACTATGTTTCAATTTAAATATCAGCTCTCTTATCTAATCTTGTTCCACTTACCCCTTTCTGTTATTCCATAATCTTGCCTTTCAAAAATTTATCTATGTAGCTCTTATCATCTGACTTTTCATTTTATTTATTTTTCCATGAGTTTTTTTATTTTATACCTCTACCAATAGAACGTAGGTGCCATGAAGGAGGTACCCCTTCCCACCCACCATTGTATCATTTTTTTGCCGCTGAATCCATTGAAAGTACAAATGAATCCCTACATAGGACTGTCTGCTTCCACTATCAAGGAGGTGATCACTGGAGATATAAATTAAATTGAAACACCTCAGTACTGGACCAAGAGGGCAAACTTCTTCCAGCCTCTGTCATAATTTTCTTAAATGTTTCCAAAGGAGGCAGTAGGGGAAAAGCCGGGGGAAAATCGGAAAAGATCTCTTGAGACATAGTTATTCTGTGGCATGTTATTCTGGGACTTGGGGTGTAGGAACAACAATGGCACAGGAGCAGCCCATGTGCCAATTGACAGGACACATCATGTTACACTAGAAAGTGAAGATCTGCAGCCCATTGTTTTTTTAATCTGTGATGTTCCACATAGACTCAGCAGTTACAAAGGACTTAATGCTTGTGTCCCCTTAACATTCAAATGTTGATGTCCTAAGGGTGACTGTGTTAGGAGGTGAGGCCAATGGGAGGATTGAAGGGTGGAGCCCTAATTTCTGGCTTGAAGGCTCTTAGCAGCATCAGTGTGCTTGCTAGCTTTCCTACCCACTCTGTGCTGGGCTGTCTGCGGCCTGCTGCCTGCAATTGATCACTCAGCAGAACTCAAGCAGGCTGGCTGGCACCATAATCTCCAGAAGTGTGAGAAGTAAATTTCTGTTGTTGACAAGTCACCTAGTTTTTGGCATTCTGTCATAGCAGCCTGAACTAACCAAGAGAGCAGTCATCATACCTTAATAGTTGCAAAAATCCTGGGAAGCATTTGAACAAGGCAGCTGGGAACCCTGACTGAAGAAAGCTGGCTCTTTAATTCCAGAGGATTCCAGGCAGGGGGTCCACGTTTTGAAGGATGGTGACAATGGAGCAATAAACTCTCTAACATGTCTTATTCGATAATAACAGGAGAAATAGTATTTCCTTTAGTTGCACAATCAAAATTATTTTCAAGTTCATCTAATATTAGTTAGTATTGAATAATAAGGTCTAGGAAATGCTAATCCTTCCTGATTTATTTCACTGAGCTCACAAGAAATAGTTTTTATGAATTTATTGCTAATTTGTGTGCATAGCTTTAAAACACTTAATGCTGTGTCAACATCTCCTTCTTTAAAATTGAACAATTACAGCATCTATATCACGCTATTATTCACACAAGTTAAATATTGCAAAAACACTTTAGAAAAGTATCTGTATATAGTAACCTCAGAAAAAAATAGTGATTACTGTTATTAATATAAATATTAGTATAACTTAAATATTAATATATAATTATTGAAATATTAATATTATAATTAACATATTAATAGAACACTTTAGATTACTTCAAAAGTTTTGTTCATATGATTATTCCTATCAAATTGCTTAAACAGTTTTTGCTTGGGCTATTAAACTGATGTTTAAATTTCTATAGTCTGGGTTAATTCATAAGAAAGTAACAGTATGTTACAAAAATCACTTAAAATAAACCTCAGTCTGTATGATAATTAACTTAATATCTATCTGTAAGAGTGACTTGAAATCGGTAGTTACTTTTGAACCCAAGCTGATAAACTGTTGAACATATACAGACATAACTTGTTGCTGTGCAACTAAGGGGTGCAACTGTTAAGGGGTGCAAGCTGTAAAAGGGATTGGGCCATCCACTTGTACAAACACAAAGGAAGACACAACTTTAATAGATTTGGAATGCACAGAGAAAGAAAGAAGAAAGGCTTTTCCAATAAAAATATCCCAATAAAACTCCAAAAATTACCCATCCCTTCATGCTTGGACAAATGCCCAACAGAACAGTTTCGGCCTGAAGCAGAGCCACTGAGGCCTAAAATCTAAGTCTGGTACCTTTTGGAGGGAAACCACAAGAAAGGGATTAAACAGGACCGAGAGAACTGGGACAGTAGAGACTCAAAATTCAAGATAAAACAAATCAAGGTAAGCACCTCCATTGTCTCTTCCCCAAACCAGAAGCGGCCTCCCCACGTGTCTCTCACCCATGTGTCTCCTCCAAGTATCTCTCCATTTCTCCCCTCTACATGTTTCCTCCTATGTGTCTCTTTCCATGTGACTCCTTCTAGCAGCACCAGGGTGCAAGTTGAAGCCCAAAAACCAAGAGAGCTAGAATGTGACAGGTAAACACGTAGCTTAAGCAGCCAAACTTAACTCCCCACTAGTTCCCAACAGCACCCATTCAGGAAGCAAGGTTCACGGCATGCTGGGAGTTCTAATTCTAAATGCCTGGAATCTTTTTGGCATGGAGATGGGGGTGGAATCCATAAAGTTGAGGGGTTGGAGTTCATTCAGGATATCATTCACTGGCTCAGAGTTTCCTGCTTATTATGCCTTTAACGCTTCTTTTGTTGCCTTTCACTTTATTGGGCTTTGAAGATTTTTTTTTTTTTTTTTTTACAATTGAAGGTTTAGATCAATCCTGCATCTAGAAAGTTTATTGGTACCATTTTTCCAACAGTATATGCTTACTTTGTGTCTCTCTGTCACATTTAATTAAGGTATGTATGAGTTTTTTTATTTATAATGCTATTGTACACTTAATAGACTACAGTAGAGAGTAAAATAACTTTTATATGCACTGGGAAACAAAAGATTTTGTGTGACTTGCTTAATTGTGATAATTACTTTGATGCAGTGGTCTGGAACCAAACCATAATACCTCAACGTGTTTCTATCATGCTTTTTTTTTTAACTACAGAAAATGCAGGAAAAAAATATTGCCCTACGAATTACTGTGTAACTTGTTAATACATTCCACATTAAATTGTATTTTATTCATGCATACAAATTTTACAGAATCAGGGCTGCACAAAAGCAGCATCATACTTTACACAATATCTGTTATTTTTTTGTCTTAAAATCTATCAAAACAGGGCCTCCCCGGTGGCGCAGCGGTTGAGCGCTGCGCTGTGGAGCTGACTGCAGCGGCGACGCGAGTTCGACGCCCAGCTGGGGAGAATCCCACATGGTGCGGCAGACCTCTCCTGCCTCGCCCGCTGCTCCCCTCAGCAGTGTATTTCTGCTCTGCCTGTTCTTCTCCCCACTCTGTCTCTGGTGAGCCCTCTTGCCGCCCTACGCCTCTGGCCTGTACCCCAGCTTGTATGGATAAATAAAATAAATCTTAAAAAAATAAAAAAATTAAAAAGAAATCTATCAAAACATTCATTTGAATTTATTTTTCAGTTTTGTTCAGTTAGGAAACCTTGGAAGTTAAAAAAATAGTATGCCATAAAATCAAAGTACAAGCACCATTTCATATGGCAGAAAAAAAGGGGAGGGGATTGTGTCTTTTAAAATAAATATATATATTTTATTTATATATTTTATGTTATCGTGTATTCCCATAAAATTCCCACCACCAATTCCTTAACGTAAATCCTCCAAACTGGACTTCCAGGAAGGTTCCAGATGAACCTTTCAGGTACACAGACCTTCCTAAGAGCATCTTAGCCAGGCAGTGAGTAACAACTGTTTGGAGGATCTAGAGTGACCCAATGGCTTCTTTGAATAAAACTGCTCCTTTAATTATGCATTGTGGCAAAGATATATTTGAATAAAAGACAAGCAACACTTCATCTACTTTAATTATGTATTATTCAGAATGAATTGTTTCCCTAACAAGAACTCTAGCGCAAATATGCAGCCTCTCCAGGTTGTCAGCCTAGGTGCTCACCGCACAAGCCTTCTGCTGTGAGATGCACCTTTGCAGAATAGCAGGGAATTCTCTTTTTACTGATGAGTGGAAATCATGCCAACATTTCTTTCTTTTCTTTTTATTTTCCCCCATTTGTTGTAACCTCATGTTCTATAGACAATACGCCCATCCTTCAAATATACAGCTTCAATATAATTGTATTTCCCTTTATTTCTCATTTTTATGTCTTTGTTTTGAAAAGCAATGGTGTGTAGATAAAAGCTTAGGACTAAGATAGTGAATCTAATTTCAGCCCTATATTTGCTGGCCATTTAACCTTGGATAAGTTATTTAACTGACCTAATTTAACCGACCTGACGGTAACTGCATTCTTCAAAAGTCTTGATTTTCTAATTGGTAAAATGGAGGTGATGATATATTTTATAATTTGGCTGTGAAATTTGAGTAATAGGAGGCCTAGAGAGCATCTGTCACTGTCTGCAGCTTCAAAATAACTTTCTATGCTTTTCTTTTGTCGTGTTGTGGTTTTCTCCCTATTTCCTTGTGTACTTGTTACACGTTTTAAACGTCCTCATGTCTTTTGCTTTTATTACTTCCAGAATGGTCTCAGCCGCCTAAGATATGACTGGGTCTATTCGACTTATCCTTGTCTTTTTTTCATCTTCACATTTATTTTCTTTCCAACTGGACGTGTTTTTTCTTTGGAAAATCCTGAAATTTTCTCATATAGGTGCAGAAAAATACAGATGCACCTCAGCCTCTTATCAATTTATTTTTCATCTTCCCAAAGAGACAGTTAGAGAGTTGATATATCTCATATTCCTATGTATTTTCAACTTCACTGCCATATCACCTTCCTGCAAGATTTTTTTTTGGCCTAAATGGTATAAAATAACCTTAGTGATGATACCCAGCAATGCATGAGTGACAAAACTCCTTTTGTTAGACCAAAATCTTTTCCGGCAAAATCATTAAAATTATCCCAGTGATGTTTGCACTTGTTTTTTTGGAGATCTTCCCAAACATCCTTTAAACATATCATTATACAAACCTTAACAAATTAGCTATTTCATTTCTCCTCAGACAATTTTTCACTGAACTTACTTTTAGTTCAGGTCGATGAGTCTGAGGACCCCTCTCCCTTTGAGGTCACTGATTTCCTAATCTCTTGGCTGCAGAAGAAGGTCACATTGAATCAGTGAGTTCTTCATCTTCAACCCTTCCCTGGCGGTAACTGCATTCTTCAAAAGTCTTTCCTTGAAATTGAAACGGTGTAATTACACAACGTCTCCTTCCACATCTCTCGTCCATCTAATCGATCGCTACACTCACAAAGTAGTGCTCTCTCCACAAACACTGTAAAGAAGACTCTTGGTGTCTTTAGCTTTGACTTAACCTTTTCTGCCTTCTATTACGTTGACCCTACTAACACGACAGACTTCATCTTTGCCTTCCAATATGTGCTCCTATTTCTCCTCTTTGTTTTCTTCCTGCTTCTCTCATAAAAGGAATTTGAAACTAGAAATGTCAGGGCTACTATTATTTCCTTTAGTTCCAGTCCTTCTCCGAGCACTTCTTCCAGAACTTTCTTTAACATTTCTCTAGACTTGGACACAGAAGGAAAGTTGTTCTCACCTTGATTTTTTCTCCAGTAGTTTTTTTGTTTATTGCGGTAACATTGCTTTACAACACTGTAGATGATTAAGGGGGGAGGGGCGTCATACCTCCTCAAATGTATGTCACCTCCCCATACCCAAGTGAGCCATTCTCCTGCTCTGTAGGGATGCCTTCATTTCCCAAGTACTTTTCCACTTTCTCCAGATGTTAAGGAAGAAATTAGGGGTGTGACTTGAAAAGCAAAACTTTTCTTTTTTCTTTTCTACAAAAACTCTAACCATGTTTTCCAGTATTTATGTAAGTGCATACATGTAGACATTCTAAATTCTGTTTCCATTTGAAACTGAATTCATTGATTGGCATCATTTGTTCAATTATAGTTATTTCTAGTCTTACCAATTTGTTTTTTCAAATGAATCTTATATTCCATCCATATGTGACCATTTTTCTTTCTTAAGGAAAGAAAACACATTAAGTTGTCTATTCATTAGTGTCCCCCATGCCACTGGCCTCTATAGTTGAATTTCTTTTCCCACAATGCACATCCATTCTCATCTGCATCAGAGTTCATTTACTTCTTAGTCTACGTGCACTGTCCAGTTACTGGGGTGTTTCCAGCTCTTTTTGGTTCATCTATTACATAATTCCTAGACTTATAGTAAAACAAGTTTATTCATTTTGGCATCCATAGGTTATAACTCTGGCTTCTCTGTTTTAACAATCTACTTTTTAGCTCTCATTTGTGGATACTCACCATACTTGTTCGTCTAGATTTCCGTGACACCTCACAGATGCCTCACCTTCATAAAGCAGAGTATTGTCTCGTCGTTTCCACCTTTTTACAGATATTCGTTTGTTATGAACACTTTCTGATATCTGTTTAGCCATGATTCACTCTCTCGCGTATGCCCTTTATTTTCTCTGTAAATCACCCTCAAATTGTTGTCTCTATTATATGCATTCCCCTTCTCGCTGTAAAAATGCTGCCTTTTGTTCTTCTTCCTTCCTAAACATTTTGGTCATCTTGGGATTATTTCATTTGCTTCCCTTTTTTCATTCTTTCATCACTAAACTTGAAACTGTACTCTTTTAGTGTTCTTTTCATCTTACCTGAAGCTTTTTTATTTTTATTGTTTGCTGCCTTCTTCCTTTAAGTGCCCGGAATATTTTGTTACAGCCATTGGAAGTACTAGAACTTAGAATATTTTAATTGTACGTGCCTCCCTTTAATTAGGATGTGCTTTAGAATTTGCATAGATATACCCCTTTTCATCATAAAATTATGAAATATACAATAATAACTGCAACTAATTAATTGCTTTCTAATATTTGTTGAGAGTTTAATCTATGCCATCCCCTCTGTAAAGTGTTTTATTCAACAAATTTCTCTAAAGCAGTTTCTCTTAACCTTTCTAATTATAGATGACAAAATTGAGTTTTGCAGATGAAACTGTACAGATCAGGGCACACTTTGTTGAAGATCACATAAGGGGCAAGAAGCAGATCTAGGATTCAAACCAGACAGTCTGACCTTGCAGTCCCTAAAGTGAGCCTTCCTAATCATATATGCTTTATTTGGGCACCATTAGGGTACAAGACAAAAGTGAAAGACCAACAGGGATTACTCAAATGTTACAATATAAGGAGATGGTGGATGAGGCAACATGAAGAGCACATCAGAACAGTGCACCAGCCCTCTGCTGCAGCGGAGAACTGTGCTGATGGAGAGGAACTCAGAATTTGCTGGAGTTACAATTACAATTAGTTACAGCTAGAATTCCAATCATTTTGTGTGTCAACATACCTATTAAAAAAGTTGCATCTAATAAAAAAAATTAACATGGTGCCAGCAAACAAGACATCTGTGTGCATGATGTGATCTGTGGCTTGTAATTAGAAGCTTCTCAGGTCAAAAAGGATGTACCTGCCAGGGTCAGAGCAGTCTGCCCACCAAACAGGGTGCACTCGTGCTTGTTCATAGATCATTCTCCCGTTTTCTTAAGTCACACTACATTTTTGATAAACCCAATCAAACTATTAAAAAAAATAGTACTCTCAATGTACTCCCCTCTTTTCCTCTTCCTTCCCTGTTTAGAATGTTTCTTTTTAAAATTGTTTGTTAAATTCATTTACCATATGATATATTAAAAAAAGAATATAAACAATATATAAGCTATAAAACAGATTAATTCAATATGTAACTGTGAGCGCACATCTTAATTTAAGAGATAAAACTTCACAAAATCCACTACATTAACTCTGTAGTATGACCAAATTATTTTGTGTGTATTGGGGGACAGGAAGAAAAATTCTTCACTCCTCTGGGGTCTTTTCAGGTTGGACAACTAATAAAAGCAACAACATAAGATAGCTTGACAAAGGAAAAAAATTATAATATATGTTATTATTTGGAAAATAATACATGGAGGATTTACATGGAAGTAAATTCTACAGTAAAATGGGGTGAACCAGGGATATATAGCCTGTGCTAAGGGAATTGAAGCATCAAAGATGGAGAATAAGGAGAATCACGTGACAAAGAAGAGATAACTTTATAGAAAACCTTGCCTCTGCATGTCTGATATATGTTAAGTTTCACTAATAAAAATATATTTTCAAGAGCTATACCTTAATCTCGTTAATCTTTACTCTTTAAGCAATAGTAAGCCTATAGGGCCTCAATTTATTTTAGCTCCTTGTACCAACTTCAAAAGTAGTGGAAATGGTCCACTCTGGACATAACATTGAGAAAAACCTATGGGACCCTTTTAATGGGATCCATCATATACAATACTTCTTCAGTATGTACTGAGAACATACCATATACTGAATTTTATACTTATTACTTCCTTATTGTTCAAAACTGGCTTATTATCTGTGTCTCTAGTAATAATAAACTTAATCAAATGTTATTCATTATATAAACTTATATATTATTTATTTTGCTGCATACTGTATTTCAAACATACATTTATGCTATCACTATAACAGTAGTTTTCATTGCTGCATACTATTCCCTTGTGTGAATATACCAATATCTTTATCAATTTGTTGTTTTGGTGATTTACATTTATTTAATTTCCATATCTTATAGGTAAATCTTGCTAATAATATTTGTGTAAAAATCTCCTGGGACCTTTATGCAAAAGTTTTTCTAGGGAATCTATTTTGCAGTAGAAATGCTGAATCATATAAATTTGTTACTTAGAGAAGGGCCTACACATCAGCACACACGTATTTGTTCTGAATGCAGATAACAGGCTAATTCCCAGACTTACAAAAGTAGAGCCTGCATTTTACCTAGATTCAGAATGCCACGTTAGGATAGATTTCATAGATTTTATTTCATTTTATTAAATTATTTATTTATGCAACATAATAGTTTCAAAAGGGTCATCGTCCACAAAAAGCTTATTGCTGAGAACATTAACTCAATGGTTCTTTGATGTATTTTGCCATCAAACTGTGTATTTGCTATTTGTTTCTTTTAATTTTACCTCTGGATATTATCATACAAAATATAAACAATTGTCCCAAGTGACCGTCGTATGTACATTGATAATATATTGAGCCATGTTTTCAGCAACATTTGGATTTCCATTTCTATCAACCTAAAAGAAAAGCACATAAAGGTGATTTAACCTCATTTTCCTTTAAGACATTTTCTGTTTTTCCCATTTTCTGTTTTCTGTATTCTTTGGTCATAGCTAAAGTGAATTATAAAAAAAAGATTTGGAGCAGTTAAATTGCTATCAATTATAACTTATACATGGAAAACTGAGATATAGAAATGTCGAGGAATTTTTCAGGGTCATAAATGTTACTACTGTCATAGCTGAAACGAAATCTTCTTACATGTAGTGTACTCTTTTACTAAGATACTGTGCTTTTAATTTGTTAGATCATGCTTATTCCTAATGTCTAAAACTACTTGCTTTACCAAAACAATTACTGTAATGTAAGCTGTGCATGGTCTGGAGACATTTCTCCCACATGTAAAACACTAAATAATCAGGCCTGATAGCATGAATCTGTAACTAGTACTAATATAATCTACTGAGTTCTAAACTAAAACACATTTGTGACGATGCATTTATATTCCAGATATTGAGACAATTTTAAAAATGGCCCCAAGAACTTAATGTAATTGTAACCAAAAATTTGTATTAGATTAAAAAAAAAAGGAAGGCAAAATTATTTCTTTTATTATTGAATAATCTTAAATCATTTATTCTAACAGTTACTAACTATACGGGATATATGAACCTGACATATCGAATTACCGTGATTTTTGAAATTTGATCATAATACAGTGGTATATTTGTTTTTCTTTGTCTCATTAAAATGTATGTCAGAGCCTCCCTGGTGGTGCAACAGTTAAGCGTTGCACTGTGGAGCTGTCGGCAGTAGCGATGTGAGTTGACGCCTGGCCAGGGAGTTTCCCACATGGTGTGGCAGACCTCTCCGCCTCGCCCACTGCTCCCCTCAGCAGTATATTTCAATTGATCTGCCTGTTCTGCTCCCCACTCTGTCTCTGGTGAACCCTCTTGCCGCCCCACGCCTCTGGCCTGTAGCCCAGTTTGAATGCTTAAATAAATAAATCTTTAAAAAAAATAAAATAAAATGTATGTCATTGCCTTTTCTTAAATTGACACCCATAGAACAAAAATTAGGAGATATGAATACTCTTCTACTCATTCTTATAAATAATTAGCTTCATCATTGCTTCAAAGTACAAAAAATAACAAAATATTAAAGCAATCAGTAGAATCTTAAAATAAACAATCCTATTTATTAACAATTAATTTGTTTTTCATCCTAAAGGAAGTTGACTTTCTTTCCCAAGTAGCTTCTGCCCTACTTTGCTTTACTCACTTTCTCTCCAATTCAGTGTTAAAGGAAGAGGTGAAGAGAGGAATAGGTAGAGAATATTTCTTGCCTTTGAATAAGATCTTATGTTGACTTGCTGTGCTTTATCCTATAAAACATGTAAAATTGACAGCACTGGACTTTCCTGGTGGTTCAATGGGTTAAGTCTCAGCACTATGAAGATATCTGCAGCCACTGAAGCACGAGTTTTATCCCCAGTCAGGGAACTTCCCACATGGCGCAACAGACCTCTCCTACCTTGCCCACTACTCCCCTCAGCAGTGTACTTCAGTTGAGCCCCCTGTTCTACTCCCAACTCTGTCTCTGGTGAATCCTCTCACCACCCCACACCTCTGGTCTACACCCCAGCTCTTGTCTGCATAAATAAATCTTAAAAAAAATGTCAGCATTTCTTTTTCCTTTGTGAAGTTCTTCCATCACTCAGTTCATGGATACATGTGATTTCTCCTCTCAGTCACTGGTTTCCCAGAGCATTATTCTATTCCCTGCTGGAGACCCATTAATCTCTGAAGAATCTTCTAGGGCAAGGATAAAAACAACGGCATGAAACTGTCTCCCACATCTGGTCCACAGACAGGAATATCACATCTATTACTTTGACAAGCTCTTGGCTCCTCCCTGCTTTCTGCAGCTACTTCTCATTTGCCTGGACCCCGATCTCCTGCTTTCTAGGATGGAATATCATGGTGTCCCGTGCTACATGAGAAAGGTCCTCAGGTCACCCAGGGGTGTGTACAGTCCCCGCTTCCTGGGATGAATTAGGAGGTGAGAATCCTTCCAGGTGGGTGAGGGAAGAGGTTAAGCTCTCAATAGCGCAACATCGCTCTTTCTTTAAGAAAAATAAACTAAAACTCTTCCACAAGCCTTCTACTTGTTCACTCTCTGTCACCTCTCTATTCTTCTACCTGAGGTTCTTAAGATCATGTCTGTGTGAAACAAGCCCTCAGAAGGGTAATTTGACAATTTGAATTTTGCTCTTTCATTTCATCTTGATAACCAGCATCTGTCAGAGTAAGGTTGCGTACTAAGTTGGCAGAGACAGCAATTCTTTAATTTCACATTCTTATCATCCTCATGCAAATCTTCAGTCGTGATTTTTCTCAACTTTTTAACAATCCATCTTAACCTTTGAAAAGAGGTAAGTGAGAAGAGATTAAGGGGTAGAGAAATTATTATAGCATTGAGGGAACACATTATCTATGTCTCACATGTTGAGTATTTTCTCATTCAGAAGCTTGTGCAAAATCGAAGGAGGATGATATAGCCTCTTCATCATCTTGATGAGTAAACTGAATAATAAATATATTCATTTATATATATATACATATACATATATATGCTATATATGCATATATAATCTCCCAGGGTTTCACTACTGATGAGTAGGAAAGCAAAGATTGGACACCTCTATTTGAATGACTCCTAAACCTGACATCAATAATATCTTATTTACACCATTTTTTTTTCCTTCAGAATAAAATAATTTAAACCATGTTGCTCGTTCCCACCCTCTTCCCACCCTGAGGACATGTTCTGGAATCAACCAATAGGCTCAAATGCAAAACACTTTATTGTACCTCACTTTCTCTTCTGTAAAAATGATAATAATAATAACTATTATTATTATTATTATTTATCTGTGTCATAGGGTTTTAAGTGGTTGCTTTTTAAAATATTTACCAGCTTCACTGGGTGTGGAGTGGGTAGTGATATTCCTGCTGTCACACTAGATGTCAATTTTTTCTTTAGGCAGGGTAATATTTGTGTGTGTAATGAGATAGTGAAAATGACAAATGATTGCTAGGTTTTGAGTGAGGATCCATGACATTTGAATGGAGGGCCTTTGATACACTTTGAGACCTTAGGAGAATCCCCTAAATGTCTTTCTATCCTCATCCATAAGAGTATTTGCAAACCATCTCATCTTTCCATTTTATCAGGACATCAACTTTTGAACATGGTGCTGTACAGTAAAAGTAAAAATCTAAACTTCCAGCATGCTACAAAATGTGAGACAAAATTACAGGATCCTACCCTACTGCTGGCAGTCCTCACTGCTAATGGTCCCAGGACTGTCTCCCCGCTGGTGTGCCCAGCTTGTGTCTGCCAATCTCAGGAAAGGAATGAAAAGTCACAAAGGACATGAGGCCCTGGAGAAACTTCATGCACTTTGAGTTCTAGGAATGATGTGGCAATAAAAGGAGGCAAAGTAATCCTGGTTAAATGTAAATTCAGCTTCAGTTTCAAGTGTAGGAAGAACAGGACCCCATTATCTTCTAGGAGTGTGTTAGAACTTCTCTGCACAATCAAGGGAGAAGGTAGCCAACTTAGAAAATGAACTTGATGAACCACAGACTACTCTTGAAATGAAAGATCTGGGGAAAAAATATTTGCCCAGCATATATTTTTTCCCCCCATAAGTCATAATCAGTAAACATTTTAATATATTTTAGTACATTTTTTCTCTATATATGTATTTTTGATATAGTTGAGATTGTGGAAGTAGGTAGAATTTTGTACATGGTGTTTCTAAAATTTTGTGTATTATGGATATTCTACCTTAATCTTAATACTGGTAAAAATACAACAAAAGGAATAGTAGTTTGGGGGAAAATCAACATAATTTCAATGAGTCAAATAAAGAAAATTTTGGTAGAGTATTGTGAAGCAGAATGGCAATCTTATTACATAGGATGGTGCTTGAAATTGCTTAAAAAATAATTTTTTAATAACTTCTAGTTTCATTGATCAGAAACTGGAGTTGCTTGTTAGGAAATAATAGTGTTAAAGTATAAACATTAGGAGATTCGGAGAAATCATGTATGTTTAGGTCAGATAGTCAACAAGAAATGGCTCATCAGAATAGAAATTAAAAGATGATGATCCTTTGTTAACGAAGACTTTCACTTGGCATTCATTAACTTTTTAACATTCAGAGCTCTCCAGTAACATTTACCTTTTTGTTTTTTGGCAATTTTTGCTTTGTATTACAATTACTTATTTATCTGTGATCAGACTGTGAGTTGCCACTATCTGGAAACTCTGTCTTTTCCCCTGAGTTTCTCAGCACCACCTAGCACACTGTCTTTCACAAAGGATACCAATGGATGTTTGTTGAATGAATAAAAACACACATAAAATGTCTTTGTGTATACTTATGCATATTTTCACTCTAAGATTTTGCCTACTTATTTTCCACTGACACCAACATATGTTCCAGTTCTCATGTTTCCAGGTTTTTTGTTTTAAAGGATTGAGCACTGTTTAAAAATAGGAGAGCACACAGATATTCTTCCACCCATGTCACCAAGGAATTAATTAAATTGAATAAATCAAACACCACAAAGATTAGGGAGCTAAAACTATTTAATTTCTGTCTCTAATTAATATTCAAAAATTGATTTTTGATTACAAAGTCCTTTAAAACTATTAACTGCAATAAATAAAGTTGTAGAATCAGTAACAAACAAATAAAATAAAAGACTGAAAATAAAATAAATAAAAATAAAATAAAATAAAATAAAGACTGATTAATTGTGCATTGTGATGAGTAAATAAATAATACGAATTCCCCAAAACTCAATTGCATATCTATAGGAAAAATAATGATGATCTACAAGTTCCCAAGTTGATTTTTTTTTTCAGTCAAAGTTTCCATATCCAACACATCTGTCCATGTGATAGATTTGCTGTCCATGACAATGGGGACTGCATGTGAGAGACTAAAATAAAACTGAAGTAACAACCAGCAAATTCTTTTATGAGAATCCTATTAGCAATTCTGTTGTTACTAATTCTTGTCATAATTGATTTTGTTCTCCAAGCTGACAAGAATAAAGAGATTTTGCAATTCTTGATTCTTAGTGTTTTGTGATTATGATCAGTGAATCATATCTGACTTAATCTAAGGAATGATTATCCTCTACAATAGAGAGGCAAGAAAAGCTTGATACTATTTGAATGCTTCCAAAGCCTTATTTCAACACTTCTCAAATTGAACTCTCTATTTTCTTCTGGAAATGTGCTCTTCTTTTTATATTTGTTGTCTCCAACAACACCAATACATTACCTTCCTTCTAACCAGCAAACCTAGACAGTTTGGGATTACTGTTGACACTGGGTTTTCCTTCAACAGGCACACTTAATGGATCAATTATACTCTGAAAACTCTTTCAAGTCTTCCCTGTCTTAGTTCCACCGGACAAATCTTTTGTCGTCTTTTCCTACTGCAACAATCTTCTAACTGACCTTCCCTTCTCAGTTCTACTCTAATACTACTATATGTTTCTTAAAAAGTAATGTGCTTACATTGATTTCCAAGTTAAAACAAAATTTAAATAAGCTATTTTTAAAGGTACAGATGTGTCTCGATTGCATTCTAGCATACTGGTTGCCTCTGGCTAGCACTTATTTTATTTTTATTTATTTATGTTTTTTTGTGGTCCATCGTGTTTAAAAAATATTGGTCAACATCTAATAATTTAAATAATTTCTGATATATATTTTTAAAGGTTTATTTATGCATACAAGCTGGGGTGTAGGCCAGAGGTGTGTGTGTGGGGGGTGTGAGAGGATTCTCCAGAGACAGAGTGGGAAGCACAACAGGCAGACTGACTGAAATACACTGATGAGGAGAACAGCAGATGAGACAGAAATTTTCTGCGCTATGTGGGAATCTCCCCGGCTGGGTTTTGAACTCGTCCTGCAGTGGCTCTTGATAGCGTCATAGCGCTGAGACTCAACCCATTGTGCCACCAGGGAGGCCCAATTTCTGATATTTACTGCTTTCCTGAAAGAAAAAAAAAAGCCACTGACAGCACTGAGTTAACATTTCTCCTGCCAGGCTGAAATGCTGACCTCACACTACCCCCGAAATGCAACGTCTCTTGATTTTTTACTACAGTCCCCGTCACTCCCTATTTCTCCATGTCTTCTTAGCAATGAGAGCACCCCTCAGTGTTGCTTATCATTACAATTTTCTGAGCTTCTCTTATACTCAAACCACTTCCACAATTGTGTATCATATCCAAGCGTAGTATTCCAGGTCCTTATAAGCTGGCTTTATTCTCCTTTTCTCTTCTACTGGATATTTTTACTTCAATCATATCAGGGCTGCTCTCTGTTGCTAGAAAATGCACAATCCAGAATTTAGAATGCAGGGAAGACTCCCTGTCAGGGGTTGAATATAGTGGTTTTTGTTTGTTTGTTTGTTTTGTTTTGTTTTGTTTTTAGCTCTGTTGCCTAGGACAAAACACCTAACTAACATCTCCATGCTTGAGTATTTCATTTGTAAAGTGGAGATAATAATGTCTTTGTCATATGCTTATAACTAGAATTTAAAAGAATTAACACATAGGAAGCCTTAGCACTTTGCAAATGCGCAACAAATTTTTGTGACCATTTTTCCCCCCAACATTACACTCATTATTGGGTTTATCTTCTGAATGTCTGGTTGAATGCTCTACAAATATCAATGTGCAGAAAAAGTTTGTGACTTAAACAAAAGTGAATTGATGGGTGTCTTTTTCATGAAACCAGGAATTATGACTGAATTAACCTTAAAGAGCATTATATACAATTTATTTACTGGAAAATTAAAAGAAAAATGTAGAAATTAAATAAGTTTTCTAAGGACAACTAATATGGCAGGACGAGGGTGAAATTCTCAACATGGTGACCTGAACTTCTGCCTCTTCTTTTTGATACACCCAGGAGGACATTCAAATGACATTGAATTCAAACGACAGTGGGGTCACAGACAGGGCTTCTGGAAGGTGTTAGACTGGAGCCACATCCAACACGCCACAGGGAGGGGCAAAGATGAAGCAACAGCCATATTGTTAGGCCCTTTTCCTGTCTTATTAGTCAGCACTGTTGCATCGTAGGCAGGGAATAAATATTTTCTGAGTAAATAATCAAGGACAATTGTGTAATATGACTAAGGTCATATGGCAATATGGAGCCATGATTTCAAACTAGAATCTTTTGAGTTCCCTTCATGATATCCTTTTATTTTAGTACACCACATGATTGAATGATTCTTAATTAGTAATCCATGCATGTCAGCTCCAACTCTCAGTCTCTCATATTTCATTAAGCATCTCCTAAATCCCAACATTTAATACCCCACTTCACACATGGAAGTGTTTTCTGTGACTTCTATTCATCTTTAAATGCCTCATCTTCACTGCCTCCTCTTTTGGGCAGGTGACCATGTCTTTGGTCCCCTTGCCCAACTGCATGCCTTCCCATAGCACTTATTATATTCTACTCTTATCACCATTTGCAGAACAACAGTGTCAGGGAGATAAATTTGCCCCATTGTCTTTCGTGGCTCCAGTACCTAGCAGAATTATCAGCCAATTAGTGGGTATCTGTTGAACAAATGTGTGAAGCAAAAGACACAAGAGTCCACGGAATTATAGACATAGATCCCAAGGTAGAATCAAATTGCCAGCCTCATGAAACAAGTTATTGCCAAGGACCCACTGCTGTCTGTTCATAACACTTACCCTCTTTCTCAAGGCGCCCTCCTCAGCCCAAAAGACAGAAATGATTCATTCCCAGTGGAACTTTTCTACCTGTGCTCTAGGCTATTTTTTCCACTTTCTATTACAAACTTGCTTTGCTACTACTGCTCTCAATTTTCTTTTTGCTAGCTCTGGGCACTTTTTCAAGACTTAAAAACTTTTAATTTAAGTAGAGGTTTGTAGTTTTTCCCCAAACTAAGAACCAACATAAGACAACAAAAGGAGGTATTTCAACAGTAGTTGATCATGAAATATATGTTCTCTGGCCACCACATTGGTATTGTCAAGGGCTCTTGAGAACTTAGGTTAAAAAAATACATCCACGTGGGAGGTTTGGATCAGAAGCCTAGAAGGTACAAGTTTAGAGAATCTCCAATTACTGAAAAATGTAAAAGTAATTGGAACATCAGATTTGAGTGTGAAACCTATTTCTTTGGAGAAGGAAGAGGGATACACTTTTTTTTTTATTTCCAGTCTCAGACTATCTCATAAGAAAGTAAACCCAAGACTAGGTGAGAATTGTGTGGCTTCATTCTGTCAAAACATATTGCTACTTATAAGCTTAGGGATGCTGCCAATAAAATATTTCTTCAACCCCCGAGGTTCTACAAGAATAGACTCTTGGATAAGATTATTGTTAACAGCACAAGTGTTGATACAGCCACGAGTTAATAGCTCCTGGCAAACAGCAGCCCTTTTTGTTCTGTATGAATAGTTCTTCCTCCACTAGTCTGCCAAACTAAGCACATTTGGTGTGTTTTCAAAGTGGCACACAGGAGGTCGATTCATTAATCATTCTCAAATAGTGGGAAACAGAGGCTCCTGTCTTGGAAGCCACTGGAAATGTAATCCTTTCTGTTTTCATTTTTAAGCTAGTAGGTGATATTTCCACCACTACTCCCCCCAAAAATTCCTTCCTTCCTTTTCTTGCTTCCTCAAGGGCCTTTGCATTTCTCATCTCTCTACATTGGAATTCAAATGGCCTTGCCACCTTTCAGATCACTGTGTGGGACTGGAGAAGAGAGAGTGTGTTTTTCTTTTTTTTTTTTTTTAATTATTTATTGGGGCCCCCCTGGTGGCGCAGTGGTTGAGCGCTGCGCTGTGGAGCTGTCTGCATGCGAGTTCGATGCCCAGCTGGGGAGAATCCCACATGGTGTGGCAGACCTCTCCTGCCTCTCCCACTGCTCCCCTCAGCAGCGTATTTCTGATCTGCCTGTTCTGCTCCCTGCTCTGTCTCTGAGAACCCTCTCGCCGTCCCACATCTCTCGCCTGTAACCCAGCTTGTATGTATAAATAAATCTTTAAAAAAATAAAAATAAATAAAAAAAGTAAAATAATTTATTTATTTATGCATACAAGAGCTGGGGTGTAGGCCAGAGGTGTGGGGAGGTGAGAGGATTCACCAGAGACAGACTAGGGAGCAGAACAGGTGGATCTACTGGAAAACACTGCTGAGGGGTGCAGTGGGTGAGACAGGAGAGGTCTGCTGCGCCATGTGGGTCAGCTCCCTGGCTGGGGATCAAACTCGTGCTGCAGTGGCTGCAGATTGCTTCATAGTGCTGAGACTTAACTCCCTGAGCCACCAGGGAGGCCTGAGAGAGCATGTTTTAAAAACCATAATTTGTCTATTCACAACTAATGTAGAAAACACCTAATTTAAACTGATCTCTCAATCTTTCCCCCATGAAGAAAGCCACTTCTTGGGGAGGATTGGTCTGCTTGCTGAAAGTTTGGTGATCACATCCCTAGTTGTCTTAGGTAGTTGGAATCTAAATGAAGATAACTTAAAAATGTCCCTGATTTTGGAGCTTACCTTGCAGGCATGGGATTTGGTGGCAGATTGAGTTGGGTGGGAGATATGGCTCCAACTTTAGCTAATGATGAGACTGTGGGCAACTCATATCACTTCTCAAAGCCTTCCTTCTTTCCTCTCTAAAATGCATATAATTATAGAACTTAAATTCTGGGGGAGTTGCAAGGCTAAATTTGATAGTAGATGTGAAATATCTTAACACAGGAAGGAAATTTCTTTGGAATCTTCTCTCTCTTCTCCTCCTCCTTTTTCTCCCATTTTTATTCTTTTCCCTTCTTCCTCTTCTCCTCATCCCTTCTACCGTTGTTTCATTTCCTACACCTGAAACGTTCCTTTGTTCTGCCTTCTGTGCATTCTACCATGAAATGGCTCATTTTAAAATTTATTTGCTTCTCTAAACAAAGGAACGGCCAGAGTCTTCTTCTAGCCTAAATTCTATTTACATTAAAAATAAACTAATTTTTGTATGATTTTTCCCCCTGAGGCTTCTCACTGGAAAGGACTCCAGATTTTGGATAGCACTGGTGCAGCTGGCTCTTTGTTTGATAGGGGAAATCACAGAGCTGCACATCAAGAGTCCTAGCAGATGGAACACAAGAGCCTTTCCTCTCTGCTCTGCGGATCGCTGCAAAATGTCCTGTTTGTTTTGAAGGTCAAAGAGAATTCTGAGCCATAATTGAACACAGAACAAATACTGCTCGCCCTCTGTAGAGTCAAGGTCCCCAATGCTGATCAGGCCACTGGCTCTGACACTTTGTTTATTTGCATGAGAATATAAGACTCAAAATTTAATTGATTTTGAGCCCATACAATCTGCGATGTTATCTTTCTTTATACACATCCTCCTGTCCAATCCTAACTTTGTTCTCAGTGTCTAGTTCTCTTGCCATCCTTAACTGTCTTCATCCATTCACCTAAATCCACAGTGTGTCTCCTCTTCAGCACATTCACATTTAAAGCAATCAGATGAATCCACTTGGGGGGACAAATATCTTTTATTGAATCCTCTCCTGCTTCCAGGAGCGCTTTCTGCAGCTCTCCTTGTTTTCTTCAATTTCCATAACTCTCTGCCCATGTGTCTTTGATGTCTGCTCACAATCCTCACAGGGTAACCTTATTTCTCTTAACTATTTCCTCCCTCCCTCCCTCCCTCCCTCCCTCCCTCCCTCTCTTCCTTCTTTTCCTTTTTAGAAAGCATCTAATATTTCTTTCTGGCTTAGTTGCATTCGGTTACTGGACTAAATAATTAAGGTTCAGCATGTTCTAGGTCTTAAAACATCATCAGGGCAATGTCCCAAGGGCCACCCATCATATGCACTAGGTGTGGCTTTAACGTCTGAGTTGGTACTATCCATATCCCACTTGTGCCCACAGTGACCTAATGGCTTAAGTTTGCTCTCGTTCTTCGTCAACCTTCAGGGGTTTCCAAACATTGTTTATATTTGTAATTAGTTATTTTTCATATACAATTAGTTTCCTTTTCTCAGTATTAAGATTTCTATTGTTCATATCTTTCCAATTTTTTTAAAAAGAGGAAGCTTTGAAATTTACCTAGTGGCACAATGTAATGCTACTACAATAACAAAAAACAAAATAAAATAAAAATGCTGACATACAGAAGAAAATTATCAATCAAAAATTTGGGAAGTTGGGCCTCCCTGGTGGTGCAATGGGTTAAGCACAGCACTATGAAGCTATCCAGAGCCATTGCAGCACGAGTTCAATGCCTGGCCAGGGAGATTCCCACATGGCGCAGCAGACCTCTCCTGCCTCACCACTGGTCCCCTCAGCAGTGTACATCAGTCAATCTGCCTGTTCTGCTCCGCACTCTGTCTGTGAATCCTCTCACCACCCCACACCTCTGGCCTACACCCCAGCTTGCATGCATAAATAAATAAATCTTAAAAAAAAATTGGGAAGAAAGAATAAAGAACCATAAAAAATAACCACAAAAAGAACAATCAGTGGGGAAAAAAACAATTTGAGCTAGACATTAAAGTATCCTCTTCCGTGACACCAAACACATTTGGAGCAAGTTTTCAGTCTTTGTCCATTTTTCCAATTATCCCCCAACACAGCAGCAGACACACAGTGGGGGTTTCATATGTGATGAGTGCAGGCCAAGGTAGAGCCCTTTTCTTTTCTTCCAATCAAAGCTGAACACTCAGAGAGATATTTGCTGTTATTGTGGTGACCTCCCTTTGGGTGGGATTAGCTTGACGTGGGCCAGCTAGAGGGATATTTCTACACTTGTGAATTGATCTGCATATAATTTTACATATAACAGTAATTGAGCAAATCCCTATATTAGGAGTAACACTTGAATGTGTAGGTAAAACAATGTCTCCACAGGGAGCTCCTTGAGGCCACCTAAAGGAGGTGACACAGCATGCTGGGCACAGAAAGCCTTTTCCCAGTAGAGCTCTGTCACCCATGAGGCTGTTCCGGATGGCCTGCAGTCTCTCTCTCACACTCATGAGCTATGAGAGCTTGAGAAAGGCCCTTAAACATGTTGGACCTTATTTTGCCATCCATAAAACGAGAAGGATTAGAAACTATCTAAATGAGATGTCTCTGAAAAGGACTTCATGCATAATGTTCAATTTATATCTCTGGAAATGTGTCTATAAAGCACTTAAAACAATGACCAGTACACAGCAGCCACAGTACAATGTTCATTTTTGTCATTACTAGCACCGGACGAGTAGCATTACTGAGAGGTCTCATGTGCATTCTGCCCACACAGGCAGAGGCATGCTTTGTCGATAGTTGCTGCTCAATGATTCCGGGGAGCTCCCATTCATATGTTTAGCATATGATTGTTTTTCTGGTTCATACAGTCACACAATGTTCTTGCACTAAATTGTGCATTGCATTTTTAACATTTTTGCATTTCTTGTGGGGAATCAACAGAGTCCCCACCTTTCCCCCGCTCCAAATTTTTTCTAAGAATAAAAAAAATAGCTCCTAAATTCTCATTGTATTTTAGAAAATGCAGAGACCATATTTTTCATGAAAAATCATGTATTTTCTGGGGACTTCACATTTTTTTTCTATAACTGTCCCAGGAACAACTACCAGATTTAAAGACATTCTTGAAGTGGATCAAGCTGGAATGAAAATCTCAGAGTGTTGCTGCCTGTGTGTGGTCCTTTCTCTGTGGCCCCACCCCTCTCCTCTAGAAGGTTGCCAATGGCATTTTACCAAGGGGAAATAATTTCCAGGGTGGTATTTTTCCTCCCCCAAAATGTGAGAAAAAGCCTGCCTGGGAGCAAGTTTTAGGACATTACAGTGGATGAGAGGAGCAAGACAATTTGTACCTTCTTTTACCTTAAATTTCCTGGAGGCACCCTTCCATTCTCTCAAACCAAAGTTGTGTGAAAGTGCTAAAGGGTCACTACATTCATTCAGTCATCATCAAACATTTACTCAGGATTCATTATGGATCAGGCAATATGATACACTATTGGGGAAAAAGGTTGCTACACATTTCTGTTCTTTGAAGGTAGCTGGGGGAAAAGCAAAACTATGTAACTAGAGCATAATAGGTAAATATTTATAAACATGACATGAGGCGGCCGTAGAAGAGGAATTCTTAGTAGTTCGAAGGTCAGGTAAGGATACTGTGAAAAAAGAGAAAATGTCTTTTTAATCAAAGGAATAACAAATGGAAAGACGGAGAAGACTGAAATAGCCTAGTTGTCAGGCAGCTACAAGTAGATGCCAAAAGAGGCTGATCACAGGTGTGGTTATTTGACAGGGCTGAAGAAATATGCAGGAGGCAATTGTGAAGGAGTTCACCTTAGATTCTAGAGTGTTTGGAAGTGATTTAAATTGTGCAATGGGAAACAAAAAAAAAATAGTAAGAAAAAGACTCAATCTATTTTGTATCTTAGAGACATGAGTCAGCATTCTGTTTAGGTTTCATGTGCACACGCATGTGTGTGTGTGTATGCATAAGCACTCACTTTGGGTGAGAGAATTGGGAGGCCTGGAAATGGCATGACCTAATAGGTGGTTGTTGTAGCGATTCCATCGAGAAATATCATGGTCCTGGACTTTGATAATAAACAGAGGGATCAAAGGATAACATGTTGCGGAGGGTGAAAAGAGTCAAGAATGATCATCTGGCAGACTCCTAGTAACACATAACCTACCAAGACTAAGTCACAAAGAGGCAGAATCTAAACAATCTAAATAAGCCTTTAAGAATAAATAAGGAGGGCCTCCCCGGTGGCGCTGCGGTGAGGTGCTGTGCTGTGGAGCTGTCGGCAGCAGCAACGTGAGTTTGATGCCTGGCCGGGGAGATTCCCACATGGCGCGACAGACCTCTCCTGCCTCCCCTGCTGCTCCCCTCAGCAGTGTATTTCAGTCAGTCTGCCTGTTCTGCTCCCAACTCTGTCTCTGGTGAACCCTTTTACTGCCCCACGCCTCTGGCCTGTACCCCAGCTTGTATGCATAAATAAATAAATCTTAAAAAAAAAGAATTTAATAAGGAGATTCAATTAGTGTTTAAAAATCTCCAGACAACTTCATTGAGAATTTTAACAAACACTTAAAGAACTAATGCCAATTTTCAGACTGCTTCAAAATTTAAAGAGGAGTGAATAATTCTTATTCCATGAGCCCTATGTTACCCTAACTTCAAGCCAGAAAAGAAAAGGAAGTTAGTGCTTTGCTACTGACGCTATAGCATGAGAGTGGGTGGTAGGCAGTGGTCTACCGGCTGGAACACTCTGACCATGGCCTTGGGTTTCTCAGCCTTTCCTCCATGCTTGCTGGGTTGTTGCTGCGGGTTAAATCATTAAGACTGACCCAGGACCTCCCTGGTGGTGCAACGGGTTAAGTGCAGCACTGTGGAGCTGTTGGCAGCTGCGGCGCGAGTTCGATGCCCAGCCAGGGATATTCCCACATGGCGCAGCAGACCTCTCCTGCCTCACCCGCTGCTCCCCTCAGCAGTGTATTTCTGTTGATCTGCCTGTTCTGCTCCCCACTCTGTCTCTGGTGAACCCTCTCACCACCCCATACCTCTGGCCTGCACCCCAGTTCTTGTATGCATAAATGAAAAAAAAGATGACTTACACTCTCTTCCACAAGAATTGAAATATGAACTCTGGTGTGACCCTGCCTTCTACCCCCATAGCTCTTCCACGACTTCTTTTAAAAGAAATTTCTGCCTCTCTTCTGGATGTATCTAAATAATCATGGTGGAGATTTGTGTAGCCGTTGTACCTTCTCAAAGTAGCTTTGGGCATCTCACTTCCTCTCTTGTGATTTAAGGTGTTCTTTACATCATCATGTTGATACATCACTGTAACTGATAACTTGTTTTCAAAGAGGTTACCTTGCAAATATAACTTTATTAAAGTTATGGATCAACAACTATTCATGTCTTCTGCAGAAAATAGAATCAATAGTCATGGACTTAGTTCCTTTCTGTGACTTTGGCTTTGCATGTGTTCAGTTAGAATATGCTTTTTAACACAGAGGCCAAGACACTTGCATTAAAAACTGTTTCCAAAGAGGATCAATAGGCTTATTTATTTATTTGCTGTTATATTTATTTTTTTACATCCTTATTCCCTGTCATCTTCCCACCACTGGGGCACTGGTGATTCATCACCACCATCTCTTGTGCACTTTCCCTCCCCTGTTTTGACCCCTCTCTTTCTCTCGTTGCCCCTCCCCCCCGCTGTTTACCTCAGATCTGCCATATTGGCTTTTATAATCCTATGTATTTCTTATTTTTTTCCTATTTTCATGTATGTGGTGTCCAATTTCAAGATAAGTGAGAACTTCTTGACTGTTTCTGATATTTATTTGGACCCTCTGTGCACACTTGTTGATCTATTCCTATAGCACATCCTAGAAAAGGTGACTATTCCTGCTTATTTTTAACCTTTTCACTTTTTATGGTTTTATTTTTTCTCATAATACCATGGCCTGCTATTTTCAAAGAAGAAAATAAAAAGAAAAAAAAAAGGATAGCTCAGAGCCAATTTGACAAATTAAACATGCTGAAACCTCGGGATCCTAAGTGATGTAAAGACTTGAAGGCCCATCAATAGTCTCACTGTAATTTTGAACATAAATATCTCACGTAAAGTCAGGATTCTGAATAAGGCACTCTGTGAAGAATGTTCAAAGACTCCACATACTTTTAACTTAAGCAATACCAAAGCTAGAGTTACCAACATCTGTTTCAAACAGTTTCCATTAAGGACCATGCCTTTTACAAGGAGAAATCTGAAGAAAATGTCACATGCTTACCATTACATCATGCTGAGGAACTTTGTCTGCCTTTGTAAGACACAAGGTTGTATGAGCGCAAACCCTCTCCCCTCCCCCCATAAACTATTAATAAAAAGTGCTCCTTTCACACACACAGTGGACATTCCTGGAGGTGGTGTGTTAAAAGAAGGACATCTCTGTCAGACCCATACAATGGTCTTCAAATAAAATCTTACAGTGTAGAGCTCTACTAAGCACTCCATTGGGTGCATTAGGAGGTAAAACAAATCAAACCTAAGCAAAGCAAAACATCTCCAAAACCAGTATGATTCCCAAAGCAGCTGAGAGGAAGAATGTTTCTCAGAATCATAAATCACATGCATTAGGGTTGGTGTTGATTCCTTGCATGGTTCCAGAAGGAGAATGTCTGTGAGTCCAATATTACACACCCTACAAAACTGTATATTAGACATGAAAGCAAAATCCTTTTCAGTAGAATATTGACTTTTCGAGAGAAAATCACCTAATCAGGACTTTAAGTAGAGATTGGGGAATGTTTACTAACAAGGATACAGGATTTAGGGTTTTGATTCTGACATTTCAGTTATGTGCCCACTGAAGTCCCTTATCCCGTCTAAAAATATGGTTTCCAGAGCTTAAAAAAAGGGGGGGGGGGTGTACAATCCTCAGTCAGAGGACTATTCTACAGTGAGAGGCAAATTATAACATGCCACAGAAGTGCCTGGTGGAATATAAAGTATTCTGAAATCATTGTTTGTAATTTTTTCAAACAAGCTATGAAGGCAAAATAAATGAAACAAATTTAGCGAAATCTGAGTTTCGTATTTAGATGTTATCTTACATAAACTTCTACATATTAAATAGTTTAAATACTTCGAATATTAAATAAAAGTTAAAGATGTTTACCATTTCAAATACTGACACTTTACCAATGACTACTTGTTATCTGCTTTTCCAGCATTCTCTACAGCTTATTACAACTCACAATAATTTTCTTCTTTTTTTTCATTTGTGGTGTTTAAAACTTGAGCTATACATGTTACAGAAATAGATAATTTCCAAATTCTACTCTACAAAATGTGCATACTTTCCCTTCACTCACTACTATTTGACAAGCTAGAGTTAAAGGACACTCAACATGGAACAACGTGGGGACTCAACCCATGTTCTTTCCATCATGAGTCTTTCATCAGAACAATATTTTTCAGTCATACAGGAATGCACTTAAAAGAAACTAAATATGAAAAAAAAAAAAGAAAAAAAGCAGGGCTTCCCTGGTGGGGCGCAACGGGTTAAGCGCAGCACTGTGGAGCCTTTGGCGGCTGTGGAGCGAGTTCGATGCCCGGCCAGGGAGAATCCAACACAGCACAGCAGACCTCTCCTGCCTCGTCTGCTGCTCCCCTTTGCAGTGTATTTCGGGCTATCTGCCTGTTGTGCTCCCCACTTTGTCTCTGGTGAACCCTATCACTGCCTCACACCCCTGACTTGCACCCCAGCTTGTGTGCAAAAAGAAAAAAAAAAGAAAAAGTTACCCCTTTTCATATCAAAGCTACATCACATATCACTGAATTCCCTCCCAAAGGGAATGCCTGATCTCCTGCGGTCACATGCATTATTATTCCAAGAAGAGATGTGCTCTCAATTATCTATCAGATTTCTTTCAATGTGGTGACTAGGCCCACAATAAATGGTTTTCAATATTCTGCTTAGTGCTTTCCCACAGCCACCTCCCTGCAGGCCTCTAAAATAATTAAGATTAAATGAAATAAACTCAGCTTCCAAGTAACACTGTCAATATTTCAAGTGTCCAATAGCCATCACTATGGCTAGTGGCCACCATATTGCTTACTGCTATAGAACATTTTTTTTTTTGTTGAAGAAAGTTCTGTTCGGCAGTGTTAGTATAGTTTCTCTTTACTTGGTCCATGATGACTTTCTTAAGCAATCTGTAAGAAAAAGTCTTTCACAGTATCGTAAAATGTAGATCTGGAAAGGACCGAAAAAAAGATGTGTTTGGTCCAGATTTCTACCTTCCTCTAGCTGAGATCACTGAATTCACTTTCATAAGGTGAAGTGACTCAGACCTAGAAATACCAAGTGATTGGCTAAAATTTATGCAGGCGATTTGAATTTGGGTGAACTTTATTCTTATTCCAATACTCTTTTATAATTCAATTTAATTTAATTTCATCTACTTTACTCATCATGTACCCTTAAAAAACAAAGCCCAATAGGCCTCCATTTTACTGAATTTGAGAATTCTTTGTAAATTTAAAGATGTAAACAGAATATTTATGAAGCATATTAAGAATTCCATCTCATTATCATATATGAGCCAAAAAAATAATTGTTAGAAGTATGAACATATTAGAATACATATTTCTATTTACAGCAACATATACCTTAACTCCTTCATTTCACTAGCATACACAACAGTTTTATAAGTTTATAAAGTTTTATAAGTTTATAAGACTTTCTGGAACTAGTGTTTATTGAGATATTACAACTGGAATATGGAAAACCATGTTTTTTTAATTAAAATAAATATTCATTCCACTGAGAGGGTGTCTGGTAGTAATGAGAATAAAATGAGTACTAATTTCTAAAATGGGCCTCATTCTATCAGGCTTCATCCTGAGTACAGGAGACGCTACGTGGAATGCAGTGCTCATTCACTCTGCCATGTGTGTCTTACCAGACTACCTGATGGTGAGTTCAGTATATGAAGAATGATCTAACGCCTACCTCATCTTATCGTGAAACATCTAATGAAATTGATACACATGTTATCAAATGTCCACACACATCGGGGAGACCTATCACTAGTCTCCACGTGAAAATGTTAACATAGCTTGATGAAAATACCAAAAACATTGCATTTTAATGAATTTTTTCTATTAAGCGTTTGCAGGATGAAAAGTTGTCTCCAGCATAATTGATTCAAGCAACAAATGGGGCATAGGTTCTGGAGAAAGTTGCCCATCAATATTCTTATCTCTAGACCAACTGTAAGCTGAGCACGTCTGTGCTATTTTCCAGATGACCACCAAAAGAACTCTTTCTTTCAGAGCTATTTTTCATATCACTCTCTCTTTCAACTGATCAAATGCCTAGAGCCTTGAAGCTTTCAAGCCATGTGTGCACCATCCCCTCCATTAGCATGGTGGCCATGGAGTCCTTGTTCTTTGAGCCGCTGATTAGCAGGCTTTGCTCAGAGAAGCCAAAAGCCAAGGCAACTTCCAACACTTTATTTCTGTTTTTACCTATTGTATTTTTATAAACCCACATTACAACCAAATTTTAACACCAACTACATAATATTAAATATTAATTTAGCAGAACTTGAGGGAAATCATATTATACCTTCACAGTAAATTTAATTTAAAATGTTAAAAGCAAATGCTTTCCCTGTATACTGTGTTTTGGTAATAGGAACAGGCGAGTTGATTCACACATTTGTTAAGTGACTACCTATAATTGCAGAATTCTTAGAACATCAGCAAGAAAAGTCCACACACTATGGGAAATGGACAAGTTCTTATTACTGACAATATATTTCCTCAAGTCTTCCTAATCATTTCACCCAACAACCAATTGAATCTACTTAAATATAATCTTCCCTAGCAATACTTCATGGATAAAAATAAATAGATAGCTCTCAAAATAATTTTCTAAGAAAGAGGAAGAAGTATTGGCAATCAGTTGAAGTGACAGTTCACATTTTTACAAAGGAGAGGGAGAAAACTGAGCAATCGTCATTCCATTTTATATTTTACTTGCTTTTTTTAATTTAATTTTTAGCCTGTTGGTTAGATAATGTACTTCATTGTATTTTTCCAGTAATCCTTAGGCGATACAATTGTGTAGATTTTATTTCATGAGTTCCATTTACTTTGGAAGAAGACCGTTGCAGAGGGACAATGCTCACTATTTCTGTTCTGATGGATTTAGTGAGGAAAAGGCTGTATCCAAATACATATATAGTAGAGCTAAGGGAAGTTTAACTGTGCTGCCTCTGAGTACCCAGTTATACTGAATATCACCATTTTAGTGGTTCATTCAAATCATGCAAAGCTTGGGCACAGCTTCTCACTGCTGATGGTTGACACTCAAAACTCCATTTCCATTTCCTTTCAATGTTGGAGGTTGCTGTTTGGATAATCAGCCATAAAGAAGCAGCTCCTAGTTTGTTCAAATGTTATGAAGTGGTGAATTGATAATGTATCTCTAGTGACTCAGAGTATTCATGTCGTTAGGTTAACTATCCTTGAATATTTAAATGACTTTGTTTATCTTAATCTTTGGACTAGCCTGAGTAGACAGTGAAGATTACTCTCTATTAGTTAATGCATTTGGCCATTGCATGGACACTCTCTGACCCCCTCCCCACATTTTACAATGGTGAAAAGAAAACAATTTACACAAGCCTAAAATGTTGTCGAAGTGATCTCTGACTTAAAATAACACACATAATTTATTCATGATATTTAAGTTGTTTAAGTTCAACAAATATTTATTGATCATCTTCAGAAAATGAAGTTTCAACTAATTTAATAAAAATTGATCGGTGACTAGTACAATGGTCAATCCATATGAGAGTAGCAAATCTAAGAAGTTTCTCGTTGAAATACAGACGTAAATCATTAGATTCTAAATATAGACTCAAAGGCTCAGTTTAATTTAAGATAAACCCTACATAAAATATTGCTTTTTTCTTAAAGGGAGGATATCCAGATTCATATATGTGAATTAAAATCAGATCTAAAATATTTTCACTCATGTAATTTCAGTTTGCAATGGGATATTTCCAATTCTCTGTTTTCCTGTTACAGTAGCTCAGATCTTTCTAGTATTTGCAAAACTCTCCTACACATACCTGTATTTTTATTTTTTTTTTCCTTGTAAGTTCCCCTTTCACATTAAAAGATGGGTTCCTGGGCCTCCGTGGTGGCGCAGCGGGCTAAGCGCAGCCCTGTGGAGCTGTCGGCAGCGGCAACACGAGTTCGAAGCCCAGCCTGGGAGATTTCCATGTGGCGCAGCAGACCTCTCTTGCCTCACCCACTGCTCCCCTCAGCAGTGTATTTCGGTCGATCTGCCTGTTCTGCTCCCCACTCTGTCTCTAGTGAACCCTCTCGCCACCCCACTCCTCTGGCCTGTACCCCAGCTTGTATGCATAAATAAATAATTCTTAAAAAAAGATGGGTTCCCTAAGCTCAATTTGATTTTTATCACCCTGCCAAAAAGTCTCTATTGCCTTTAATGAAGGTGCCCTCCCCCTCCTTGACTGGGCTTCTAAGGCTACCCATAATCTGGCCCCTTCTTTGCCCCATGGACTACCATTTTCTAACTCACATGTTTGAACTATCATAGTTTCCTTCATGCACAAACATTCACATCACATGAATGTTCACACATATCACATTACATGCACACAGGCATCCTGCACTAGATTGGACAAAATTGTACCAGGCTAATGGAGCTGCCTCTGTCAGCGGGGGGCCATCTGAGCCAACAGGAACCAGAGCAGTAGTAGATGGCCTTCAGGTGGGCAGAACAGGCTTCTGGTTTATTCTGAGACTTAAGTAATCATGATTGACCTATTGACTGACTAGTCTCCCTGGGGTCTTTTGTATACATCGTGGAGATCAGGTGAGTGGAATTGAAGGCGTGAAAAAAAGCCAGAATCATTGCACAGAAACATTAAAGATGTGTGATCGTAATTTGCACTTCAATTTGGTGAAGCTGTAAAAAAGAGATGATTTTTTTTTTCTTTTATTTCTGTGAGGCTTTCTCAGGTCAATATAACATGCTAGTATATGATGACTTTCTAGAATCTTTCCAAGAGAGTGGGATAACTCATTTATGTTTTCAGTGACTTGAAAAGTGAGCATAATTTAATGGAACAGGAGTTCATTTGATAATTATGAGTTCACTTCTGTACTTACATAATTACTTAAGGATTCTATAGGTATCAGAATGTTCATTAGCTGAATTATATAAGAATATGAGGGGGGATTGCAACTGTATTACATAAGATAGTCTAAAAAGCTGAATGTTGATATATTATTGATAATTTGAAATGCTAGTTAGAAAATCAATTTAAATAAAGCAGGTAACATACCTTGGATCTTATGTTCAAATTATTCCAAAGTGTTTAAAATAATCTACTTTTTAACTTTTAAAAGTCAGTTTACTTCCACTAGTACTGGAAAGTCTAAGAAAGAAAACCAAGTTGTGATAATTCAAACAATATTGCTAAAAGGAGCAACCAGAATCTTAGGAGCAAATGCCTTGAAATTCTATTTTAGAATCCTTTACTGAACATCAGATTTAACAATTAATTTTCTTGGGTTGTGGTCTTAAAACATGTTTCATAAACATGTTCTGGAATTCTAAGCATATATTCCTCTGAGAATAGTGGCTCCTTTTTTTTCATGATTCCTATATTTATTTAGCTTAAACACCAGCTGTTTTCTGTTCATGCTTTAAAGCTATTATTTCATATCCCTAATAGTCCCAATCATACAGCAGCAAAACCAGGGGTCTCTGGAACATATGGAATATTTTCCAAGCTGGCTTTTTTTCAATTAAGTGCAGGGAATGAGAACAACACAATCTCATTAGGAAATACTTGCAAAACAATTCCAGAATTAATATATCTTATGAACTTACCATTTTCATACAGGTAATCACATTATAGATGAGAAATAGAATGTTCAAAACAATGACACGTCCATCTTAAATTGGTTGATTTGTGCACATGTTAATTGTGTGGTGGGCAATTGTGCAAGCACAATTTCATACTCTTATAAAAGTCAGGGTGACTCCCCTTTTCAAGGAATGTTTGGCTCAGCCTGTAGCAGGAAGGCAACATTATACAGAAGCCAAAATATACCTATCTTGCCATCCCACAAAGCCTGGTTCCAGCATAGGAACTCTACCCAGGCAAAGAAAAAGAGCCTCTTGGAGTATTTTCACTTTGTGATCAAGCCAAGCTCTTCAAAAGGATTGTGGTTGTGGGTTTCCACAGCAATGAGAATTCCAAGGAGGCACAAGAAATCTAATAATACCTTCTGCTCTCTTGAAGTCACTTACTTTCTTTCTCTGAAAGAGAAAGGGGACTGATTCCAAAAAAAAGTTATTGTTAGTTTTAGGGAGAAGATGGTACATGAGATCGGTTTAGACTTTCACATGACTGGGATGAAAAGTTGGAGGGGAGTAGGTTGATCTAGGAGAGGGAAGGCTAACTAAAGCTGCCCAAGAACCACTTCCTATCTGCTATCTTTTCCCAACTCCTTGTGCCAAGGATTTGGAGGGTCAGGAAAACCAGATAAATTTTTTTCTTGTGGAAATTCTTATCTGGATTCCAGAGAGAACTTATGAATAAAAATGCTTGTGTACAAGATGACTCGAATAGCAGAACCCCGCACCACTATTGTTGGTGGGATAAAGACTGCACTCCTGAAAGTCTCTTTTCAGATAGCCCAATGAAGTTATGGCCCTCAACAGAATTTTATTAAGTCTACTAACACCCATAGATTGCAGTAGCAGGTTTTTTAAAAAGTTGAGAGATCAAAAAAAAAAAAGAAAGAAAATGTATGTGGAAGGGTCTTTACTCAGAAGAAATTTGATTGCTTTAATGGGATTGGAGGATTTTTCTTCTGAGAGAGTTTTGTTTTTCATGAGTATATTTTTTGCTGTTAGTTTTGGAAACTCAGACTTGTAGTTCTTCATTAGTATGAATCACCTTATGAAAAAGTAAGTAAAGGCTTAAATTTTGTAGGAAACTTGAAGTTGTATCCAATGCTAGAAAATACTTTTGCATACTTATTTTAGTGAAAGGCAGAAGGGATTATATGAACTTTTCAAATGAAATATTTGTTGAACCACATTTTTTTCTTATAAAATATACTTTACAGTTATTTTTCACATATTAAAGACAGTGCCAAAAAAACTTTCCCATGTCTTTAAAATGTCAAGAGCTCTGACAAATGAATATGTAAAACACATGCTTAAGCAACAAATCTACAAAAGGGAAAGAACAGACCATTTTCAAAAAGAAGATCTGTTAGGGAAATGTTACTAAACTAAAAGAGGTGTTAATAACAATAAAATATCATGTCTCATTATCAAATATTAAGCAAAAATTTAAAAAGTTAATAATCCATAATGGCAAGGAACTGAGAGAGGCATTATTATGTACTTCTGGTAGCGATATAAATTCTATGGACCTATGTGGAAAGCAATTTGAAGTCATTACTAAAAGCTTAAAAAGAGATTCATGCCCTTTAAATCAAGAATTTTATTTCTAGGGATCTATTTGAAGAAATGGCTGGAAATGTGAATAAAGATTTGTGTAAGAATATATTCTTAATAGAATTATAGTCGTAAAATTTTAGAAACATAATAAATATCCAATAATAGGATCATGATTAATATATGATGGTGCAGTCATGAGGATGGTTGGTAGTAAAATGCATTTTAAGAAATAATTTAATAATTAAACTTGTCATTTCTATCTCTTCAGAGTGGGAAGCAGTCTCCTAAAAGCGAACTGTCATATATGTAACTTTCCTTAAGCCACAGAGAGAGAAACACAGAAATAGATCCCAGAAGAATAGTTTCCTTGAGGAAGAGGATAAAGCAATAGCTGCATTTCTGTGAAAGAATGATATCCCTCTTTAGAGGATCCTTGAGAATAGGGAACTACAGTTTGCACAAGAGGTGGGGGTTGGGAAGATCGTGGAAGAGAATTAATAGAAATCTCAACTTTTCCACTCAGGATTACACTGTCAAATGTTAATTATACTACTGTATAAAAAAGACATCCCAGTCTGACCCAACCTATACAATGGATCCACCACCACAAAGATGCAGATTTTCATGAAAACCCTTCTAGGGAAGACTATTACTCTCAAGATTGAACTCTTGGATACAGCAGAAAATGTCCAGGCCAAGTTCCAGACTAAGGAAGGAATCCCTCCAAAGAATGGTCTTCTTTGTCAAGCAACTGGAAGATGGACATACTTTGACTACAACATTCAGAAGGAGTCCACTCTTCATCGTGTCCTGAGACTGGGAGGTGGTGATCAGAAAAGAAAAAAGTCTTATCACACTTCCAAGAAAAATGAACGGGAGAAAGAAAGGTAAATTGGCTGACTTGAAGTATTTTAAGGTGAATGAGATTGTTAAAATCAGTTGCCTTCATCGAGAGTGCATATCAGGTGGGTGTGGTGCTGGAGTTTTACGGCCAGCCACTCTGGACAGACAATATTGTGGCAAATGTTTTTTGACCTATTGTTTCAGCAAACCAGAGGACAAGTAATTGTGTATGGGTTCATAAAAGATACTAGCTAAGAAAAAGAAGGCATCCCTAAGCTGAGTGACATAAAATTCACATTACTCATAGCTGAGGTGGGAGGATTCGAACACATACAGAGTCTAACTCAAGAGCCAGTGCTACCTGAAATACGGTATTTTTGGAGATAAACTTGACAAGGGATAAAGATGGATTAAATACTTCACAGAGTACGTAGGAGAGAGAGTTGTCAAACTGGGTAAGTCACGGTAACATCTCTAAGATGGAAAGGGATGGAGTTGAGAGGAGGATGATTTCCTTTTGGACATGCTTAGTCTGAGATGTCTATAAAACATCGTGTAGGCATGGGAAACTCAGAATTTGACACCAGGAACGTTTCTGTACAAAACCACAATTGTCGAGTATGTAAATGCCAAAGAAAAATTAGGAGTGATTTAATAATAGCTCTGAATTCGCTAGAATCAAATATGTACTTTTTGGTTAAATGCTTAACTTATTTAACCTATGAGTTCAACAATTTGTGGACTTCAACATGTTTACTTGGGATGTTTGGTACTTTTTCCCACAATTTTTAAAGCAGATTCAGTGAGCAGAGAGGTTGAAAGTGCTATTGACATCCTATTACTGTGAGGTTTGTGCAGTAATCTGAATGCCTTCACCTTAGTGGAATTTCACTGTAACCAGTATTTCACGCTCCCAACATATGCTGTCTTTCCTCATTGCTCTTGTAACAACCTTTTGCAAATTTCCCATGTCTTGGGTTTAATTAGCATATCCCTTTAAAGAGTAAGGACTCTGAGTGCATTGCCTTATGAGACACTCTAAAGAGAAAAAAAAAAAACAAAAAAACAAAACAAAACCCTGAAAGCTTTTAATCCTGCTGATTTTGTCCACAAAGTTAGAGAAGGAAGCACTGGCCACCACTTGTCAAGCTATGAATTATAATTTTTCTATCTTCTTCCCTGCACACATTTCAGAGTCTGATTGTATTTTGCTCATTATGAGCATCTTGCATGTAATACTTTTATATGATTTATTCTGTAATAGTTGAGATATTGGAGACAAACTTTGGATTTATAAGGGGAAAGTTAATAGAGAAATAGGTTTAGGACATTAGGATTATTTGGGAGGACCAAGAAAATGTAGTGTTAATTAGTTTCTCTTTCCAAACTTTTTAACTCCTTTCAACAGAACCTTTTACATCCTAGCTTTAGGTAAAAGTGTAGGAAAGATCCCACTGCAGAAACAAAAGGTAAATAAAACACAAATGAAACAGGAAACAACTTTTTTACAAATATAAACCTGTAAACTATATATAAAATAATATTTAATATAAAAGTATGGAATAATGCATAGTATATACATTTTAATATATTTTATGTATTTTGATACATATTTTGATATTTTATATTTCTGACCTACATTCAGAACTATGCATATATATATCAATATATAGGTATACGTATGCATGTATAAAGTTACCCACTCTTTAATTTTTTCATTACTTTCCTTTTACAGGTGCCACTGATTCCAGGTAAATACCTTGTGCCCAAATTCTATCTTGGCATTTGCTTCAAGGAAGTGTACCTGTGACTACTCATATACTGAAGCTTGATATTTGAACCCAATCCAGGTAAAATTTTGATGCTTAAAAAAAAAGATAACTACTGTGGCTAAATTGGGGTAATGAGACTCTGCTTTCACCAATCAATCATACCAACCATCGGAATCTTTGGAAGTACCTTCTCCCCAGCAATCTCCTCACCGACAAGTGAAATCAGAGGCCCAGCGGGGGCTAGTGGCCTGCCATCGCTGAGCCTACAGAGAGGTTCTGAGCTCATGATTTTCATTTCATTTTGGTACTTTAGGGTCACTCCAGAGTGAGTCACATGTGACGTATCAAATTCACAGAAATTTGAAATCAAAATGATGTAAAATGATGTTATAAATGATGTATCTTAAAATTAGCAATGGTGATGGCCAATGTTGATTTATTGCCTGATTTCCACTCCTCAAAGTCACTTTCTCTTCAATTTCTGACATATCCCTCCCTTTATAGATTTGTGAAGTGGAGACTGATAAATCAGATGAAAGCAGACTAAACCAGTTCTGTTGAAGAACAAGCCTTTCTCTGGTTAAGTGATCTTCTTAACAACTTAGTAAAACCCATTATGATGGAACTTTTGGTTTCAATGAAAATGAACTGATTTCAGATTTGTTACTGACCCAGATGTCCTTCTGATGCGCACAAATCCTTGACTAAAGGATTTAGGCTATGCTATGAGGCCATTGCTCTGGTTCAGGGCAATTCAGGATTTAAAATATTTTGGTCGAATGCAAGTCGTGCCTGGTGAGCCTAATGTAGTGGTTCTCTCTGTGGATGATTTTGCCTCCCAGAGACATTTAACAATCTTTAGGGATATTTTGATTGCCAGAATTGGCGGATGCTACTGCCATCATATGAGTAGGGCTCAGGGGAGCTGTTCAGTGTCCTACCACGCACCATACAGACCTCACAGCAAGAACTCATCTGACCGGAAATGTCAGTAGTGGAGCTTTGCAGAAGCACCGGTTGAATGCCATTGCTGACTTAACAGAGTTGGCAAATGGCACTAGGAAGCTTGGACCAGGAATCCCAGAAATGAGCACTGGTGTCTTAAGTGAGCACTACTCACAGAGGTTCTAAAGAACATTTTGACTGGGTAACTTTGCTTGACTGCTCAGATCTCAGTGCTCCACAAGGACTGATCTGACCTAGGTTAATTAGCTGGAACTCTTGCTCTTATGCCTGGGTATTACACGAGCACCATGATGAAATGAAGCTTGTCAAATCAGTTGTAATTAAAAACAGCTCGGTTGTCTGTCCCCTGTTGAAACTAAATGTCGTCTGAGGTTAAAGTATTACTTAAAAGCAGTATGTGATCAATAAAAATGGCAGTCAATTAACTACTTTCTACTTTTCGGAAAGATTAAAACCAAACATTGTTTAAAAAAACCAATGTGCTGGTTAGTTTCTTTTGGTAAGTTTCATTAAACTCCTTAGCTATTGTTACCCATTTTATAAACTGGAACAAACATTCCACTTTGGCAAGGTGACAATGATACTTTGGCACCATTTCCATATAGTCCTTCAAATCTGAGATGGTCAATAAAATACAGAGGTGCTTTTAGAAAACTATTCACAGCCAGGCCCCTCTGTGTCATAAATCCTCAAAGAATTGACTTTCATCCTCTACAGATAAAGTACAAATAATTGTTGTGATGTTAGAGGTGAAAAGGGAGGTATGAAATCAGAAAGGATCATCATTTAGCTCAGAAAGTGGAAAAATGTTGCTTAAAACAGTGCTATTTGAGCTGAATTTAGAAAGTTCAGCTAATCAAATAGAGTAAGAAAGAGAGGCACTATAGGAGGAATGGATGTAACTCAGCATCTTGGGAAATCCTATAAGACAAACATTTCAACAACAAAAATTTTCCTAATATTTTTTATTTGTACCGATTTTCAAAGTTGGATTCAAAGAGAGAATCATCTTGCCTTACTGCTTGCTACTCTTGGCTCTTATCAAAAAAATTCCATGCCTCTCCCTTTTAATTCTCTGAAAGAAATGTTCTGTTAATACTAAAATATTTTTTGTTTAATGTGCTGATTTTTTTTTTGTATCAGGGTAAAATTAGTTCAAACAATATTCACCAGATTTCAAATGAATAGATACTAAGATTTCTGAGTTAGAACGAAATATTCTTATGTTAATGACATTTTAAAATATATTCAAGTCTTTTTTGGAATGAATGCAGAGAAAAAAAATCACTCCTTTTACTTGCTCGTGGACCCTAACTGCAGAGCACATTTCTTCAGAAAACCTTCTCCCCTAATATTAAGGAGCCACCTAGGAGCTGTTTATTTGCTTCCCTCACAACCGCCCAGCTGTTATTTCCATTTGTGGTCTTAGTGCTAATTGCATAATGTCCCTAATTTATACCCGCTGGTAGATCTGATCACTGCATTACCTGGAGGGCAAGCTTTAATTAGAGAAATTTCTGAACAAATTGTCTAAAGAGCTTGTTTAGCATGATTAAATGCAAGCGGGTTTCCCCCCTCTTTTTAAAAATGAGCATTTACTTTATTCTGAAACTTTGCAGATAAAAAGCAACATCAGTTCTAATTAGGGCCTATAAAATGAACAGCAACATTACCCATGAACACCAATTGGATTTTGTTGTTTGTAACTGAAATGTATACGACTCAATGCTACACTTATTCAACAGCTTTTGGCATTTCTACTTTGCCTGTCAGAACTAGCAAGGTGAAACAGCAAACTGATTGAAAAAGGATAAATTGTGAAAAGATGATACACTGATGTGTGATGCTAATTCAACTGTGGCTTATGAAAAGAGATTAGAATCATGTGCATTATCACCTGCATCTCCATGCACTTGAACAAGTCCACATTAAATTAAACCTTTCATATTGCTAATAGGTGGCAAGATAACCTATGAATTAATATGCAATCATTTCACATTCAAGTGAAGTGCAAATAAGATAAATATCATAATAGAATCAACAAACTCTGAGAATCCAAAAAACAATTAAGGTCAACTTTGCTGTTTAGACAAAATACTTTGGCTAAATGTCAATATTATACAAAGTGCAATAAAATGAATTTGGCGAGGGGAGTTTAGAAATCTCAGTCATTTTGTTATCAGCTTCTGTGAAAGTGTTTGTATTATTCGTAATCACTGGCCACGTTTGATGCCTCCTTTGGCTGAATCTCTGTTAGAAAATACATTAAGTTTAGAAATTGTATTCCCTGTTTGAATACACAAGCGGACAGGGTAAAGTGTGATTGATTATCTGAGTCTTTTGAGTAAACATTAGAAAAGAACCTTGTTTTGTATCCCTGTCACCAACTTTCTTATGAATATTAACACTGGTTGCACATTAAAATTACTTATTTAAAATGCCAGTGTAGCACCCCAGACCAACAAAACCTGATTATAATCTGATTATCTAGGAACTTGGAGACAGATTTTTGTAAATGCTCCTCATATTTCTGAAGCACAATGAGGGCTGAAAAGCAACTAAACATAATCACAGATTGAATTGTAATTCAAATTGTAATCTTCCCTTAGAACTCTGGATGGAAAGCCACAGGACCACAGATATAATTCCATATTGGCCACTATTTAATAAGATGACCCTGAATCAAGCACTTAGCTTCTCTTGGATCCAATGATCAGTAATCTCATATTCTGACTTCAACTAAGGGATTATATTAGTTTTATGTAAAGTCCATTACTTCTAGTGTACAGGGCCAAAAAGAGTAGAACATACATTTTCCACACACTCTGGTATCTCTTGTCTTTAATATATTATTTCCTTTGAAGTGATTTGAGTAAGTACAGAGTAAAGAGAAGCCTAAGGGAATTCCAGAGCCTGATGGGAAGCTCTTAAGGTGCTAGGTGCTGCCTTAAGCAAGAAATGACTTTCTCCTTCGTCTGCCATGGACACTTACCAGTGACATTGCAGTTGCTTCTATGTCCCAGGGTGGAAAAAAGTCAATTGAAGTTTGACTAAACTAGATAAGTATGTCAATTAAGTCCCTAAATAAATTCGTACTTCTTTACAGTTTTCCACTGGGGCCATTCCTCAAACAGGATATTCACTCTAAAGTATACGCAGTCATGTCGCCAGGAGGAAAGAAACTCCTCAAATGGAATCAGTCAGTAAGTTTGTGTTCATGTTACACTGATAGAGTCCCTGGATCCAGCTGTACCTGTAGCCACAACTTGTAATGTTCATATACAGGAGTCAGTACATTTGAGGAAATGTTAGTTATTTACTGAGGTAGGCAGAACTAAGTGAATGAGTCATCATTTACACATAAAAGGGTCAAGAGGAACACTAAGATCTTGTACCTGAAAAAGTCACATCTTTACCTTTTCTAGTGCCAGCAAGCACTGGGCAGCTTCACTATCCATTCAGGGAGATGGACAAAGAGAGTCCCAGAGCCCTCCGTGGATTTTTCAGTCTTTCATGCGCTCTCAGGGAAACAGGTACCCAGGCACACCAGACAGAAGGCTGGTATGGAAGGAGGCAGGCACCGGCCAGGCAGTGGTTGCTGGGAGGCAGGCAACCCAGCCTCTTAGTCCCTCCACCATCACCATCATTTAAGCTCTTTCTCTGGACTATCTCTGGTGTCTATTTCTCTATCTCTCTGTCTCTCTCTGCCTCAGTCTCTCTGCCTCAGTCTCTCTCTGTCTCTCTCTGCCTCAGTCTCTCTCTGTCCCTCTCTCGTCAGCCATCTGTGGTCTTGCCTCTTCTGTAGTCACACCGCTTGTCCTCTTGTAGCCCTAGTCTGTCTCTTAATAATGCCGCCCTTATAGTTCCGCCTCTAGGCTCAAGTGTGCACACATACACATGCACGCACACCTATGCTCCAGGTGTCCATGATTAGGTGCACGTGCCCCACACCCACACTACCAGGTGCCTTCTGCTTAGTCCCATCGAGGTTGCAGGTAATAGCCACAGAGGCTGGTGGCGTAAAAAACCTGATTAATTCATTTACCTGACATATTCTTTGCATTTTACCAAATTGAATGATTCATTCATTCATTCTAAGAAAATATAGGTTCAATAAAAGATGCTGCCTTTCCTTATTAATGGTATAATAGGAGTACTTTAAGTAGTTAGATTAACCACTTTGGATTCTTCTATTCATTAATTACTTAAAATCCATCTTTAAAATGATGTAGTTATTAATTTTTATTATTATGAGTCAGACCAAAATTTAAACACTTTTTTATTGATTTTGGGCTGTTTCTAATCCTCTCTCTCATGAATGTTGCAAATGAGAATTTTTAATGCATATTTTAGCATTTATCGCAAACTAATTTTTAGTATTGAATTTCTCGATAGTTGAGTTCTGATTAGTATATTGATACAATATATCAAATATCAAATTATCATTTGAAAATTCTTTACTCAGTATTCATCTTTTTTTTGATAATCACAAGTACTCAAGGGTTAGAAAACAGAAAAAACAGTCTAGTCACTATTAAATAATATTATATATGCACACATTAAAATGACTTTCTAGAAAATATTACGTAACTGCATTTTTCTTTCTGTTTTAAGCACCAAAAATATATCCAATGAACATATGGACACAGTGAAAACATGAGAAATTAACAACAGTAGCTTTCAAAACAAACATGTCATGTGTGCCTAATTATTTATCCAATAATCAGATTTAGTGGTCATATTAGAATGAAGTCATAAAATTTTAGATGGAGCATTTGGTACAATTTCACACAAATATTAACATGAAAATATTTCATATGACAAGATCTCAAATCAAATGTTGTTGAAGCAGATTCCTATTACAAAACACAGAAAAGCACTTTCATAAATGAACTAGCTGTTTCATCATATAACGGTCAATCTTTGGTTAGAGTGAGTCCTCAGTATTATTAATAAGCTCCAGGAAACTGTAACTTTAAATGAAAAGACATACAAGAAAGTAGATCCTTTTGTCTCAAATTGTAATGAAATGGTATTAAACCAAATTCAAGAAACTGTTGTAGTTAAAACCATTTTTTGCTAACAGAATCTGTAGACAAACAATTCCAATTCTTTATATAAAAGGCAGTGAAAACACATCTAGGATTAATGAATTAGTGAATCAGTCGAAACTCTTAGCTGCAGTGACAGATGCACCATTCACATTTCACGTAATTGATAAGTCTAGGAAGATGGCCCTGACGTCACTGGGCTCTCTCCCTCCCTCCCCCCTCCCTCTTGCTCTCCCCCCACCCTCTTCTTTTGCTCTGATTTCCTATGTGAAATCATTCTTTGGAACCGGTTTTTATTTTCCCAGTGGTGGTAGAAGAGACAGTTACTGGCCATTCCCTGTCCATGTGGTCCTTATCTCAGTAAGAAAAGGAAATAAAGCCTCTTTAGCAACAGTTTGAGAATAGATCATTCTCTGCATTCTTATTGACGTGAGTCCTCTACACCCAATATCCCACAGAAGATGAGGTGAGGGGAGGAAAGCTGTTAGATTATCACTTAGCACATAAGTGAAGATGGTGATATCGAAGAGGAAAAGAAAAACATGATTTTTTTTTTCTAGATGAAGTGGGAAAGAACGTAAGGAGCACAAAAGCACCCATCCCTACACAGGTGATTGAGTAACAGCAGGGAGGGGATTTGTGTAGATTTTGGCAGGATCAGTGTATGATCCTCCTAATCAAAGAGTTAATACCTGTATTTTTTTTAATAACTGTCTCAGAAAGCATCTGCTTTTTCTCCTCCATTATTTAAATAGTCATTCATGAAGATGAATTTTTAGTCAGTGGAGACCAGAGGGTGAGCTCCTACTTGAGAAACACTTAGAAAACTTGCAGAATGTGTCAGGCCCCAAATGCCAGTTAGCAGAAAACCACATAATTGACAGGCACTTCTGGGAGTAAACTGCAGTTTCAGTGGCCCCTGAAGAGGTACAAAGCAGTGAGGCTCAAGAGCTCAACACTAAGTAGATCATCATTGCCTAATGGCTGAGTTTACATGACAGTCACTTTTGAGAAAACAGAAGACTTGAAAAAAATGTAGTAAGAATAACTATGTGAATGTCATTGCTGTTTGTCTGAGGATCTCTGACTAATCCATGTAATTAACTTAATAGGAATTTTGAGCTACAAATTGCACTATTGAGAGAGAGAGAGAAAGAGAGACAGAGAAGGGGGGGGAGAGAGAGAGAGAGAGAGAGAGAGAACACAATACATTGGATTAGTTTGTTATGAGTGAATACCCAAATTCAGCTACTCAGCTCAAGCTAACCACTTGGAAAATAATAAGAAGTTATCTTAGACCATGAAAGAGAATAGAATAGAAATTTAAGAGCAGTCTAACATTCAAAATTTTGAGAAAGTAGGAGCCAACTCTGTATAAGGAATTTCATACTGGACTTGGATTCAGAGATGGACCGAATAACAAAGCAAGAACAGTAGGCACAAGAGAACAACAGTTAGGGTAAGGCTGGAGTGGCATTTGGAACTTAGGCATTAGGAAAGAAAGGTAGTAATCCCAAAGGTTCTGTGGAGGTAGAAGAGTGGATGTGGTTGAAAGGGTGATTATGGGTGAAGATGACCGGAGCTGAGAAAATGGTGAATTATAAACACTGTCTTTGGAAACTGAGCCAGAAGTCTCTTCTCTTAAAGAGCCACTTTAAGGGATTCTGTGGTGCAGATAATTTTCAGTCTCTCTTTTCTCTCATGGATTGCCTATTCTTTGTCCCATTCATTCAGGGTCCTACTTTCTACTACAATGGTAAAACTGCTAATAAGGTCTAAGAAATCATCAATATTTCTCAGTTTCGGGAACTTTAGGCTTAGGCAATTTTTTCAGTGCATGTTACAGTTTATTATTTACTGAGTCTTAACACCATGAGAGGAATAAAAAAAGATATAACATGGATCTCTAAGGAGTTCATGTATCGAAATCAGAGCACAACAGAGGTCAGAATGCAATGTGATGATGGCTAATTTTATTGTTGCAACAGGGTTTAGGAAAGGGCCTCATGGTCACCATTAATTCTTCCTGAGAGAATCATAGAAGATTTCATGGAGCAGCAGATATCTGTAAAAAAGGATCATGTTAATGGGAAAAGGAAGAAGGGAGTATTAGCCAGAGAAGAAAACAAGCAAATAAACCTAGCAAAGACTTCCCAATAAAAAGTCTCTTTTTCCCTGTTACAGATGCCCCAGATTTGCATTTTATTCAGCTAACATTTTCACCACTTTGTTTCTTTATTTAAAATTTGTGCAGAATGACAAAGCTGGAAAAAATAGAATGTTCTGGGAAAGAAGCCGTAAGAAGGTTGAGTGGCAAAGAGATCAATGAAGTTTTCCCTAGAGGTTCCTGCGCAAAGCACAGAAAATAAAGATAAGTGGCTTTGCTTGTCAGAGAGAGACTCAGGTTGTGTCTACACAATACTATCATGACTGGGAACACTGGCTCGACTGTTTTTTTCCACATACTCGAATAACTGCTTGACAAATTTTCCCATTCAACTGACCTTTGTTAAAGGTGTAAAACTGCAACCTGAAGCACATATGAGACCATTCGTTTTTGATCCATTGCTTTTGTCCGAACAATAACAAGCAGTTTAACTAAGGGCTTGCTCCCCTGTGACTTTCCAATTTCCATTTAGATGTTACAGTGTCTTCTCCAAGCCTTTTTATTCCCCTTCTGACAGCTACCCCCCTTCCCCCAAATTATTGTTCTTGAGATTCAGGTGTGTGAATTTTTTTTTATTTTAAAGGCTACTTATTTTGCTGATGTTGATTTTCTAATTTTTTCAACTGCTAAAAACCCTGCTTAGTTAAACCTAGTTTCTAAGGCTGCTTTGTCCAAATCACTTTTCCTAAGTGTTTCCAAAGTTTATTTTATTTTATTTTATTTTATTTTTTTTATTATTATACATACAAGCTGGGGTACAGGCCAGAAGCGTGGGGCGGCGAGAGGGTTCACCAGAGACGGAGTGGGTAGCAGAACAGGCAGATCAGAAATACACTGCTGAGGGGAGCAGCGGGCAAGGCAGGAGAGGTCTGCCGCACCATGTGGGATTCTCCCCGGCCGGGCGTCGAACTTGCGTCGCCGCTGCCGACAGCTCCACAGCACAGCACTTAACCGCTGCGCCACCGGGGAGGCCCTGTTTCCAAAGTTTAATCAGATCAGTAGATGTAAGTAAATTTGGGACAGTGAGGCCAGAATGAAGTTTGCAAATGTAGAGAATCCATCTATACATTTTAGTTAGTTGAGGCAGAATAATATTTAAGCTAATACCATTATCTAAAGTTTGATTGATACATTATTTAAATTTCCCATGAAAGGGTTAAATACTATCCATGAGTGATATCATTTTTTAAATATTAAACTATTCAAAATTAATGTGCTGTACATGTGTGTCAACTAGAGGAGCACTGTCTCTCGCTATGACAAATGGAAAAAGTTCTCCTAACACACACATTTGCCTTCTCCTTCTGTTTCCTTTAGTAGCAAACAGATAATCAATCTCCCTCCTTATAAAATCATTTTGGAAATGGAAGAACCAGTAGCCTCATTCATGGTCATTGTTTTAGAGTGTTTCTGGATTTCTCTATTCATATTTCCTTCCTTCGTTTTCCCTTTGTGCTTTGGACATAATCCTTCCTGGAACTTCTATTTTTAATGCTATGCTTCTCAGTTTTTATACTCTTTAATTGGTGAACTTTTAATAATTGGGATCACATTTATTATATTTTGGACTTTCAGTACTCTGAGCTGTATGTGGCAACCAACAGGTCACAATTTCCCAAATGAATCCATCTTTAGTACATGGGTTGGTAGAAGAGCTGTGTAACAGTCTCTAGACTTGGGCCAGGTATTAGAAACTGTCTTTGTTGTTTGCAATGTATCTTTTCCTTTAGAAATCAAAAGGGTAAGTGTGAGAAGAGGAGGGGCTTTTGTAACAAAAAGGTGCACAATTGTTGGCTTATTGTCTTTGGAGAGGATGGGTAGCTTTTTTCCCCAAAGATTTATTTATTCATTCATACAAGAACTGGGGTGTAGGCCAGAGGTGTGGAGTGGTGAGAAGATTCACCAGAGACAGAGTGGGGAGCAGAACAGATGGATTGACTGAAATATAATGCTGAGGGGAGCAGTGGGCGAGGCAGGAGAGGTCTGCTGAGCCATGTGGGAAGCTTCTTGGCTGGGTATCTATTCGTGCTGCAGAGGCTCTGGATAGCTTCAAGGTGCTGAGACTTAACCCGTTGTGCCACCAGGGAGGCCTGACTGGGTAGCTTTTTTAAGATGAGATGAGATGTCTTTCAAATCCTGGTCCTCTCCACTGCAGATAGCCAGGAAAAGCTAGAGACTGAAGAGTGTCTTAAGTAGCCTGCCACTGACCTGATTCCCAGGCATGGACAATATAATCTTAATTAGCTTGAGACCTTTCAAATATGTTGACATTCTGTGACAATGAGACAGGTAATTCTGTAGAGAAGTGACCTTTTGGATTGGGAAGAATGCAACTCACACTAGTACTGTCCATCCTGCCAACAGATTTAGACTGTATAGATAAGAGGGAATGAATAGATCTTGGCTGTCAGAACAAAGAATCATATAGGTTGAGTTTTGACCTCAAATCCCAGATCTCACTCTTATAAGGTGTGTGCCCACCAGGGACAGAGTAATATGAAGTGACTTTGTCACATGAGTTAATAGCTAGGTCATATGCTATTATAAAGATTCAATGTGATATAATCATCAAATATCCATTTGAATTCCTACCATGTGTATATAAAGGAAAATAATAAGAGAGAAAAGGTATTTTTCTTTAGGGAGCCTCCATCTGAGGGACTCTCTAGAGTTAAGTATTGTAAAGATTGAGGACAGTGCCAAGCAGAAGTATTTTTTTTTTATCTGTTCTTAATGTAAATAATTAAATCGCCATGCCCTCCAACCACGGATTACAGATCACTCTTACAACACAGGTCCCTTTGACATTCAATAGAAATTGGCACTGCTGAGGCCTCCCTGGTGGTGCAATGGGTTAAGTCTCAGCACTATGAAGCTATCTGCACCCACTGCAGCATGAGTTCGATCCCTGGCCAAAGAACTGACCCATATGGTGCAGTAGACCTCTCCTGTCTCACCTGCTGCTCCCCTCAGCAATGTATTGCGGTCAATCCGCCTGTTCTGCTCCCCACTCTGTCTCTAGTGAATCCTCCCATCCCCCATACCACTGCCTATACCCCAGTTCCTGTCTGTAAATAAATAAATCTTAAAAAAAATAAAATAAACAAGAAATTGGCACTGCTGCAGCTTTACATTGTTCATCTAAACGGAGATGAGCCCCGAGGCTACAAACATCCAAGATTTCAGGCCCAAGAGAGTTTGAACTGCCAGGAAATATCAGCCCTATACTCTCAACTTACTGACAATTTGTTCCCTGACTGTACTATCTTTATTCACACAGCACACACTTCCTGATAAGTGGGCGCTCACTCACCACCTTCGGGCAGGCACTGCTGAGTTTCTGGTAAGGAGCAAAATGTCTCCTCACCACAAATTGGAGGAAGCCGGTGGGCAAAGGTGTAGCATTGCACTTTCCTGGACCAAGCCCTTGCTTCATTGACAAAGATGTTCAATTTGCATCTTGGAGGATGATGGGAAGCAATACTTACTTCATAAACTTGATTCATATCCTTTTTTTTTAATGGCTCTAACAGGACAACTGAAATTCATAGTTGTCTGATTGAAAAGAGACTTGAGTTGATGAAGACATGAGACTAGTCTTTGATGTTTCCCTCGTCTCCAAGTCATACACAATGAAATGTCTAGAATATGTGCCTTGCAAATAAAATAAAGGAGATAGTCTTCCACTGGTATAAAATCTATAACCTAGTTAAAAATAAAACTGGAATAACATTGTTTGAATTTTGCATAAATAAAGTTTTATTTTGTTCCTTTAGGATTTTCCAGTAGAATTGGAATAATCATAGGATATATTTTGGAAGTGATATATTCAAGAATAAAATAATGCAATATGCAATAACTCAATTTGATAAATAGGTTAATTGCAATAATGCTTGGTATATAGATCTTTCTCCACTAAGACTTTTGGAATTTAGGGAAACTTGTAGTATTTATGTCTGTCACCCCCAAATTTAAGGGTATTATTAATATGCAGAAACACTAATTTCCTTTGAGGGGAAATAATTCAGTGGCTATAAAAGAAACATTGGCTTAGAAAATGAACCAACTTAGTTTAAGTTCTGACTCTTCCATTTACTTGCTTGTTTTTTTTTTTTTTTTTTTTTAATCAGGGACAAGGACACCTGATACTTTAGTAGTATAATAAGGTATTCCACAAAAATAGTGAAAAGCAAGGAAATTGTATAACAGTGTATATATCTACTACTTAAGCAGTTTTGAAAAATACAAAAGAGCTAGTCCTGTAGACAAGAGATTCTGAAGTAATTGGTCTCTAGTGGAGTTGAGATTGCAGTGAGCTTTTGTTTGTTTGTATTTTGTTTTGTAAATCCAGACAGACAGGGTCCTTATTCCACATGGAGGGGTTATCATAATAGAAGATACAGACAATACAGAAGATATAGACAAAATGAATTAAATTGAATATGAATTTTGGCTTGCAAAGTCTGTATCGTTGGGTAATAACTTGCCTTTCACCAGTTTTAGTATCCTCATGTGTAAAGTAAGCATTTAAGTTAATGCATTTCCTTCCACATGATGATTTTAGACTGTCATCCAGTAGGTACCTTCCCAAACTGGACTATTTCTATAGTTTCTAAATTACAACTTGTCTCTTCCTGGTGTGTAATTGGCGCAGGATGTGGGAAAGATCACTCCAAGTCCACGTGGAACAATGAGAAGCCCAGAGGGGCTACACCGGAAGTGAGGTGCGGCCCCTCCCAAAGACAGTGTCCTATTTATTAGCATTGAATACAAAGGTGGGGCAAGTAAGTAGGAGTGTACAAGCATGGGGGGTGGCACTGGGGATGTGATCCAGGTCGGGGTGACCAGGGGCTATTGCCTGGGGGCTCCATTGTTTCTGCCAGTCTAAGCACATTATCTCTATTCTATTATCTGCCTTCTGTTTTCAGCAGATTCTGGTTTCCCAGAATGTTGCTTATACCAGAACTTTTGCCCTTGGTGAGAGCCCCCCATCCCCCATTGCCCTACACCTGGCTGACAAGTAGGGACTCTGGTCACCAAGAAAATATCCTCAATATCGAGGAGGGCTGGGGATCCCACAATTATTGTTTACAGTTTTCCTCAAAAAGACACCACAGTTCTGATTATATGGTGCTACAAATATATAGTCATCCAGCTGTGATATTTTGTTTAAAGATGAATAATATGTCTCTCAAAGGTGAAGAAAAGCCACATTTCTAGCTCGTCAGTGTTGGGCATGGGGAAGTGATAGCCTCTGTTTCTAAGTCAGCTAAGTACTATATTGCTATATATCTCAATAAAACATCCCATCTATCATAGAATTTAGGTATTCAGAAACTATTTCAATCTAAAAATGAAGTTTCAATAGCATCTTGTTATGATTTTGTTTTCACTTTTCATTCTGTGTGTTTTATAAGTTTCATCTTATATCTTGGTGCATGTAAATGATGTATCAAAAAAAAAGTAAACATGGAGAAAAGGTGACTCAACAGATGGCTTTATTTATACCAATTTCAACTCTAGTTCTACTTTATTACAACCTAATTCTTATAAACCTAGGATTCCCTCACAGGTCCCTGGTTCTTAATTAAAATCTCTATCACATTGCCCAGAGGGAAAGCCTATTTGTCCTTATTTTTCTCCTCTTATGTAGAGTTCCAGAACATTAAGATTACAGATTTTGGCCTAAGATTTTAACCTTATATAAGCACAGGGTGATTTTCACCATATCAAATCTGGTATTTATCATTTTTGGCAACCTGTAATTGCAAATGAAATTTCCCGGAATAATATGAAAGAAAGCTATTGGCATGTAGAACACTCTTCATTTATAGTATAAGACCTTACTTTAATAATAATGTGTGGGACAACCTGACCTAATTCTTATTTTTCCTCTTGATTTTACACCTTCACATATCTAAAATAAACACTTTGATTTGAGCAATCAATTAAAAATTAAGGATATGTCTATTTTGTATAAAAGCATAATGAAGGGCTCAATTCCATAGTCTCTTCCTTACTTAGACTTTGATTTGGGCCCTAGTCAGAAAATATGTCCATATAGTAAAGGAATCTTTTGTCATGAAAATATATGATATGATTATGAAATATGAAGTCTATTCCCAAAGTCACACATAAAACTCAGAATTGCTACTCACCATCAAGTGAGTTAAGGAGCAGACCCCACTCCTGTCTCAAATCACATTCTTCTGACCTTAATTCCATGACAATAGAAGTGGAGATTCACCAGGTAAGTCTACCATTTCACAAAAAAATGTACTAAACATCCTTACAAAGTGGGCCTCCCTGGTGGCACAAGTCTTAACACTATGAAGCTATCTTAGCCACTGCAGCATGAGTTCGATCCCTGGCCAGGGAGCTTCCCATATGGCGCAGCAGACCTCTCCTGCCTCGCCCGCTGCTCCCCTCAGCAGTGTACTTCAGTCAATCCACCTGTTCTGCTCCCGAATCTGTCTCTGGTGAATCTGTCACCCCCACACTTCTGGCCTGCACCCCAGTTCTTGTATGTATAAGTAAATAAATCTTAAAAAAACAAAAATACAAAGCCCCATTTTTTAACAGTTTCCTCCTAGATGAAACCTTTGCTAAATTAATTTTTGAGTGATGAGTATCCTTCTTTGAATACCACACTCATCCTGAGAATACTATCCTTCTCAATCTAGAACAAGACCCACAATGAGCTCACAGTGTCTGCAGCCAGTCTAAAACCATCTGTCCAGTCTCAACTTTTTATCCATTAGGTTTTACCTCTTGAGTCAGTGTAGGTTCATGACAAAACCCTCAATGCACTTTGTGCATTCATATATCCTGTGCCTTTAGCTACATCCCTTCCTTGTTTGGAAGGACCCTCCTCCTAAGAAGACCAGTCAAAACTCCAGTTCTTCTGTGCAGCCTTTTCGGATCATGAACTGTGGTGCTTTTTCTTGACCTTTTAATGAATCTTTGCTGTTTAATTAGTCTATGCTTCTATGCTTTTTCAACTGTGTTTATTTTGTTTCTTTTCAGTTAGGAGACTATTTGAGAGTTGAATGCAGAGCTTTTACTTCTAAAGTCACAAAAACTTTCTTTTTAGGAAAGAAAATATTTATTGCATACTTAATATGTGTCATATAATCTTTCTAGACATGTGGGATGCATCAAAGAACAAAGTATGTCTATTTGCAAAGATATTAGGACTGTTGCCTTTTTCATAATATACTGAATCTTAGAAGAATGATAAGTTTATTTTTTAAAGATTTATTTTTATGTTTTTATGCATACAAAAACTGGGGTATAGACCAAAGGTGTGGGGTGGTGAGAGGATTCACCAGAGACAGAGTGGGGAGCAGAACAGATAGATCTACTGCAGTATACTGCTGAGGGGAGCAGTAGGGGAGACCGGAGAGGTCTGCTGTGCCATGTGGGAAGCTCCCTGGCCTGGGATCGAACTCTTGCCCCTGTCACAGTGGCTGGCAATCGCTTGAGAGTGCTGATACTTTAACCCCTGCACCACCAGGAAGGCCCAGAATGATAGGTTTAGATAAGTTAATAGGCAAGTAATTATGACAATACTCAAGGTGGTAGTGTTCAGTTCATTACTGATGATTTTTATCGGTTGGTTATTTTTATAAATCTCAGGAGGGAAGGGTAGAAATAAGACTAATAATTATTGAACAAGACTGTGACACTTACATAGTCCTTGTCATTTGATCTTCACAATAAATCTTAGAAGACATTGAGCCTCTTGACATTGAGAGTGTCTTTTAGTAAAGTGAAAACAAATTCATCAGGGGGTAGGTGACCTAAGAGAAAAATCTTGGTCTGTCTATATTATTTAAAGTAGTTTCTTATTTACAGATATATGATCAAGGTCTTCTGAAGCCAGTGCTAGATATCTGGGATATTTGGCTTGAGGAAGGAGCCTTGATACAAGTGACACTCTTCAATTAATGTTTCAACCAGTTGGCCACATTCTCGAATCAGCATTGGTATGTTATTTTTCAATTATCTGATACCAAATGGGAGTCTTAAATTACACTCTGTTCTGACACTAACTACCCAGTTAGGCCAACAGGATAGCCCCCACTTAAAATGCCAGTCACAGGGGGACCCGGGCTACCCACACTCCAGCTGGCTGCCCCCACTCCCAGGCTGGTCCCCCTCCCAGATTTTATATACTTACAATATCAATTTTATTATAAAGCATACAGCTCAGGAACTACCAAATGGAAGAAATTTGTAGAGCAAGGCATATGTGTGTGTGTGTGTGGGGGGATGTGTGTGTCAAAAATAACTTCCATGCCTCCCTTGATACTTTACACTCCCAGCACATTAATTTATTCACTAACCTGTAAAGCTACCGCGTTACTTTGTTCAAAAGTTTCTATTGAAGTTTCATTATGCCAACACGATTGATTAAGTTATTGATCATATTAGTTATTGAGCTCAATCAGTCCCCAGAATCCCTTGCCAAGGTCTAGGGCTGTGGCTGAAAGATCCAACCTTCTAATCAAGTGGTTGCTACTCGGATGACCAGCCTCCATGCTGAAACTATGTATAAACTCATCAAAAGATGTTCCTTATGAATAAAAAATAAAAAAGACACTCCTGTCACTCAGGAAATTCCAATGGTTTTAGGAGCTCTATGCAGCAACTGGGGACACAGACCAAATCTATATATATTACAATTAAAAATACCGAAGGAATTTTTAAACCAATGCTTCAGTCCCTCTATTATATTGCTTTAATTTAATTTAGTTCATGAGGACTAAACAGCTATTGGTTACCTATTGTTATATAACAAATACTCCCTAAATAATAATAGCTTAAGTTAACAAATGCTTTCTCACAGTATTTGTGGGTTAAAACTCAAAAGAAGCTTAGCTGGTTCATTTATTGCGAACCAACTTTATGTATGTATTTGTTTGTGTATTTATGTTTTACATTATTGTTCATTTTTGCACAGTATATGCTTTCTCCTCTCAGCTGTAGTCCCCTTAAAATTCCCATCACCAGTTCACCCCTGTACCATCCCTGTTTTGATCCCTCTCCCTCCCCTTCCCTTCCTGAATGTCTCTGATTTATAGTTGCCTGTTAATTTTGTTTTTTTTACTTATTATTATTTTTTTCCCTGATCCCTTATTTGTTTCCCCTGTATTCCTCCTATAAGTGAAACCATCCAATATATATATATATATATTTTCCTTTCTGGTTTATTTCCCTGAGCATAATCCCTTACTGGAACCGACTCTTAAAGGTGCTGTCAAGAGGTTAACTCGGGAACTGCAGCCATTTGAAGCTTTTCTGGAGTTAGAGGATCTGACTCCAAGAAAGCTCCTCGCCCTGTTGACACACCAATGCTGGCTGTTGGCATGAGGACTTAGTTACTCCCCACATTGGACTTCTCCATGGGTTCACTTCAATTTCTTCATGCCAAGGGGTTGATTTCCTCATGCACAGGGGATGAACTCAATGCAGAAGTAATACCCTTCATGCCCAGCCTCGGAAGTCACACATTATCATTCCTGCTACATTCTGCTGATGACTAGTCAGCCCTATTCAATGAGAACAAGTGGGTGGGCAAAGCAGAATTGTGAAAACCCAAAGGGGAGAATTAGCAGGGATTATCATAGGGGCTAGCTAACATATTTCATATCGTTTCACTTTTCTTTTTTCAGTGATTAAAAATAAATAAGGACTGAATGGAATAATATATAAGCATCCTCTATGTAGACAAAGAAGTGACTTTCTTAAATCTGACAAGGAAGAAATATAATAATACTAATAATATTATACCCAATAGCTGTATAACCCTTAATCTATGCCACGCATCATGTTCTAAAGACTTTCTAATGTTTATGAATTTAATTCTTACACAAAACCTATGAGGGGCCTCCCTGGTGGCACAACGGGTTAACCACAGCACTAGGAAGCTATCCAGAGCCACTGAAGCATGATTTCGATACCCGACCAGGGACATTCCCACATGACACAGTAGACCTCTCCTGCCTTGCCCGCTGCTCCCCTCAGCAGTGTATTTCAGTCTATCTGCCTGTTAAGTTCCCCATTCTGTCTCTGGTGAATCCTTTTACCACCCCACACCTCTGGCCTGCACCCCAGCTTGTATGCATAAATAAATAAATATTTTTAAAAAATTAAAAAAAACTATAAGGTAGATACTATTTTTCACCTTATTTTGCAGATGAAGAAACTATGCTATAAAGATATTAAGTAAGTAGCATTAGTATTGTTTCTCTTAATTGCCAATGTTAATACTCCAAATTACTGTTACTACATATGCAGGTGATGGAAGAGAAGGGTTAATGTGCAGCAGTAAGGATGGTAAAAATAAAAGATGTTTGAGAACTGAGAAATATTTGTATTTATTGAGATCCAGTATTGGTATGCAGGGACAAGAAATAAAAGGAATATAGTAATTTTAGCCTTTAGGCTACTTGAAATACAATTAAGGAGGAAAATGTTGGAAACATTTATTTATATCCTTTTCCAAAATATTACATATTTTATTACCTGTGTTTAGATTAGTGTAGCTAACAAATATTAGTTGAGCATCTACTGCATACTAGGTCCTGTTGAAGGTACTACACTGCAGCAGTGAACAAATAAGTAAAACGCCTTCCCACCTGGAGTTTATAGTCTAGTTGGGGAAGACATATGTTAATTCAGAAAATTTAGTAAAATTTTAGTAGATTAGATATTGAAAAGAACTATGGTTAAATAAAAATAAATGAAGAAGAGGAATAAAAATGCCAGTAGAGGGAAAAGGAGGGAATAGATTTCCAGGGAAGATCCTTACTGACTATTGAGTAAACACCTGGAGGAAGTCATAGCTAGATCTAGGGAAAAGTATTCCAGGTAATGGGGTCAACAGACTCAAAGGCTCAGAGGTAAACACATGCAGAGTAATTCTGAGTTACAACAGCAAAAGAGGGGAACAGAATAGAGTAAATCAGAAGGGAAAGCAAGGAGATGGTTTCTGAGCATGAACATGTCAGGCAGTGAACACAGACCCTGTAAGACATTGAGGGTTACTGGGACTTTCTTGGATCACTCTGGTTGCTGAGCTGACAATTCACTGACAGAAGACAAAGGTAGAAGCAGAAGCCTAGCTGGGGGCTATTGTAGCAATCCAGGTAAGAATGTAGGTCAGTATAGCTAATTAAAAGTAACATAGCGATGTTAAAGGAAGTAAATTAAAGTGATTAAGGGCAACAGCTATGCTCGAGTGGAATGATGGCATCTCGATAGGAAAATCGAAATCACCTAAGATTGCAGATGGATGGTTTTGGAAAGAACCCAAGACATACTACCTACACAAAGAATCTGATTTTTTTTCAAAAGGAATTTTTATGTCCTACTGAGTTACTGGCAAGAAGTTCAGAAATACAAAGATTTTAAAAAGAAAAGGGTACTATGAAGACTTAGAAGAATGTTCTTTAAAAGTATGCTAAATGACTGATGATCAAAGAAAAGCTTTGGCAAATTCTCCTGGCAGTCAAATAAAAAGAAAAAAAAAAGATCAAAGAAGAGATTTATTAAATAAGGTAAACTTATTCCTAGAATTTCCAGCTAGTTATTTATAGACACATATTCAAAATTCAAGCCAAAATGGACATCAATATTTTCTCTCTTAATCACAAACAAACACAATTTAAGGATCAAATGAATGTAAATCACTGGTACTCAAGCCTAGGGTAGTAAGAGATCCAGTGTGTTACTTCGACATCTCCAACATAGTCAACAAAATAGCTTACTAATGAGGAAAATCAAACTCTTCCAAAATGGCCATTGATTCTGCAAACATTTCAGTGACCACTATGAACTAATGCTATTAAATCATTTTGAAACTTTTTAAAGCACTTTTCCTTTTCAACATATGTAATCAATAAATCTGAGATGGAATAACATTACAAAACTTAGTATTCTAGTCCAGGAAAGAATCACAGAGATAATTTAATCCATCTTCCTTTACCCTCACCCATTTGATAGAAGAAATAACTGGAATGCATATAAGTGGAATAATTTGCTTACTATCACATGGCTAGTTTTTTTCAGTGTTGGTTTTGAGAAGCAGAGAGCTCTTTGACTACATCTTTATTTCATTCAACCAAAGTCACTGTCGTTTTCAAAAATTAATTTTCAGTGTTCTTTTTTTCACTAAACCATTGAAAATTCTCTAGTTTCCTATTTGCATTTTTTTCTTTTTTTTTAAGATTTATTTTTCTTTATTTATACATACAAGCTGGGGTACAGGCCAGAGGCGTGGGACGGCGAGAGGGCTCACCAGAGACAGAGCGGGTAGCAGAACAGGCAGATCAGAAATACACTGCTGAGGGGAGCAGCGTGTGAGGCAGGAGAGGTCTGCTGCACCATGTGGGAATCTCCCCGGCCAGGCGTCAAACTCGTGTCGCCACTGCCGACAGCTCCACAGAGCAGCACTTAACCGTTGCGCCACCGGGGAGGCCCACCTATTTGCATTTCTATTAGTCTGTCCAAAGTTCTGTGAAGGCAGGTGAGAGGGAAATGTGTAAGAACGTTGCTTCCCTCTCCTGCTATGCAAGCAAACCAAGGTCACAACACCATGCAGAAGGAAGAAGCTAGAAGAGTCATGTATGGGTAAGTCTGTTTCCTTCAAACCTGTCCCAACAATAGCACATAGTTCCTGGTACATATAAGACGCTCCACACATTTTTTATGAAAGAAATGAATAGATTTCTTTTCCCTTACTGTCAACTGAACTCCCAATCCTGGCAAAGGGCAAATCACATGCATCAAACAGGATCTGTAGTGTTCAGTGCCTTCTTGATAATATGCCTCCTCTGCAGAGATGGGATTAGAAACTGTTACTGTCAGACCACAGTCATTGTACCTGACACTACCAAGCCTAGATGAAAACAGGTAAGGAAAGAACTAAACAATGTGGAGTGAGATTCTTTTCTAGATGTAAGAGGAGAGGGAGTCACTTGAATGTTAATGAGAAGAAATAAATAAAGACAATGCAGGAAGAAATCCAAACACAGTTGCTGTTCATTTTATTTTATTTTTGCTTTTTTACTTTTTAAATTTAATTTATATCCTTTACATTATTGTGTAGCCACCATAGGTTTCCCACCACCAATTCCCCTGTGAACCATCACCATAATCCCCTATGCTCTTTTGTTGCTGTTTATTTTAATACTCTGCTATTTACCTTCCTCTTATTGTTTATAGGTTAAAATCTCTTTTCTAGAACAGTATCTTTTGAAATTCTGGTTCTTATGCAGCCATGACTACTTTTAAGTACACTCTCAGAATGGAGGAAACCACACTACTGTTTAATAATCATCTACTTCCTCTTTTCTTTCAACCACACACAAATAATAATTTACAGTCAATCCAGGACTACAATGGAATGTTTTTTAAAGATGAAGTTTATAAAAATCAAATTGCATTTTATGTGTTGCCCAAGCACAATTCATTCTAAATCAAAAGGAGAATGCTTGCAATCATGAAGGAAAGGTTACCAACTTGAGTCTCTTTGTTGAACATGCATGAGGACATGGGTACATACGTGAACATAAATGCGTACACATAGAGATCAAGGGCTTACCACTTCCTCCCCTGGATCCAACACTGGGATGACAAGAAGGAGGGATACTTTGAGTGTCAAATGTAAGAGGAAACAAAAAACTCATCAGTCAAGATAAGGGTTAATAACATTGTTGCCTGAGGCATTTGGGTATCTGAAATAAAAGGACAAATTAGTAAAATCAATCCTGTTTTTATTTAAAAGTTAGATATTCGCTTTTTCATTGATTTTTTTTTAAAGATTTATTTTTTATTTATACATACAAGCTGGGGTACAAGCCAGAGCTGTGGGGCAGAGAGAGGGTTCACCAGAGACAGAGCAGGGAGCAGAACAGGCAGATCAGAAATACACTGCTGAGGGGAGCAGCGGGCGAGGCAGGAGAGGTCTGCTGCACCACGTGGGATTCTCCCTGGCCGGGCGTCGAACTCGCGTCGCCGCTGCCAACAGCTCCACAGCTCAGCGCTTAACCGCTGCGCCACCGGGAAGGCCCATCTTTTTCATTGATTTTTGCATTGTTTTTTTAATGTATATTGATCTACTATTTGTTTCAATTGAGATTTTTGATGCTCCTTAAATTTTACCCCTGATATAAGTGTGTCACTCACCTCCCCACCTTGCTCTCCTAGTCCTGCCTGAATGCCTCTGCCTTTATCAAAAAGAAGGCAAGAATGATTCAAATATTCAAGGTTTCCATTCTATGGTTTCAGTGAAAAAGAAAAATTCATTGTGCATATTCAGCCGCTGAGCAACCCCTCCAAATTACAATTGTGTGGTTTTTAGAGGGGACGTGGGTCAGTTAAGAAGAAAATGAAAAAAAAATTTGAAATATGTCAGTGTGAAAATCAGGGATCAGAAAACATCCGTGTTTTGAACTTGAATGTCCTTTATAACACTCACCTGAGAACACACTTGAATACCTACAGTGATGGAGAATATGCTATTTCCCAATGCAGCCCATTCAAATAGAAATCTATAGCAATGTTCTCCCTATCCATGAGTCATATTTGAATTTCCCTTCCTGGAGTTTCACACTTTGGCTCACTTTGATTCTCTTGAGCTGTTACTGAAGATTAATCCTATCACACTCTCCTAGACCCTTGAAAATCTAAAGCAGTTAAAAATGGCCTCCTTTAGAAGCAAGTAAATTTCCCTTTTGACATTGGTTCTAAGGAGAAATTTACTAATTTCCTATTAAATATTGGTTTGGAACTTAAACTTTTTGGAAATAAAGACTCTTAAGAAACCATCATAATTCAATGCTCTGTTTGTCTTCTTAGGTCGCTGATTTTCTTGACCCTCACCAGTCACCAGAATCTTCTGATGGATTTTGAATAATAGGAATGTTTGGAACCAGCATTTCAGAGGTTTGTTTTCTTTGATCTGAGGTGAAGCTCAGGCAGCCTATTTCTTTAAAGCCTCCCTAGAAGATTGGAATGTTCAGGCAGGGCTAAACCCTATCTCTGCTCAGCCCAACAGGGGCATATATTTGCCCTCAACTTTCCCTAAGTCAGACAAGAAAAATCTGCAAGTAAAATAGTATGCTTATTTTCACAATGTATATTTATTTTCACAATGTATTTCTCTATATTTAAGCTTCTCCTGAAAATGCAATAATTGTTTTATTGTCAAAAAGAGATTATCTGAGGATTAACTATTTTTCCTGGATTGCTTATGGTGTAGAAAAATTAGATAAACGCGGTGGTTCCCCCAAAGCAATATGTGGCAGGTGTTCTAGGAGCCAAAGAAATCTCAGTGATATTTCTGGATTTCAACTCAGGGAAAACACTTAATTATCTTGTAAAACACTATAATTAAAGAAACAATAATAAAGTCTTACATCAGAAGTGTTGTGCCTATGTTGTTATCTCTTTGGGGCCATGGAAAAGGGAAATAATATAGGTGTGTCTTCTCCCTTCAGTCACAATCACAGTTTCAAATTCAGAAACAGGCATTCACAGGCTAGTGTTATTAATTTAATTTAGTATGAGCTCTGTGATCATGTCAGTCTCCATGAAATATGCTATAACGTACAGTTTCAGGAAAAAATGTGAATTCATAACAGTAGAGTCTAGAAAATACTAAAAATTAGGTTTACACAAGCCTGTTTTTATTAGGCTTTCAATTTGGCTGAAAGATAAGAAAATTTTGTAATTATTATTTTAGGATAAACATTCATTGGTTTAATGAAATTTTACTGCACCTGATTAACTGTTGATTTCAGACACAAAAGCTGAGTCCTGCAATAAGTGAGAAAAGCATGTGTGGTCCTTCTGGCTGTTTATTTGGGCAGAATCAGAAGCACTTTTAAGTCTGGCTGTAGTCCCTCTTTTTAAACTATTTTCCATTTATAAGCACATAATAGCCACAAGGAAATACCTTCAGGTTTGGTGTGCTACTCTGAATCCGTCCTTTCATGAGAGAATATCTTAGAGTGGAAATGCTTGTCTTTAATTGAGAGTAATTTCAATTCTAAGGTCCATTATGCTTACAAACAAAGGTCATGTATTAAACATGGTGCTAAGAACTGTACATTCAGAGATGAGTGAGACTTAGTATCTGTTTTCTTAAGTCTTTCTTCTAAGTCTCACCTAGATGATTTTGCATTATAGGGCTAATGTGTTTCAGATCCACAGTAACTCCTGACTACAGCTGGGATTCTCACATGATCAGCCACAGTTCCTTAGTCTTATGTCATCAAATGGACGCCAGGGAAAAGTTGCATCCAAAGCAAAGAATCATAATTTTTGGGCACGATCATTTTAAATATTTTGAGGTTAGGCACATCCGCCTTTGTGAAGGTGATGATTTTGTTTTGAGTTCAAAGGAATTTTAACTATTAAACTTTTCTAGATTTTAGAACAAGGCATGCTTTCATGTTTTCTAAATGTCATCTTGACTTAATTCATTCAGCTCCATCATTTGTCAAGGAGTGTGACAAGCTTTATGTACAGGAATTAACCAAAGTGGAATGTATTTATATATTCAGAACTGACTTTTTGGGAAATATCTCTCTCTCTCTGAATGTGCTAGCCACTGTTAAGCAAATTATTGCTGATTGGAGCCCTTTTGAATCATTGGACTTCATAGTTAAAACAGGATATAACACTCCCCTTGACTCAGAAAGATACACATTGTAAACTTAATCTGCAAACATTTTCAGTAAAGAGAGAATAAAGGAGATATAAATGTGGGAAATTTCACAGATACTTGCCATGCTGTAGTTGTCCAGCATGTCACGTTGGATTCATTTCGACAAGAACTGCTTTCAAAGAATGCCCACCAGATATGTTCCCACAGGCTGTTTTGCCATCTGCAGTATTAAAGAGTATCCATTATGGGTGCCTTGGGGCTAATCTTTTAGAATTGATTACAAAGTGCTCATGATGCATTACCCAAAGTGGAATTATTGGCTTTAATTTCCCTCCCTCCCAACCAATCAAACTGGTAGCCTGATTAAGTCAGAAACATAGTATAGATCATGTTTTAGACTACATCTGGATTGGGAGAACACATATACAGAAACATGCTTGTGATAGATCTCTCTTAATACAATTACTTTGACTAAATAATGATCATAGAAAATGTATGCATAATGTAATCTACTCTAGACACCACTTTGTTCTTGATTTATTTATTTAAAAAGACATATCTCAGAATCCTCAAGCATCCAGCTCATAACAATGAAAGAAAAGGTCTCATCTTCCTTACATTTGGCAGTCAGATGCAATTGAAAATACAAAAAAAGTGATGTTCTGAATACCTTGCTTTCTCCCAATACAGGAAACAGAAAGTAAAGCTCATTTGGATAATTTGTCATCTTCTTAAAGTTCTTACACATTCTGATTAGTAGCTGTGTAAGCAAATTTTTATTTTTATAAATTGTGTATGTTTTTAAAATATAACCCCTAGAGAGTTGTGGATATCAATATGATTGTACAACACGTATTTGAAGTCATAGATTTCAAAACCTACCTGTACCCTTTTCCACTATTGGTAGGAATGCAAACTGGTCCAGCCCTTATGGAAAGGACTATGAAGGTATCTCAAAACATTTAAGATGGATCTGTTATTCCACCTAGTAATTCTACTCTTAAGCACCTACCCCCAAATTTTAAAAACACTGATTTGAAAGGAAACTTGCACGCTCATCTCCATTGCAGCACTATTTACTATAGCTGAATTACAGAAACAACTGAAGTGCCCCAGAACAGATGAGTGGATCAAGAAGATGGCATATATACACAATGGAATATTCTCAGCAATCAAAAAAGATAAACACATGCCATTTGCAGCAACATGGATGGAGCTTGAAAAGGGATTAGGCTAAGAGAAATAAGCCAGAAAGAGAAAGATAAATACTGCATGGTGTCAGTTACTTGTGGAATAGAGAGTAACTAAACTAATAGTCAGGAAAGACATGCTTAAAAACTAACCCTTGATAGCTGACCTCAGAATGGAAGCACCAAGGCAGAGGAGGGAAGGAGCATTATGGTCTCTGCTAGTGGAAGGTGGGTGAGTTGGTGATGGTGCACTATGGTAGTAATAGCTGATGGAGGTATTATCAATATAGTACCTCAATTAAAAAAAATTAAATTACAAAATTTATGTTTAATATAATATTATGTCATATTACATACATTGTAACATAATAATCCCAACCTTTACCTTCATTAAAAAATAAATAATATAAAATTAAAAAAATAAACAAATAGGTACCCACAAGCACAAAAAATCTTTAAGTGACTTCCAAAGTAATTCTTATCCTTAACTTTCTCTTCTTTGCAGCAACTTTGATCTCCTCAAACAGCACAGCTCTGAATTCATACTCAAATGACAATCTATTTTCCAATATGTTATCAAGAGAAAATGGAATAACTATTATGTAAATTAAATGCGTAATAGCTGCCTTCAATTACTAATCAAAGCTTGATTTGGAAACTATCCCAGAGAGTTGTTCAGTCATTGAGTTTTCTTCTGCCCAAAAAGCCGTAACATATGCTCTGTGGGACATAGCACACACATCTACCTGCAACCTGGTTTGTGCTCAATTGGACTAAATGCCTTTGAGAAAAGACTGAATGACCCTTTCAGTACAACAATTAAAGTCACCCTAGTGCCCCTGCGCTGAGATAGTTCCTGGGGTTCTCTGCTCTGATCCCAGATTTCCTTGCCTCTTCGTAAACAAAATCTTCCAGGCTTCATTGTAGATTTTGTGTCATTCAATCCATCCTGTTTGCTTTAGTCAAACAGACTCTATTGCTTGCTCATGAAGAACTCTCATCTAAAGTGCTATAGTTTCCCCCTTTCTTTCTCAGTTTACTTTCCAAAATTTGTTCATATTCACAAGTCACACCGTTACACAAAATCTTACCAATTTTAAATTCTTTCATTCTGGTTAAACACATGAATTTCCTGTAACTGTGACTTAGATGATTTAAATTCTAAATCTTAGAGATCTCTGACCACATTTCTTCTTAGGAGATTAACCTCAAATGAAATTTGTAGTTAAATGAAATCCATGAGTCTCCTTCCGTGTGGGTTTTTTTTTTTTTTTGGTTCCCATGGGCTGATTTTAGTCACATTACCGTTTATAACCATGTGGTCATTATGCTTAATTTCCACACTAAATTTAAGACCTTAATTTTTTTACCCTGACATCTTGTCTAGCTAATTACAGTCTTTAATTTGGTACCTACATTTACAGTGTGGATGAAATTTAATAGTACTCCTTTCAAATATTCATTAGATTCACTTAAAAATGTTCAGTAAATCAGATTGTTATGGTAGACTACCGGGGGCCTACCTGCAGTTGACAATGATTTAATAATCACTGACTTTTTGATAACAGTTGTATAAAAACTCTGAATTGCTTTCTAACCTAATCACTGAACTATATGTAAATATGTATCTATATAAATCTGTTAAATTCTAATTCAGTCCTTATTTCTCTTTAATTTCTCAGTACAATAAACCAAATTTCCGTTTAACTAATAAATAGCATCATAATTAATGGAGAAATGTGGCATCATAGTTTAATAGTCACAGGTGTAACAAGTGCATATCACTGAATTCCAGAAGTTTCAGAAATAAGATTTCTATTTGTTCTATGCAATGAATTTTCTTAGTTTACATTTTTTCTACCCTATCATATTATTTATCTTTTAAGTTTCTCATGCCATGTTGGTGGATTATATCAATATCAATGTCAGTGGCATGGTTGTGATATTATACTGTATTTCTAAAAGGTGTTACTGGTGGGAGAAGCTTGGTGAGGGATAGGAGAGAGCTCTTTGTATTATTTTTGTAAGTGCATTGGAATTTCCAAGTAGCTCAAATAAATAAATGTTTGTCATGAGCTATTAAGTTTAGGCTATTTTCCACTAATGATTCATCAGCATTTATAACACTCTAATAGGAACATTAACAAAATATTAATGAATAAAACAAGGGTGACTGATATCACTATTGTTTCTCAGCATTATTGTACAGGTTCCAGTCAGTATAATGTAATTATAAATAGGAAATATTATTGGAAAGAAGACAAAATAGAGTCACTTCCAAATTATATGATGACATGATGAAAAGCATTAAAAGTACATTTGGAAAACTGGTAAAAGGCAGAATAAGGTGATCCAAAGAGAAAAATATTTTAACAGCTAGAAAAGTAAAATTGTTTGATCTTAAACTATTGATTTTTATCCTTTAATAAGTATCTTTTAAGAAAATGTATATTATTTAATATTTTTGTGACTATGACAGCTATTAGATCAAGCTACTGTTGTGAGCAGAAACTGGTCAAATATTTTAGAAAGCAACTGTAAAATAATTTACTTACATAATTTTATTTCATAATCTCTTTCTCGGTAATTACCTGCTTTTGTTTTTACTCCAAGTACATAAACTACATAAGGATTTCTATGATAAGTTGATTTTTTTCTGCTAAATTATAATAGTACATATGTGTGTATGTATATATTTATATGTATAAATATATATATAAAAGGTTAGTAAGAAAATAAAAAGTTATTCTGAATACCCAGTAGTAGGATTTCATTTAAATACATTTGTGGATTCATTGTTTATACCCTGAAAAGTGCACTTTTACTAAGGTTATTTAATAACAGAAAAATACTGAAATATATTATATATGATGAAAATTTTATTAAAGTGTTAATAACTATTATTTCTGGGCAAAAGTTTATGGCTAATTTTCATTTTTTTTTTGTTGCCACTTCTGTAATCTTGGAAAGACCCCTCAGTATTTAGCATCTGGCTATGTCTCTTTTGGGGACCAAGGAGCCTGCCTAACTAAGTCAGTTCAGTATTTTCTAGATGCCTATGGAAGATCACAATAACCACATTATAAATACAGAGGTAAGTGACTCTCATGAAAAAGAATAAGTTCTCAAGCTTATTAGATAAAGACTTAGTCCTTAAGTGAAAGAATTTCATCAACACCACAGCAAGTGTGGTTAGTCTGACTGTGTAAACCTTAAATGTCCACAGGATTCACTCCTGAGGGTTCTCAAAAGCAGCTCTTTGTGCTATAGATCATTTGGGTTCCATGCAAATAAAGGTAATTATGCACCAACCAAAGGGAAAGTTGTTTCAGTGATTCCAAATATATTTACTATATTTAATCATTATCCTATCCAGAAAAACACCATACACACACACACACTCATATGTATAGAAAATATTATATATGAGTACATATATGAGTGTGTATTTTGATGTGTATATATATATATGCACATACTATATATATTATATACATATGAGTGTGTATATGTATGTGCATATATATAATATATTAGTATGTATATATATACACATACATATTCACACTCATATATTTACATAGTATACAAACATTACTTTCACTATAGTAAACATTGTAATATACATAATAAAAATGAAGAATTTTAAATGAACATGACAAAATTAATACAAATAGATCATCTATATTTAACTCGTTGAACTCGATGACCAGCCAACATATCCCTTGCAGGATTCACAATCCACTGTAGACAACTCCAATTGATAGCAGAGCTGTTTAGCGCTGGAAGTCATTTTCTTCCCACTGGTGGCAATCTACATGGAAATATCAAGAAATGATTTATCATAAGTAATAGGTATGTTTCTTTTATCCCTGTTCATCTTACCACTCAGAGCAATATTTATTTGCATCATTAAAATATATGGCTGCATATTAAATTATGATCATATTGAGCCTTTCTTTAATAACATTTATTGTCAGTTTAAATGGCGCAGTTGGAGAGGGATTATAGGAAGATATTTTCTGAACTCTCCTAATGATTCTTAATTGGCGCAGCAATTTGAACAGCTCTCATTAGAAAGCATTGACTAGTTCTACTTTAAGGTGTATTTTACAAAAACCCCATTCCATTTTCAAATCATCCAAGTATGTCTATCTATGCTAATTAATTCATTTTTTATAAAAATGATATGAAATAGACAGCTAGTGCTCTTTAAACTTATGAACACATTGGGCTTCACTTTGGATTTTGGATTGAATTTTATTTGATTTTTGGCACATGAATTTGTTTAACTTTTTTTTTCCATTGTAGTTTTCTGTTATTATTATTATTATTTTTCCAAATACAAAACACTAGTGATAGCCTGGCTATATCTGTTCTTTGAAGGACTAGCTGTATTGTCCCAGTTTGGGTGTCACTGCCAGATGCTGAACAGCAATTTTGATAAATCAGTCTGGCAGTGGCACCATATTTTACCTGAGAAGAGGAATGAGAACCCAGTTGGGATATGCAAAGGTCCCCCTTAAACCCAGCCGTTGCCAGGACTTAGAGGATGTTTCTAATTTTTATTCACCAGGAATACATCATCCTTCACACACTCTTATAAGAGGAAACTTTTCATTTCCAGCTGATGGAACAGTTCACGAAAGCCAGAAAGAAAAAGACAGTGGGTATTTAACATAACAAATAATGTGGCCACAAATGTACCATTAGCCACTAGCTTTGGCTAGTGGAATGCAGTCCCAACCTCACATTGTCATGACTAATTTAATTTGTTAAGCCAGGCTGGGAGACTATTTCAGGTGAATAAAAACAATTCTTTATAATAACATTTCATTTCGCTGTACTCACATAATTTAGCATTTATTTCAAACTTAATTTACTCAGGCAACACCCATACCAAAATGAATACTTACTCCTGCTTTATAGCCATCACTGGGTAAGTGCCTTTGGCAAATATCTGTCATACTGGTCTTTTTAACATCCACACCGACAATTTGTAAAGTAATGAAAGTAATATAATATTAAGTAACACTTCCCACTCATAAAGTGTGAAACTATAAAAGGGAAAAGTTTGACGTTGTAAGCTCTGCTACCTAATACCTTACTCAGATTTTCAAAAGAGTTGATAAAACTCTATTGTTTAAAACAGGCACATTTGTAAAGAACAGACACATTCAAGTTAACACAAGCAGTAGAAATTATTGTAAGGCTACAGCAGATGTAATTTAGGAGAAGTGGAACAATCTCGCTAGAGAAAGCCAGGAAGGGCAGAACCTATTGTAGATGAAGTCATAGAACCTTCATGGTGGAATCTTGCTATTTAGTTGACTCAGCTACTAGTCGGCTCCACACTATCAGTTTTCAGTTGTCAAATTCAGTTTGTCCTTCCAGTCTATACTCTACACGGTGGAAATGTGACTGATTCAGCCCATATTTCCATAACCTCCTGGCAAGCACCCTCTGTCCCATTGGCTGTTAAGTAAATAACTGCACAGAGCAGCTGTGAATGGGGGACTGCTGGAGCAGGGATGAATCCATTTAGCACACCTAAATGGATTTCCTGATGCAACCATCCAGTGGACATGTCAAACCAAGGATTCACGTCCACCAGCATCCAAAGAGTTTGCGTTCTGACTTGCATGGGGAAAGACATACCAACACAGCACACTCCCACTCCTTTTCTAGAGCACCCCAGGATCTGCTCCCAATCATGAGCTGTCTCTAGATACACGAGCTTCCTGGTGCCATCTTGAACACACTTGGTACCTGCCACTAACAGGTCTCATTGTTACCAACCTCTTTATGTAGCCTCCTGAAGCAACTGTGTGGCTCAGCGCTGTCATTAGGACATTGAAATACACATGTTTAGGGGGCCTCTAGGTGGCACAAGGCATTAAGTCTCAACTCTATGAAGCTATCTGCCAGCCACTGCAGCATGAGCTTGATCCCCAGCCAGGGAGCTTCCCACATGGCGCAGCAGACCTCTCCTGTCTCCCCGCTGCTCCCCTCAGCAGTGTATTTCAGTCAATCTGTCTGTTCTCCTCCCCACTCTGTCTCTGGTGAAGAGACACCCCCCACACCTCTGGCCTACATCCCAGTTCTTGTGTGCATAAATAAATCAATATTTAAAAATATGTATGTTTACATTCATCCACCTTGAAAAGTGTGTTGGAGTTAAGGGAATAAGGGTGTTATTGTGTCCCAGAGACATTTAGTGATGACTGAAAACATTTGTGCAGATCACATGTGAGTGAACAGTGTGGGGACTGGTGAGCACAGTCTGGATGTCTCCTAGAATCCTACAATGCACAGTTCAGACCACACACAGAGAGGTCTGACCTAAAATGCCCATGGGAGTGAGGTTGAGAAACCCTGGTCTAGAAGCATCCGAAACTCGTATCCCAAGAAAACATATGTGTAGGGTAATTTTGAACAGACTAGTTTCTTCATTAGAACAAATAATTGGACATAAAGTAGCCCCCATGGGAATGTCCAGTCTCTCAGGATTGGCCATACCAGGCAACTGTCAGCCTATGTTGTATTCCTCACTAGTACGTGAAGATTTTGGCACATATACATGCACAGACTCTGGAGGAAGTAAGAAAACATGTCTCTTGCTCTTTATTTGTGCAAAAATCAGTATGCAAAGAAAGGTTCCCAGTTCTTTATCTTTCCAAATATCTTTTTTATTGTGTTCATAGAAACTTCGAAGCCTGGACACGCAAAGAACCCCCTCATGCTCCGCTAAGAGCTTACAGAACGTCATTAATACACAATCACTGTAGTGCATTAAAGAGGTCTATGCACCTTGACCTTCACGGTGCTTGGGATTCAGATGAAGGGGTTACTCAATCTAAAGAAGAGTTAACACTTTTTCTAGGTGTTTGCTCTATGCCAAATTCTGTGCTAGCTTAGAGTAAATTGTAATATTAAGACATACATACTTTCTAGATAATGGTGTCTCTCAAATAAAATTGGTCCCCCTTACCAACTTAAACCTTCTCTTTTGCCAACAGTAATGTACAATTTCAGACCTGCGCTTGGAACTTACTGAGTTTTTTCCAGACATGTGATTTTTTTTCTCAACTCTTTACTCTTCTCCAGTACCTTTGAAGAATGCATTAATACTCTTATACTCCTTCAAGAACAACAAAATATGGATTGTGTCAAAAGGAAAAAAAAGAACAGGATGTCTCTGATAAGTGTATCTGATTCCTGGACCTCCTGATACCTTTATGTTTTGTTACAAACATTACAACCCCAGTGAAAATTTTACTGGTGTCTTGAACTTTATTTCTGCCTCCATACCTAATGCATGCTTGGTTCTTAAATTTTCCAAAAACTAAAATTGCAATACCAATATCTTGGCCAATGTATATGTGTTTTAATGATGTACCACACACTATAGAAATGTCTATGTATCTATTAAATATTTAAATTTTGGGAGGCAGCCACTGTTATGTTCCCAGTAATGCAGATAAATCAACTGAGGCATAGAAAGGTCTGGTAAGGCTGCAGGCTGGCAGACTGCCTCTGGATCCTGAGCTACTGTACTTTGGCCATTCAGTACATACTTGCTTATGCTTTCTCTAGTAGGGTAATATTGCATAATTGAATTTGTGCATGAGTATTGGACAAAGAATTCTTTAGGGGTAAACCTCCATGGGCTCACTTCACTTTTTTTTTTAATCTTTCTAATTGGTCTACCATTATCCAGATCACCCACATATGTTAAAAATGTAGTTGTTTGTGGGCCTCCCCGGTGGCGCAGTGGTTAAGCGCTGCGCTGTGGAGCTGTTGGCAGCGACGACGCAAGTTCAACACCCGGCTGGGGAGAATCCCACATGGCGCGGCAGACCTCTCCTGCCTCGCCCGCTGCTCCCCTCAGCAGTGTATTTCTGATCTGCCTGTTCCGCTACCCACTCTGTCTCTGGTGAGCCCTCTCGCCGCCCCACGCCTCTGGCCTGTACCCCAGCTTGTGTGTATAAATAAAAAAATAAATCTTTAAAAAAAATGTAGTTGTTTGTATTTTGTACTTACAGATAATCAAGTACAATACAGAAGGACAAAAATGATTTAAAATTTATTCCAGATGAGATGACTTTTTAAAATAATGCTCAATTTTCTAACACTAAGGACCTGGAGTACTACCCTGTATTGTCACCTGTGATCCAGCAACAGGAACAGCAGGTGAGGGCAGCCCAGAAGACAGGGGGAGGAGGAGGGAGCCCACTGGTTGGGGTTCAGAAAGTGCACAAGAAGTCACTCCTCAGCTCCTTCTGTTCAGATCACTGGCTTTCCCTTTCAATCTACCTCCCCTGAACCCTTTCTCTCATGGAGCACCAAGGAAGGGAACAATCTGGGAGAATTTTCTCAGGCAAAGCAGTGTCAGTCTCGTCTGTGACCTGTGCCCCCTCACATCTCTGCTCTTACAGCTTTTGATGTTACTTTTTCATCATCTCCTTTTATGTTCCAAAATGATTTGTTTAGATCCCTTGGCAGGGCTCCCTGCTTCTGAAGGTGGTTTACGTATTTCACTGACTATTTTTAATCAATAAAAATATTGATTAAAAATAAGTGCTTTAAAAAATCTTAAATATTTCATGTGTGTTTATTGATAACAAATGAATGTAAATACGATTCATGAACACTAGTGACAGTGAGACCAACACGTGATCTCCATGAGTTACATGTGTGGTAAGCTATAGACATGCACTCAATGTGGCCTTGTGCTCTTGACAATTCATGTATTTCTTCTGGAAGCTAAGTTTGCAAGTCTAAGAAACATAAGTTAAAAGTTTCTTTCCATATTACACAGTAAAAAGTCCTCTACACATCTAAATGTTCAGACCAACTTGAATGAGATGGGGTGCTGATACAATTTATACTTCGCTTAGGCAATAGCAGAAAGCATAGATAACTCAACCTATGTGACGTTTGGTAACAAAAAGAAATGTTACAAATATAATCAAACAGAGAAGATGAAACAGCTCCCCAAGATAGGATGTGGAAGATCAAATGCTAGATTTGGGGGCTAAATATTGGACATCATATGCAAATTTTACAGCTCACTCTTCCTGAGTAAGAAATCTTGTCCATGATTTAAATGTCATAAACATTTTACAAGTCTCTCCTAGCAGCATATTTCCTGCCACTGGGAGTTAAAGGACAAGTGTAAACCTGAGAACATGTTCTACATATGTATGGCAGATATAAAAACACGCAGAGTGACCTTTACAAACATATCAGCTGACCACTTTTATCTTGAAGAGGAACTACCAGATTGAATTCACATTGTGATGGAGTCACTGATATTTAAAATCTGTAGCTCTGAAAATAGACTAGTCTCCTTCTTTGTAATTACGTGGACAACTATTTCATGTTCTGTGTTATATCAACAATTTGTCACTTAGAATTTCTTCTTTATTCATTATCCCTAATGCAGAAATACAATAAACATGCAGTTTATCCAGATAGAATAAATCATTCTCTAGTTGGTTTCGGATGCATGACATTAACATGGTTAATTTTATAGGTTGGAATCATAAGGTTAAATTCAGTTCTCTCTTTTTAAACGACAGGATCTTGTTTTTATTTCTGACTACAGGTTTGATCAAGGGGGAAAAGAGAGGATATGCGTGAGAAGAGATGCCCCTTTAGGGACACTGTAGGAGGAGACAGAGGGAGAGACGCCATCAGGTTGATTTTGCTCCTTAGTTTTGCCCAGGATCAGATAGCCATTTAAAATAGATTGGCTTTTGGGCCTCCCTGGTGGCACGATGGGTTAAGTGTCAGCACTGTGAAGCCATCTACAGCCACTACAGCATAGGTTTGATCTCTGGACAGGTAGCTTCCCATATGGCGCAGCAGACCTCTCCTGTCTCACCCGCTGCTCCCCTCAGCAGTGTATTTCAGTCAATCTGCCTATTCTGCTCCCCATTCTGTCTCTGGTGAATCCTCTCACCACCCACACCTCTGGCCTACACCCCAGTTCTTGTATGCATAAATAAATAAATAAATAAATAAATAAATAAATAAATAAATAAAAAATAGGTTGGCTTTTTGTCTTTGTGTATTGATCTTTTCACTTGCAACTTTTAATTTTCCAGAGACAATCAAACTGACACTGCTAAGAAATAATCTTAAATAATAAACTGACACTGCTAGGCCATAATCGCAATCAAAAATCCAAGATTCAAATTCCTTTTTAAGGGTTTAAACCTTTGTTTCTATGTCTATTCCTTATCAGTATTGACATAAATAGCAAATGAATGAATTTTCATTTTGCCTTCCCTTTAGTCTAACATCTTAAAAGAAAATTCCCAAGTGGTTTATTTACCCACAGAATAAAAGACTGAGCAAAACCATAAACATAAAATAAAAATTTAAACCCTGAGGAATCTGGAGTTTGGATCTGTACATATTTTTAAAATTTATTTATTTTATGCATACAAGCTGGGGTGCAGGCCAGAGGTGTGGGGCGATGAGAGGATTCATCAGAGACAGAGTGGGGAGCAGAACAGGCAGATCAATGGAAACACATTGCTGAGGGGAGCAGTGGGCGAGGCAGGAGGGGTTTGCTGCACCATGTGTGAATCTCCCCTGCTGGGCCTCGAACTCACATAGCGGCTGCCAACAGCTCCACAGCACTGCACTTTAACCCGCTTCTCCACCAGGGAGGCCCTTGTTTGTTTGTTTTTTTAAATTTATTTTTTTTTAAATTTACATTATGGGCTAGATTGAGTTATAGGTAGCACTAGTTTGATCCACTCAGGAAAATTAAAATTTGGAAGTGAAAAAGTCTTGAAATATCAAGACAAAAATCCAACCTATTTTAAGTGGTTTTCTTATGTTTTCTGGTGCATTTCTGATGTCATGGAAACACCACTCTCAAATTGGAAGACGAGAAAGCTGCAGAAAATATAGCCTGAAAATATGAACCATGACCTCATAGCTGCCTCATTTCAAATATCTAGAAATGATGCCTGATTTGAATGGCCGATGTTTGGAGAGATCGTGTTGCTTTCTAAAAGTAGTGGTCTGCAGCAAAGCAAAATCATTATGCACTGTTCACTGGTTATACATTCATGAATCTCAACCACAAAACAGTGTTTTCTTCTCTGCTTCAGATTGAAAGCCCAAAGAATGTGAATCTTAAATATGCTGGATCTCGAGAATTAAGCTCTTATGTATTTGGATACTCGAGCTATTTATTTTTGTAAGAAACATTTGATAAGGCTCCTTTTTCATGTCTGAGCCAGTAGCTCAGCCTTATGTACACTGAGAAGATAGAAGCCTCAGAGAAGTGTCATTGCAGCACACTAACTAAATTAAGATAATCAGACATGGCCCAAGACCACTGTGGAATCTAATACATAACATCAAGAGGGTTTATTTTTCCATGTATTTTATTTTTCCAATTACTGTATATTCTAGCTCTGCCACTTCATGTACCATTATGTTAGGAATTCTCTCTTTAAATCATAGCAATAAACACCAGTGTTTCTGGTCTACTTTCCATGAGATAAGCACCCTCACATGTTTTTCATTTCAAGTGCATTTTGTCTGTGGTTGCTGTCATTGGGATAGATAACAAATATAACAGCATGGAAAGTAATGAGATGCAGAAGATAATATTAATATTATAATTTTATCTGATTTTTTAATCCAGTTCATAAGAATGTTTTTCATGTCTGGTGAAAAAGGAGACTGCAGTTCTATCACTGGACAATCTGTTAATAGCAAACATCAAGGAAATGTAATTCATTTGCTTCGACAACTTTGTTGAGAGAGTTTTCGAAACTACATTAATAATTAGATGTAACCCACTTGGAAAAAATGTGGCTATAGTAGAGAAAAGAATTTCCCTGACTGCATATGGCTACATGTTTAGACACAATGAAATAGCACTTCAAAATTATATTCCCTCAAAAGTTTAAATGAAATATGTGACTTTATCAGAATTCTGACGTTTATTATTTCTGTGCTGGGTCAACTTTTTCAGAACTTATTGGTACGATAAGCATTTTGCATACATTGTCTTGTTGGCAGATTTCTTTTTAAAGGGGATATCTCATTTTATTTACTAGATTAGAAGACTGCGAGATATGTTATCTTATTAAGTTTGTATAAAAGTCAAAATATTATGGGTACCAGAATACCTGAGACTAAATATTCTATCATTTTATTTTTCATGTTGGACCACGTAGCTCTCATCTCTCTCTTTGTTGACAGTGCAGTGTCTATTGATTTCGAGTGTATTAACTCTGGCATGTGTAAGTGGTCAATAAATGTTACTGACTTGAATTATTGTCCAGTCTTTACTCATTTAGTATATACCCACCAGTATAAAAATAATTGCAGTAGTTCCATGCATTTTAAACTGACATCTAGCTATTACATCTAGGTAGTAACTGATTTAACTGGCCAAAGCTGGTCTAATCTTTACTGTCTTCTAAACTATTATAACATTTGTTCCTTATCCTAAATGAGGATTCAATACTTTCTTGAAATGTTAGTCTTCATCAACTTTATTATTATTTATGTGAAAAGAGAAAATGAAGTAATATCAGTGTTTAGTCCTTGAACTACAAGTTTGGAACAAAATAAGATTGATTACTATATCATACAAAGACTCTTGTAGTGGAATTTTAATTTAAATTAAATGGTCAGATAAAGAAAAGTATGCATGCATTAAGTTGTTTGTTATTCATGTCGGCTATGCTTCAATTCTGTTGGTTATGCTTTCCATTACATTTCTTCGGTTAGATCCTAGAAATGGTAAATATATACTGGTACAATAAGCATGAACCAAACATGAACAACAACAACAAAAAAAAACCAGGAACCAGAAAAAGAGAAATAAACTTAATAAGCCTGAGTTCATAAAGTAAAAAAATAGTTTATATTAATAGAACTTATTCAAGTGAATATTATAAATTATTGTTTGATGACAATTGATCAGAAAGAAGGGAACATCTTTCTCTGGACTGATAATAGGAAATCAATAAAAAGTTGTAATTCATGATAATATTACAAAAAACAATTATCTACTAGGGTAAAAGCTCTGGTTTTAAACATTCATATATAAACTGATTTATAAAGCAAATGCCATTGACCAGCTTTATATTAAATTGTGTTCTTAAGTATTGGTGGTACCCCTCACTCATATTCTGGGAGTTGACTGCTACAGTTACACCATAAATATGATACTTTATGAGTTTGACATAATGCATGCAGCAAGTCTTAGGTGCACTGTGACCAAGCTAATTTCATTATTTTTTCACTACTACAATGTAAAATGCATTTTAGTTCCTGTCCAAGTTATTTATGTTTTACAATTAGATGTAATCTTTTCAAAGAGGTAAGGTGAGATATTGGTTGTAAAGAACCAGATGTAACATTCTTAGCTTTCCACCTGTGAACTGTGTTCTTGACACCCAGGGAGTGCAGCAACACAATTAAGGCTGTTATCAATCTGCTCCCATCATTATCGTAGAGAGCCTGGGGGGTTGCAGTTTAGACATGGATGTGACTTCTCCTGGTTTGGAGTTGTTTCTAAATGAATCGAGAGTGTCAAAACTGGAGCACTGACAGTCTCTGAGGTCCTCCAGGCTTTTGGAAAATAATAGCAAAGGGAATAGTGCTGAAGTTTATCCACATGGTTGTAAGACCTAAAGGGACAGACACAGGACAGGGGAAGCAAGGACTAGATTCTGAGGGGCGAGCAGGTTTGTAACCCCTGCCCGGAACCCATAGACATCAGATGGTGATGCCAGCTGTATTTCTTCCCTTCTTCCTCTGCACTGGGTTCTGTGCTAATACTTTCTCCAGGCTTTCTTTGTATTCTTCCCAACAAACCTGAAGGGTATGCTTGGCATTCCTAATCTTGCAGATGAGGAAGCTGAGATAGAGAAGTGAAATAACTTGTTGTATGCCACAAAACTACCAAGGAACAAAGTTGGCATTAAAATCTAGCTCTTGCCTAAGTTAGTCCTTTTTTGTACTTACTATATGCCAACTTCACTGTTCCCCATATACAGGGCTTGATTCAGCCTGTTCTGGATTCCAAACTTTTTAATTCCTTTATTAAGTAGACCACATTACCAACACAGCCGTGGTCGGAACGAGTTTGATAGATGTCCTCTCAAAAGTTCAGTTTTCATATTTTTAATTTCACTTGACTGTAGGCAAGTGGGTCCCAGTCCAAGAAAATGATTTAATCCTTCTTCCAATGAGGATCATGGAGTTTGATTTTCAACTGTTGTGAATGCCAAAATTAATTATGTTCGGATAGGGCTAGCGTGAGTTTGAATCCTACTTCACACTCATAAGCCTTGGGTTTTCTAGTAATGAACTCAGACTCTTTCAGCTTCAGTTTCTTGTCTTTAAAGAGGAATGATAATTATATTGTAGTACTGTCCAAGTCTCTCTTGGGAGTTCTCAATTTTCTAGTTGCTACAGGCTGGTACTGTCATTTTAAATGGATACTGCTCTCCTTACCTTACCAATACATTAATACTTATGTGAAGTAGTTGCTTCTCCCATCACTGCTGGTGAGGAGGAAGTGGGGAAATCAGGAGGTGGTTCAACTGTAGTGGGAAGTTTGGGATTTTTGGACCCTTAGTTGTCGTAAGTGGTTAGGGAAAAAATGTGTATTAGCAGTTGAACTATAAGGAAAACGGTGACCATTAGCATAGTGTCTTCTGTCCCGGGGACTGTTTCCATCAGCAACAGGAGCTCCCCAGAGTCAAACAGAGGTCTGCTGTTTATGGGGTCTATGATGAAACAGATTACTTTAGGCTCTTCAGTGATTCATTCTAGAGACACGTTTTGTCCCTACAGTGAAAGAACTTTCTTGAGGGATAGTTTCAAGGTAACACTTTTAATTCACTGAGGCACCTTGCCAAACAGGCACATGCCAGTCCCCAAATCACATAGGTAGGCGGGTGGAGCCCAACTATCAAATACCTGCAAATTATAACTTGCTCATAAGCAGAAAATGTTACTAGCTAAGTGAAGTTTTCCCATAAATTTGCTTTTGTCATTCACAGCAAATCTCCTTCCCTGGGGCTTCTCCTGTCAACCCAATCTCTGGAGAACTGCCCAACCATCAACACCCACATTTATCCAAGCACCTTTGTTCTCAAAATGAACATTCTCTTTGAAGACTGAAAAACCTCACATTCAAATGTCATCATAAATTGTTAAAGAAGTAAGTCCATGTGAATATAAACAGCTATCCAAAAAGGCAAGATACAACAACACATATTATTTCCCCAGCCAAAAAACAGTGATTAAATGAAAATATTTTTACGAGGGGCGCAAATTTCAGTGAACTGGGCCAGGAGATAAAATGAGAGGATGAATATCACCCATGAAAATCAAGGTAAGTGGTTCTTAACTAATTTTTATCTTCACCTGATGCCTAAAATCTAATTGTACTAGCTTCCTATTGCTGTTGGCACAAATCACCACAAACTCTACTGCCTAAAACTATAAATCTACTGTGTTAACAGTCTGGAGGTCATAAGAACTACAACCACGTTGTTGAAAGAACTGTTATCTTCTGAAGTTCTTGGGGGGGAATCCATTTTCTTGCTTTTTCCAACTCGTAGAGGTTGCTCACATTTTCTGGTTCTTGGCTCCTTCCTCCATCCACAAAACTCATCCCTCCAACCACTGGTTCTGCTATCACAGCTCTTCTCTCTGTCATACTCTTTCTTCCCTCTTCCAAGGACACTTACAATTCCATTGAGTCCACCTAAATATTCCGAGGTGATCTCATTTATCCCTTAGTTGACTTGGATCTACCTGGTCCCTCTAGTGATTCCCTGACGACCTAGTGGTTAGGATGTGGCACTCGCACTGACATGGCTTAGGTTCTATTCCTGGTCAGGGAAACAAATTTGTTAGCATGCAATGACAGGCACCCAGAGACCCCAAACAAATGGAGTGTGTATTCTAAAATGTGATTCTGCCAGCCGCCACATAAAGACAAAGGAAACTGACCCTTATTGTGATAGACAGTTAGTACAATTAGTGGGCACAGAGAGGAGACAGAAGAGAGAATATCCAAATAAGTTTCCCAATGAAACAAGCCAAATGACTAATCCCGAGGGAGCAAATGCCCAGCAAAACAGGGCCAACCTGAAGCACCACCATTGAGTCACAAAAGCTCGCCACAGTCTAAGTCACCTCCTGCCAAAGAAACACAAGAAAGAGGTAAAAGGGGCCAAGTCTGGGACAAAAGGAGCACAATAAATATACAAATTGAAAGAAAGCTGTCATTGTCTCTGCCTAGAATACCTCCCCACGTGTCTCTCATTCACATGTCTCTTTTCCACATGTCCCCATTCCGGTGGGGACAGAATCTAAGTCAGGCAGCAGAAGCTGAAGTCCACCCCTCATTCAGATCTGCCCCTCACCCCCAGAGCGTCCCTGCTTAGGAAGACCACAGCCATAAGGGGATTCACAATCTGAGGAAGCCACGTGTAAGTGGGGACAGGGACTATGGTGCTTGTTCACTATGCTGTGATGCTCCTCCCCCTTTTTGGAGCCATCTCTGTAGTAGTCAGATGACATATTCAAGGATTCTAGAGATTAGGATGGGGACTTCTTTGGACAGCTATTATTTGGCCTCCCATACTAATCAGCTGATACCTAGTCAACTTTTACGAGTCATCCCTTCTGTTCAAAAGTATTGAGTTTATCTCATAGCATAACGAATCTCTTTCTTTTAGTGATCCAAAAAAGAGTAAGACTTTTTTATTCCTGCCAATAGCAATACAAAAATTATCTTAATATGTATTAGACCCTCTAGGCATCTTCTGTTAATCTCACACTGAGCCAATGATGTAGGCTCAAGCTGAGAAACCAGAGTCACTGAGAAGTTACTCATTATCCAATTTAGACAGGTAGGGAGAGGTAACCCTCGACTTTCAATCCAGGCAGCTTGTCCCCAAACCTGTGATTTAGAGTGTTTGTTGCCTGATGATCCTCTTTATAGTTAATATCTATTTCCAGTCAGCATAAATCATTCAAACTTCAGCAAGCTTTTAAGAAGAGTAGCTGGCACATAATCAGTACTCTGTAAGACATGATGATGATGATGACAATGGCGGCCATTATGATGATGATGACTTGAAGGACAAATTGGACACTTTTATTAAACAAGGGTTTGGTGGGGGCCTTCCTGGTGGCCTACAGGTTAGCACTTTTTGCTCCGCTCACGTATTCACGTATTCATCTGTTCATCTAGTCTCCGGTTTTTCACGCCTCGGTGGATTTATTTGGAACTATTAGGAGCTATTTCTTTGATTGTACTCAGTCTAGAAGCTTTATTCGCTATGCATTTAAAATTTCATTAAAATATATCCAGCAGTTCAGGAGCTGTGGGTGTTTTATTGACTGCTTATACCATTCATGCAGTGGCACAGAAAATGGCCGGCACAAGAAGTGTTAAGTCTCAGCACTATCATCACAATAGCTTCCATTCCATGGCCAGGGAGCTGACCCACACAGCTCAGCAGACCTCTTCCGTCTTGCCCACTGCTCCCCTAGCAGTGTATTTCAGTAGATCCGCTTGTTCTTTTTTTTTTTTTTTTTTTTTTTAAAGATTTATTTATTTATACATACAAGCTGGGGTACAGGCCAGAGGCGTGGGGCGGCGAGAGGGTTCAGCAGAGACAGAGTGGGGAGCAGAACAGGCAGATCAGAAACACACTGCTGAGGGGAGCAGCGGGCGAGGCAGGAGAGGTCTGCCGCACCATGTGGGATTCTCCCCGGCCGGGCGTCAAACTCGCGTCGCCGCTGCCGACAGCTCCACAGCGCAGCGCTCAACCGCTGCGCCACCGGGGAGGCCCAAGATCCGCTTGTTCTGCTCCCCACTCTGTTTCTGGTAAATCTCATCCCCACACCTCTGGCCTATACCCAGTTCTTCTACGCAAAAATAAGTAAAATCTTTAAAAAAGAGATAGATTTGGTGAAGAAAAGGCTGAGGTGAAATGATCACTTCCTCATTAGCACTGCTGGAATATTGCACCCATGGACCAAGGATCAAATGATAGGGAGTTTAGAGGACCGGTCCTGGTGAAGTAGAAGGAGAGCTGCCAGGTCTCTGTGGCCATTTTTTTTTAAGATTTATTTATTTTTGCATACAAGGTGGGGTACAGGCCAGAGGCGTGGGGCGATGAAAGGGTTCACCAGAGACAGACTGGGGAGCAGAACAGGCAGATCCACCAAAATACACTGCTGAGGGGAGCAGCGGGGCAGGCAGAAGAGGTCTGTTGCACCATGTGGGAATCTCCCTGACCAGGCATCGATCTCGCTGCGTGCCTGCCGACAGCTCCAAAGTGCTGTGCTTAAGACGTTGAGCCACCAGGGAGGCCCTCTGTGGCCATTTTTATTGGGAGTTTCTGCTATCTGCTCCTGGAATGAAATAGCGTATTTGTCCTATGGCTTCCCTAATTATCAACTCATTAAGAAATGATGGATAACTACTGCCTCTTCCCAGTAGTACAACAAGGTAGGTGGGCCAGGGCCCTAAGCAAAAAGGTGTGACGAGCACACAGCATGGCGTCTGCCATCCGCAGCATAATCTCAACTTCCAGCACAGCAAATCTAGCCAGTCTTTTAAATTTTCCTGTGATTAGATTTACTCTAAATGATGTCCCCTCTTAGATATCGAAATACAGGAAATTCTACATCATCTCACACTTAAGGCAAATTTATTAAAGTACACAAATTAACTTCTTGGTTTGTTAACTGCAGCGAAAGGAAGTATCTACAAATTTAAACTCAATCATGATAATTGAATTTCTATTAACCATCCTGGGAGGTATAATTTTACTAATAGGGAGGGAAAGAAAGTCATTTTAGTGGCTACCACAAATAAAACGACCCTCCGCAAAGATAAATCCCAGCATTTTGCTTCCTTTTATAATTTAATTCATTTCCTTCCACCACCTTCATCGTCACCATGGTCTGGTGGGGGTTGGATTTTAATCCAAAGTTTTATTTAAGCATATCATGGCATTAATTTTTCTTTTTTGCTATATTAATTTTTGTTGAATCTATTAAATGGAATGATATGTAAGCCTTTGAACACAAGTATGGAATAAAGTCTAAATCTAACCATTTACAGGCCAGATGATGCTACAAATCACCTCACCGTATCAGATTTCCAGATCAAATGCAGACTGGAATTCTCTTTAAGAGATATGGGCATTATTTTAAAGAGCGTTGCGCAAGGGGTCCATCAGAAAGCCTAGAATCTTATAACATATAGTTTGAAAGACTTAGGGACACAATTATAAAACATTTTCTAGCATATCTGGCATTTGTTCAATTAACACTTATTTTGTGAGGTGTTATTATTCTAGTGACAGCCTCCGAGTGTCCCAAGGCCCACGTCTGGTAAGCTGTTACCACTATGGTGAAAACAAGCCATATCCAACCTGTCACTTTTGCCAAGGTAGCCGTGATGCCAACATCCACATCTTTGTGTTGGAAGAAGGCAAAAAGGGGGTGACTTCCCACTCTGCTTACCTGATGAATGTGAGCAACTCTCCTCTGAAGCCTTGGAGTCTTTCTGAATTTGTGTCCGTAAGAAAATACCGAAAGCTGGAGCAGAGCCCGTTTTCATGTCTGAATGCGGCTCCGTCCCTTGCATGCCAACTGCATCAACAGGATGTTATCCTGTGCAGAGGCTGACAGGCTGCAGACAGCTGTGTGGGGGACTTTGGGAAGCCCCAGCACATGTTGGTCAGGGTCCACGCTGACCGACTCATTGTGTCTGTCCACACCAAGCTTCAGAGTAGAATCGTGACTAAGCCTTCTTCAAGCCCAAGTTTAAATTCCCAGAATGCCAGGAGTTGCTTATGTTCAAGAAGTGGGACTGTTTATTGCTGATGATGAGTTTGATGACACAATGCTAAGAAGTGCTTATTCCAGGAGGGCCATGGAGTCACCTACGTCCCCAGTCCTGGACCCTGCACGTGGGAGTCCTTGACAGCACCGTCAGTCTTTGGCCACGCTGGTGTGAATTATGCTCACCAGTAAATTCTGTTTACTGGCAAAACATTTAAAAAGGCCGATTGGGCAAGGATCTTGAGCGTTTGAATGCCAGCTTAAGGATTCGGGAACTTCTTGGTTTGTGCAATGCTCTACCCAGTAAACTCATTTTAATACAAAAAGAAAACTAAGAGATAAGAGTTCTCTCCCTATTGATGCCTTTGTGTTCTAGAGATGCAATAGGCAGCCACGGGAAAGTCTGTGAAAACAAGGCTAAATAGTTAAAATGGTCTCAGTTGCTAATGTACAAGAGAGAGAAAGAAAAACTTACCTAATTTTCTTTTTGAGTTTGTGCTTAGAGATGCAGTTTATCTGACATGAGAAATCCAGAATCCCAAATATTTGAAGAAAAGCCTCTTCCTACTTCTCCATGCATGACTGCCCTGTGACTGGCCAATGAACTTCAGTCAAGTTCACACTTCTTCACGCTAACCCACTTTTCAGACAATAAAATTGATCTCCTTTGTTCTCAAGCCTGGTCCCCCAAACCTACCTAACCACATTTCCTTTCTTATTCTGGGAGGTAGATTTGAGTTTTTCTGTTACCTCCTCACCCATGAAGTTGCAAATAAAGTGGATTTCTCTTCTCACATACGTGAAGTCATGATCTCCTCTATGCAATTTGGGTAGAGACCCGAAAGCTTGGTAAGAGGTATATTAACTTCTCATTGCTGTGGCCACACATTACTGTAAATATTGTAGCTTTAAATAATGCAAATTGTTCTTGCAGTTCTGAAGCTCAGAAGTCTTACCTGTCTCCCAAGCCTCGGCACAGCTGTGTTCCCACCTGGAAACTGTGGGGAGAGTACTTTTCTTGTCCCTGAAGCTTCTAGAGATGCCTGCTTTCCTGCTCTCATAGTCTCTTCATCCATCTTCAAGGCCAACAATACTATTCAAGTCCTTTTCACCCCTTTACTGTGGTTCTCTTCTGTTTCTCATTCCTACTTTTAGGCACATAACTAGTGATATCAGACCCGCTCATATAATCCAGGATAACCTCTCTATTTTAAAGTCAGCTGTTAGCAGCCTCAATTTCATTTTCTCCCTTAATTCCCCTTTTATATTACACCATTATCTCATCTCACATTCGCCCTGGTTTAGGACATGGACATCTTGGGGGGTGAAAAGTGGTGTTGTACCAGAGAGGAAAGGCATGATTTAAGTGATAGTGTGACAGAATCTAAACATTTGGAACTTACAATTCTTGGTATATTTTAGTTGGGGAAGGTTTTAGAAATTCATATTTTAAAAAGCCTGAGGCTTTTAGTTGATCATGAACTTGATAGGAGCCAGCAGTTCCAGAAAATAACATAGGTTTTGGGATTATTTTAACTATGTTCTGACAGTCTACCGGCTGTGTATTAGACATCAGGCTAAGTCATTTTCATCAATTAATCTCATTAAAAATTCACCAGGACCAGTGGGTATTTTATAGATGGGAACACTAAGATGGAAGCAGATACTGAAATGGAGTTACACACCCACATTCATGAGTCGTGCTCCAGGGGACACAGTGTAAGAAAGTGCGGAAGGCAGGAAGAGGTAGAGGGGGAGTCTGACTTGCTCTGTGTGAGTCTCAGCCCATCCTATGGGAAAGTCTGAATCTGGGTTGGACCTTCATAGTCATCCCAAATTGCGGCAAAGTCTCAATTGACTTTGAGTTCCCACATGAGCCATGGCTTCTTATCGAGAGGTGGGGATATTTATTTGGGTGTAAGGAGGATTCCTATAGCTGAGGACAATTCCCAGTGAGAAACACAATAGCAAATAACAAGGAATTGATATTTCCCTTGGTCGGTGAACACCTATGTCAACCCTAAAATGGGGATCTGGGTGACACACCTTATTTTATGATAAAATGTAGTAGCCTAATGTTGTCATGCTGTTCATTCCAATAACCGAGTCATTTCTCATCTTTCTTGACCTCAGTCACCTTTGTATTTCCTTGAAATACATTATGCTCTTCTCTTTCAAATATTACTTTCTTCTGATTTTCCTAGTCTTCTACGATCTTTCTGATCTCCTGATTTTAATTCTAATTTCATCCAAAATAGACTCATAGAAACAGCTAGAGTAAAGTTTTAGAAATTGGGGATATAGCAGGAACTATAAAAACATCTGGACATGGTGGGCCAGCCAAGTTAACACCGATGGTCTTTTAATATCTTGCCCCAGTCCTACCTTATTGACTTCCACATGGAACTCAATTATTTTGTTTATGGTCACACATCCTTAGCGCCTGGAGGAATTACCCAGCATATCGTGTTCAATATATGATGGTGACTTCATGGATGGTTTTCAGTACAATATATGTGACTTTCAAGTTTATATTTTTAGTCTATTCCTTGCTCTGAATTCCAAGGAAGTGTACCCAATTACTTCACATGCAGCGCCACCTGGATTTAGAAGGAGTCTTAGTATAATATGTTCAAAACTCATATTCTTCTCCCTTACACCATCCTGTCTCACTGCCCAGCTCCTGCAATGGGTCCTCAGCACAAATACCCCCTTTCCCTCCCTCTTTACTGCATTTCTTTCATCTGTGCTTATCGCTAGCTAATGTACTGCCTATTGTATTAGTTTATTCAGCTGTGCTCAGTGGCCCATCCTGTAAGGAAAGTTACTTCAAGGCATATATTTATTTCTTTTTCCTCCCTTTCCTTTTTATTTTTTAAAGGTTTATTTATTTATGCATACAAGAACTGGGGTATAGGCCAGAGGTGGGATGGTGAAAGGATTCACCAGAGACAGAATGGGGAGCAGAACAGGAGGATCTACTGAAGTACAATGCTGAGGGGAGCAGCAGCAGGCAAAGTGGGAGAGGTCTGTCATGCCATGTGGGAATTTCCCTGGCCGGGCATCGAACTCATGCTGCAGTGGCTGCGGCTAGCTTCATAGTGCTGAGCCTTAACCCGTTGTGCCACAAGGGAGGCCCTGTTTCCTTTTTATTTTAAAACTATTTTTATAGTTACTGCTATATTCCCAGTTTCTAAGAACAGTGCCTGGTGCATTTCATATCCATATGTATCTCAGATCCCACTATGAACAATGACTAAAAGGACTGTTAGTCTAGTTATAAAGAGAATAAGATAACATAAATGCATGGAAATAATACCACCAAGCCAGCTATCTGTCCTGGGAGTGTCTCTGCAGAACTGGAAACTTCAGGGTATTCTAGTCTCCAAACACACTGGAAGGACAACCACACACTTGTTACATAAAGCACATTAAAATGTGACCATATCCCACATTAACCATGCATATTTGCTGTAAAATTTTGACTGAAATGAAATGGCTACTAGTAACTGCTATAAGTTTATTCTGCCTCTTGATTAATCATTGTCAATTGTCTGAAAAACTTTAAAGAGAAACTTCTAACCTATAAACTGTTTCTCAATTATGAAAGTTTCAGAGAAACTCAATTTAACACAATATTGTTGTGAAATATGCCCATAAAGTAGAAATATAATGAAATAACTGTTAATGCCAAGTCGATACCATAATTTTTAAATTTTTGAGCCAATACATTTATTTTTCAGATTTTTTTTGTGGACCTCTGACAGTTCTATGTTAAAGAGTCTGTACAGAACCATACCGTGTTTTAAAGCCCACTAGTGAAGAGAGAATATAGGGCCACAGTTCTGAGAAATAAGTTGGAGGCAGCCGGCAGAGGCCTTTCATTCCACCTGATGGCGATTAAACTTGCTGATAAGTACAGTTAAGAGCTGTGGCATCCACAGAAGAATCACTCAGCATTCCTTGAAGGGTGGACAAACCTTCTGTGGGGAGAAGAGCCAGCTGACTGACTGCAGCTATGGGTGCATTCAGGCTTGGCCTCAGTTTTAGGATTTAGGCCATACTGAAGCAGGCAGGTGCCTGAAAGGGGTGGCAGCCCAGACCTGGCCATTTACCTGAGGCGAACTCCCTCACAGGGTGTCCTTGGATCAGGCCTCCAGTTGGGCTGGCTGGGACTTTCTCAGAGGCGAACTGTGGTCAGTGGCTACTTCTAGCTAGCCCTCCTTCGTTCCCCCTCTTTTTTTTTAAATTTTATTTTAATATAGAAGAACTGGGTTGTAGACCAGAGGTGCAAGAGGTAAAATGATTCACCAGAAAAAGAGTGGGGAGCCGAACAGGCAGATCTACTGAAATACGCTGCTGAGGGGAGCAGCGGGTGAGACAGGAGAAGTCTGCTGCGCCATGTGGGAAGCTCCCTGGCCAGGATCAAACTCAGGCCTTAGCACTGATAGCGCTGAGACTTAACACCTAGGCCACCAGGCAGGTCCCTTTCCCCCTCACAAGTGTTAGAACTGCAATAGTCGAAAGATTTTTTTTTTCTTTGCTCGCTCCTGCTCTCACCCCCCTTTATCTTTCAGAGGCATTTCCTGTATTTCTCATCTTGGCATAGCTTCCTGTAGCAACCTACTGTCAGAGAGGCATGATATAAGGAGCTTTGCCTTCTTCCCCATGATTCCTGTTCTAGCTGGATCCCTCGTCTTTCCCTCTTTTGTAAGCAGGATAAATACAATACATGTCAGTGATGCAGTCTCTAATACATGCTTCATTTATTTAGGTCTTGGTTCATCCTATTTTCTGTCCTACACGACCCCATACATTCAAATCCTAGTATCACAAAATGCAGTAGAATCCCACAGACATTATGAATTCAAGCAGAAAGATAAAATCACAAATATTCAATTGCATTTAGAGGAAAGACTTCATAGTCCAGCCCTTAAATATTTTAATCATTTGTTGGATTGTAATATTCTTGAGGTCAACTAATATGTCATTTATAACCCTTTCCTCTCTCATCAGCTAGTAGATTTGTGGTTACATAGTAGGTCTAAAAATATATACATTTGTTGATAGATCCAGACTTATGCACCAGCAGTTGAAATGCTTTGAAAATAATCAAAATAGGCTAAATCCAATAGGGTCTAATATAAAAAAAAAATTATAAAAGAGCCATAATGCAGTGCTCTTAAGGAAGCAGTCATGTTTATAATTAAAAGTCAGATTTTTTTCAAAGGTTGTATGTGATTCAAAGATAGTGAGCAGTCTGGACACCAGAAGGAAGTATAATAGTGACTTTATCTTACAAATCATATAAGATTTATTAAAAATATCAACAACAACAAAACCTGCATACAACATTAACCAAAGCAATTTTATTAACTGCTCTACTAATGTAAGTGAATTTCTGGAAGAAGGAAGAAACAAGAATACTCCTATCCCTATGTTTTTTCAAAGTCACGTTTTATTTAATGAGTCTGAAATGAGATCTCTTTCAGAAGTAATCTTGACAAACATCTGCTTATCGCCTCTTGACAGCAACAATAAACTGAGAGTCCTGAAGGCAAGGGTTAGAGAGAGGCATTTGTGAGTTAGGGTGCATTTGGCTAGGTGAGCCTGGGGCTGCAGCTTCCACTGATGAACTAGAATCGACTTAGCTGGGGAAGGTGGGCAGTATCACATAAGAAAAGAGCTTAAGAAAACGGAGGACCTTTTGTGAATCCTCTTCACCTTCTTCTTCTTTTTTTTTAAGATTTACTTTTATTTGTGTATACAAGAATTGGGGTGTAGACCAGACGTGGGGGTGGGGTTGAGAGGATTCACCAGAGATAGAGTGGGGAGTAGAACAGGCAGATCCACTGAAGTCCACCGCTGAGGGGAGCAGCGGGCAAGGCAGGAGAGGTCTGCTGCGCCATGTGGGTGGGAATCTCCCTGGCTGGGGATCGAACTCTGCAGTGGCTCTGGATAGCTTCGTAGGCCGACTTAACCCTTTGTGCCTCCAGGCAGATCCTCTGTTCCCCTTCTTGAGGGCATACGATGCAACGAGACAGCGCTTATTGGACTCACGGGAAAGTTATGAAACAGTGTTTGAAAACCTGGCACTGGTCTTTAGGGGGCCAGCTCTTTCCTCCCCCAGAACTTGAGGAGGGGGAGGGGGCCGGAAATTGGGACCCCTGAGCTGCCTCAAGTAAACAGAGATCACCACTCAGGAAGAAGACAAATAAATTTCAAGGCAAGGGTGTAGGTGCTTAACTTCCTGAGGATTCGCTGCCCTTCTCTTTTTAATGGGGAAGAATGCACCAGGGCAATCCTAAAAGTTCTGTTGCTTTGCTGTGTTGATTCATTAAAAAAAAAAAAAGTATATAATTTCTTCCAAGGGTCATTTTTAAGGTCACCATAATCTTCTGTCTGGAAAATCCAATCCAGTGGCAATAAAGATATTTTTTCTGTGGCCCATTAATTCTTATTCAGGAGATCAAGGATAGGATTAGGGGTGGGACTCTGATTGTCTAAATGAGGGCTTTTATTAATTCTGGTTTCAGGGAGCAGAGAATCATTTCTGGAAGAGTTCAGCTTTAAGTAAATGAAAACTTTGATCTCTTACCTAACCCTAACTTTCTTTTAAAAATAACGTTTGAGTTAGAGAAGATATAAAGTGATCCCTGGTTCTTGAAGATGGTAGTTGACTCATTGTCTGTCCCATGGGCCTTAATTGACATTTATCCTCAGCACTTCCACACCACACACATTTAATAGTAGCACAACCCTGTGGTTATATGCTTCATCAATGGAAATATACACAGCAGTGGTGGCCTTTTATTTATATACTCATTTCAAAGAGAAGTCAGAGCAGTTAGCAGTGTGCAGTCTGTTTACTAAACAGAGTTTAAGCAATGGGGGTAGACAGAGATCCTTTCAGCTTAATGTCTAACAGATGATTAAAAAACTTTCCTGTTAGCTTCCTGCTCACAACCCAGCCAGCAAAGGGGTAATACCTGTAAAATAATTAGGGTACAGCATGTGCTTAATTTATTCCAAACATTGCAAGATTTTCACATTAGCATTAATGGCTTGCTTATAGTGGAACCCTAGAGGCCACATAAAATAATAGGAAGCTCAAAAGTTATAGCTAAAAAGGAAGTGTTAAAAAAATCACACATACTATTTGTGGTGTGTTTCACCAAAGATTGTGACTCAATGTTCACATTGTTCCCTCCAGACAGTACTAATTTGTTTCCAATTAAAAGAAAATGGATTGCAAATGACTTCCCAGAGCCGCCTGGTCAAAGGAATAAGACCTAGTTTATAATGTTGCCTCATGAGCAGAACTTTTGCTGCAGGGTGCAAATCTAGGCCTCAGTTGAACAGAGTAGCTGTGTCTAAAAAGAAGAGTTTGACTTATTTGGGTGATGGAATTTATTGTGTTATTTAAGGTAATTAGTATCCCCCACTTAGGTAGTTTGCAGAAACTTACAGGTCTTCGTGGAGGGTAGAGTTTAATAAACTTGCATCGTAATTCATTTTGAGTAATTGTTCATGTTTACCCTTCTTTTTAAGAGTGTAAAAGCTTTTCCCTCATCAGAGGGTAATTGTTTCCTTATGATTCTCTTTTCTTTGATATCTGGACAATGAACTATGAGGCAGGCATCTGACAAATAGAGACAGAGAGAGAGGAAGTGTTCTCATTAATACAATAAGACACTAAAGATTTGTGACACCCCCCCAACACACACACACACACACACACACACACACACATACACACACACAAACACTCCAACTCTGCACAAATAAAAGTTGGGAGATGCTTCTCATTCCTGGATTTGCATGAAATCAGGAATCAATAGAACTTCAGATGTTGTCATCAGGTAAAGCTATTGCGATTCAAAATTAGGACACATACAATAACTTAGATCACTTGTTACAAAGAGGGATTTCCTTAAAAAGGGGACTGTCCATGTTTCCAGTCCACCTCATGAGGGTAGAACTGAGCCACGAGGGGAAGCTTGAGAGGACATGGAGAAGAACACTCGAAGAACACATAGAGGAGGGACATGGAAAGAGACACATGGAGTTGAGACGTGTAGAGACATTTGTAAGAGACGAGGCTGACAATGGCAGCTGTTAACCTTGACTTGTACTTTGATATTATTCTGTTTGTCCCAGACTTTTGTCCCCTCTTGTCCCTTTCCTATAGGTCCCAGCCAGAAGGCTTTTTGACCTCAGTCACCCTGCCTTGTGCCTGTTTGGCTGGGCATTTACCCAAGAGGGGATGGGTAACTGGATGTTTTATCAGGACATCTTTTTCTCGCTTCCCTTTCTATGCACATTAATCCTATTAAAGCTCTTTCACACTAAGAGTATGCTTTGCCTTTAAGCTGAGGATGGCAGAACCCCTTTAGAGGACGCAAGTCTTGGGGTACTTTACAGTTTGCACCCTAAGACCCCTCCCTCTAAATGTCTAACATTACCGTTACTCAAAGAATGTAGATTATTTTAAGAATGGTATATATCCTGGAGACTAAGGAGAAACTTGTTTGCTTGTCTCTGTCTTTTGTCCTTTTTCTAATTGAAGAAGTAATCACTGTTCCCTCTATATTTTTTAAAGGTTTATTTTTTTAATTTATTTATGCATACAAGAACTGGGGTATAGGCCAGAGGTACAGGGGATGAGAGGATTCACCAGAGACAGAGTGGGGAGCAGAACAGGCAGATCGACTGAAGTGCACTGCTGAGGGGAGCAGCAGGTGAGGCAGGAGCAGTCTGCTGTGCCATGTGGGTCAGCTCCCTGGCAAGGGATCAAACTCGTGCTGCAGTGGCTGGCAATAGCTTCATAGCACAGAGACTTTAACCCCTGTGCCAGCGGGAGGCCCCTGTCTCTCTTTATGACCCAGAAAAATGTAGCTTGTGATGTGTCATCCAGGTGGATGTTTATCAGTGAACATGTCCTCTCTGGCTGACAAACTCATCACTTTACTCTCAGATTAAAAGACGTAAAGTCGGGCCTCCCTGGTGGCGCAGCGGTTGAGCGCTGCTGCGCTGTGGAGCTGTCAGCAGCTGGCGAGGCAAGTTCCAAGCCCAGCCAGGGAGAATCCCACACGGTGCGGCAGACCTCTCCTGCTCCCCTCAGCAGTGTATTTCTAATCTGCCTGTTCTGCTCCCCACTCTGTCTCTGGTGAACTCTCCCGCCGCCCCACACCTCTGGCCTGTACCCCAACTTGTATGTATAAATAAATAAATCTTTAAAAAACAAAACAAAAAAAACAGATGTAAAGTCTTCTCCTCTGTTCTCCTTGATGTCCCAGGTCCCAGGATACATATATTCCTTGATTGCACAATTTCACATTAGAATTTACAGCCATGTACATTCTCAAAATGTATGTCATTAAATTTTGGTGTTGTCTACCACAAATCTGATTGACAAGAATTTGTCCTTTCATCTGCCCTCAGAAGAGCTCATATGTGACAAAAATTTTCTTGTGTGGCCAGTCACAGGTTTCTGTTTATTATTGTTTACTTTTAATACATTAATTACTTTTTTTACATTGTTGTTAACTTTGGGACAAAATTTGTCTCCTCCCCTCAGGTGTAGCCTCTATAAATCTCCCACCACTGCAACACCCATGATCCATTTCCCCTGTCCCTTATGTGCTTCCCTTCCCTATTTTTCCCCTACCCCTTCCCTTTCCCTTGCTGTAGGCCTCAGATCTATGGTAAGCTTGCAAGTTTTGTCTTTTTCCTAACCTTTTGTTCAGTTTCTCTATATTCCACATGTAAGTGAAACAGTGATATCACTGGTCAACAAATTTTTACAAAAGTCATATAACTGAAATAAAATTAGTCATTTCCTATCAATTTGTAGGTGCTCAACATGAATATGACAGTCAAATTCTAATTTTGGCTCTAGTTTCTTTTTGGAATCTGCAATAAATGGATGGTTACATCGCGAAATGCATGCCAATAGTAACAGGCCTACAGTTAATACCTGTAAAAAATCAAGTCACAGACTACTTCTTAGATTTCTTCGCTTGTCTCTTGTACAGCTGTTCAGGAGCATCTCTGGGGAGTGTCCAGCAGTAGTAAGCCAGCATTGTAGTGGACCATTTTCCCTGCTATCTTTGTTCCATTGATGCGATATCTTGATGAAAACGTTTGCCGTGTTCATCACTAACCATACCACAGTTTTCAGGGAAGAAATCCAGATAGGAATGAAGGAAGTGGATCTTTAGAAACATATTGCAGCCAAGTTTCTGATACTGCATCAGCATGTCTTCTACTAGTTCCTTGTACTTTTCTGCCCTAACATTCCCAAGAAAATTTGTAGACACTAGGCAAAAAGCATTCCATGCCTGTTTGCATCACCCTGCAGCAAGTTGTTGAACCGGTCATCTCAATGCAGACGGAATGTTTGGGTAGACTATTCTCAACTTATTTTGCTTTGTTATTCTGCCAGAAAGAGGAGGAACCAAGCAGAAGTATCAGTCTTTTATGTGGTTGCTTGGTTCTCTCCACACCATGGGGACTGCAAATGGCATTGATGGTCTTTTGCCATTTAACCACCGTGAAAGCTGTGTTGTACATGGAGCACAACATATATGTGGGGCCCAAGGCTTGTCTTGGTCACCATCCTTGCATCCAAAGTAAAGATGAGAAGCTTTCTTTACTTGAGAAGTGATACTTTTCTTCTGGTTGGCAAATGTCACTTCCCCACAAATAGAGTAGAAATTGTCCACGCTATTAACACACTTTCAAGGCATTACTGTTCTGTATTGTGCCTAAATGGATAAAATAATAACAGTTCTGTGGAACAGTAGCTTCACCTGTCTCGCACAAAGTCTGAAATATTTTCAATGCTCAACCTTTGCGACAGGGCTTTATATAGTGTATTGCTGACATAAGCTTACTTCAGCAGCCGCCTGGCAGTAGTATTGCACTGCATCAGAAAATGATACAATCAACTCTGGATGATGTGTGCATGATGGTATTACATAATGTGATGCAATATTACATCATTCTAGGCTGATTTAGGATATTGTTGCAGTCCTACTGCATAAATTTACACGGTGAAACATATAAAATGAATATATGAAATATCTCCAAAACGAGAGCTAATAAAAATTTTTCAGGGTTATATTCATGTCCAACACACCAAGATACTACAGATTAGGGCCTTTTTAAATCAGTAATGATCTCACTGTTGACCAGTGTATTTTTCAGGCTAACTTAATTTGCTTAGCATAATCTTTCAGCTCCATCCATGTTGCTGCAAATGGCATGCATTTATCTTTTTTGATTGCTGAGTAATATTCCATTGGGTGCCTTCTTGAAAAGGTTTTCTTAATTATTCAGTATGATGTAAATCATCCCTGTCACTTAAAATTGAGAGATAACAGAATATGCCATGTCCAAATATGCCTCCCAGCATATGGATTACTTTAAGATGGTTATTTTAAGAAATAGTAGATACAGGAAAAGCACTGTGGAAGTTACCCTTTTATAAGAAGCATTTATATTTACAAGGGAATCTCCATTTACTGGTTTGTTGCTTGGTACCAGGAAGTGGAGAAGGACAAAATCTCTAGACTTTCTTATCAACAGAGAAGTTAGCAACTTAAATCTGCATAACCATCACACCTTTGATTGCTGATTTTCCCTGATAACTTCACATAACTCTCTATAACTCCACTTCTTCTTTTCTGTTTTGCTGAAGATGATATTGAAGGTGATGCGTTGGGCCATTGCAGTTTTCTTCAGTAACTCCCTTCTCTAAAGAGCATATACTGCTATTAGATTTCTGTTTCTTTTTCTCCTATTAATGTCTCATTACATTTTATTTAAGACGCTAGAAGTTCAAAAGAAAATATTTTCCTCTGCAACAACCAAATTCATTTTTCTTTATAAAATTACCCTGTGACATATATCTATTAGTTTATTTTCTGTTTTCCTCATTAGAATATAAACTTTATGAACCAAAGACATTATATATCTGTTTCTGATTTGTATGGCATTGAAGATTTACCTTGTCTATATTGGTTTCCAGGCAAAATTTATATTATTTGTCACAAAATGTACACACAGTTAGTGGGAAGGCAGACAGAATATCTTATCAGGAATGCAAGGAAACCAGAAGTATAATAGATTTATGACAAAATGAACACAGCTCAGTATGACAAATACTAAGTGCTCATTCTGTGTCATGCAGAATTCTAAGTACTGTATTAACGTATATTAACTTATTTTACCCTGCATCACCATGGCTGCAGAAAAGGGACTCATTCTCCCTAAGCCCCCAAGCCCCAGGTCCCAAACCTCCCCCATACCCCCCTTCTATGCAGCTGACATCTCAGAATCCTTGGATTCAACTCCTAGCATGCTGTGAACCAGACTTCCTGAGTGGGTGCAGCTGGGAAGAAGAAGGAAAGTGGGAAGGGAGAGGAAGGAGAGACATGTGGGGAGGCTCCTCCTGGTCTTGATCTTGGCAGTTTTAGTGCTTTGGCAGGCAAGCTCTTCAAAGACTATGACAGTGATATCTTGGCCCTCTGGTGGATTTGGCTTATATGGTACATTTTTTAAAAAGATTTATTTATTTATGCATACAAGAACTGGGGTGTAGTCCAGAGGTGTGGGGTGGTGAGAAGATTCACCAGAGACAGAGTGGGGGACAGAACAGGTAGAGCTACTGAAGGACACTGCTGAGGGGAGCAGCGGGTGAAGCAGGAGAGGTCTGCTGCGCCATGTGGGTCAGCTCCCTGGCCCGGGACTGAACTCGTGTCGCACAGCTTCATAGTGCTGACACTCAACCCGTTGCACCACCAGGGAGGCCCTTATATGGCACATTTTGACCTTCCTTTTGTCCCAGCTGTCTGGAACCTGCCTACCTCTTTTTGTGTGGTTCATGACAGTATATGTCTTGGGCATTTATTTTTTTAAGATTTATTTTTATTTATTTATGCATACAGGAACTGAGGTGTAGGCCAGAGGTACGGGGACTAGGATTGAGAAGATTCACCAGAGACAGAGTGGTGAGCAGAACAGGCAGAGTTACTGAAATACACGGCTGAGGGGAGCAGTGGGTGAGACAGGAGAGGTCTGCTGCACCATGTGGTTCAGCTTCCTAGACAGGGATCAAGCCCAGGTTGCAGTGGTGGAGATAGATTGACAACACTGAGACTTAACCCCTTGCACCACCAGGGAGACCCTGCTTTGAACTTTTGATGACTCTGTAGTTCTGGATCCTGCCTGGTTAGATGGGCAATTATATATGGGGTTAGATGATTTCAGAGTTTGATCAAGAATTTGTTGTTATTTGAAATCCTTTCTCTTCTCTCTACGCTTCTCGAACTTCCTGACAATTAAAAATCTCTGAGTTCACTAAGAATCAGCTTTCTTTGCTTTTCTGCACACAGGTCACATGAATCTTTACAACAGGCTACATGGGTTTTGGGGTCCCTGAGTGCCCCTTGAATTTGCCTGGGATTATCATCACAGCCAATGAAGTAAGGGTTTTTTTTTAAAGATTTATTTATTTATGAATACAAGCTGGGGTACAGACCAGAGGCGTGGGGCGGTGAGAGTGTTCACCAGAGACAGAGTGGGGAGTAGAACAGGCAGATTGACGGAAACACACTGCTGAGGGGGGCAGCGGGCGAGGCAGGTGAGGTCTGCCACGTGATGTGGGAATCTCCCTGGCTGGGCACCAACAGCTCCACAGCGCAATGCCTAACCGCTGCACCACCGGGGAGGCCCCTGAAGTAAGAATTATTAATTTCATTGTATAGATGAAGCAGTAAGGCACAGGATACTTTAGTAACTTGCCTAAGGTCACACAAGAAGATTTAGAAGAATCCTATCTTGCTGCTAGGTAATCAAAACTAGATTTCGATATCTTCCCTTACACTCTTGCTAGCAGGAATATAAATCTTTCCAAAACAGGGACTTTGGTCTTTTTTTGCTTAATTTGTTTTACCGCTGTATCCCAGGATGTACGACAGTGTTGGATTAGTGTTCTGAAATGTTCCTGACTTAGAACATTTTTCTAAGGGGCTCAAGGCAAGGATTTTCTAATATGGGTGGGTCACACTACCACGTGGAGCTAAGATCAAGTGAGGCCTAGTGGACTGGAAAAGAAACTTTTGCCATTGTCTTAAAGAATGAAGATTCCGGGCCTCCCTGGTGGCGCAGCGGTTAAGCGCTGCGCTGTGGAGCTGTCAGCAGCGGCGACGCGAATTCGACGCCCGGCCGGGGAGATTCCCACATGGTGCGGCAGACCTCTCCTGCCTTGCCCGCTGCTCCCCTCAGCAGTGGATTTCTGATCTGCCTGTTCTGCTCCCCGCTCTGTCTCTGGTGAAGCCTCTCGCCGCCCCACACCTCTGGTCTGTACCCCAGCTTGTATGTATAAGTAAAAAATAAATCTTAAAAAAAAAAAAAAGAATGAAGATTCCCCAGATTTAGAGTTACCTTCAGAAATAATCTCTTTCTTAGAGAAAGCTACCTTAGGGCAGGGTAAACAGCTAGTGCAGGGTTTGATCATCTGAAGTCACCCCTCTTCTTCATGGGAGATGGCCCCCTCTCTCCTTGACACCCGAGGTCCTGATCCCATTCCCTAGATCAGAAATAAACCCCCAGTTTGCTCCATTTAGTCTAGAATGTACAGCCATGAAGTTCTCTGCACATATACAAAACTCAATTTGGCCTTTTTCTCATATTTAGGTCAGATGCTAATTTGTTTGCTTGTTCAGTCTGAGAAGAACCCAGAGGGGTGCAGGAATCTCCCCCTGTGCCATGAAAAAGGAATTCATCATGGAGTAGGTACTTGATAATTAAGTGATATTAAGCGATATGTGAATGAATTAATTTTTCCATGGTCTAATACGTTGCAGACACTTTCTTTGGTCCTGGAGCTATAACAGACCACAAAAGCCCACCTCTGAGAAACAATACTATGCAAGAAGAGTCAATAATTCCCTATGGAAAATATAAAATATCTGATGTGTGACACACACAAAAATCACACCTCATGCCAGCCTTTATATTTCCTACCAAGTCAACTTAGGAATGTGAATTTCTTCCCTGATTCTGGAAATATTTTGCCAGTTATGTCAGAATGAACAGTGATCAGCTTAAATAAGCACCCTTGGGCTCAAGGACTTCGAACACCTATCCTGAGCCGGCGGCAGGCCCCTCGGGGTCTTTGAACTGTATTTAACAATCAGCTGCTCCTGGCTGCATCTCTGGTGACACCAGGAGAGAACAATTTAAAGTAAGACGTTTCTCTCTGTAGGGCAGGTGGAAGAGTTGTCAGGGTTTTCCACTTACCCCCTCACTGATGGGCCTCTGGAAGGGCATGGTGTAGCGTGGCGTGGCGTGGCGTGGCGTGGGGTGATGTGCGCGTGTGGGGCAGATGTGGAGAACACGAAGAAGAAGAGCGCAGCAGCAGCAGTAAGAGAGCAGTGTGGCAGCAGGGGCAGGAAGCAGAGCGGCAGCAGCAGAGAGCCCAGAGAAGATGATTTGCCAGGGGCTAGGAGGCCTGCCAGCTTCCATGGCCCCCGGCCACCCTACCTGCCTTGTACATGGGTGCCTTACCACAAAAGATGTAATAAAAATCCTAAAAATCCACCGGGGGCTCCGGGACTTGTCCTGACCCGTCTGCGCAGCTCCATAGGCAAACTGTGCTCCTGGTGTCTTCTTGCCACTACACCCTCTCACCTACATTTTTCCAGACCTGTGTTGGTCCATACCTGAATTGATTTATCTAATATTTTTACATGTGAAAGAGGTAGATGCAATAATGACTGCTTTAAAATATCCATGTGGGAGTGAAATGACTTCCCTAGGACTGCACTTCTACAGGCGAATTCAAATCAAGATTAACACTCAACCTTTCTCAGTTTATTTTTTATTTTTTTTATTTTTTATTTTTAAAAGATTTATTTATTTATACATACAGCTGGGGTACAGGCCAGAGGTGTGGAGCGGCGAGAGGCTTCACCGTAGACAGAGTGGGGAACAGAATAGGCAGATCAGAAATACACTGCTGAGGGGAGCAGCGGGCAAGGCAGGAGAGGTCTGCCGCGCCATGTGGGATTCTCCCTGGCTGGGCGTCTAACTCGCATCGCTGCTGCTGATAGCGCTTAACCGCTGCGCCACCAGGGAGGCCCACAACCTTTCTCAGTTTAAACTGGTTTTCTGTAGAGAAATGACCGTGACAGTGCCTTAAAGCCCCAAGGCTACCAGTAGGCTGGTTAAAGTTTCTGCCTTAGTGGAGATGTTATTTTAAAAACTTGCTCCAGGAACCCAGTTTTCTGGGTTCTGCTGAAGTTACAGTTCTTGCAACAAGTGACACTGGAAAGACATGAATAAGCAAAACTGAGATAAGAAAATTGAGGATGTGGGGCCCCCCTGGTGGTGCACGGGTTAAGTCTCAGCACTATGAAGCTATCCAGAGCCACTCTAGCAAGACTCTGTCCTGGCCAGGGAGCTTCCCACATGGCGCAGCAGACCTCTCCTGTCTTGCCTGCTGCTCCCCTCAGCAATGTACACCAGTTGATCTGCCTGTTCTGCTCCCCACTCTGTCTCTGGTGAATCCTCTCACCCCCTGCCCCCCTGCACTCTGGCCTGCACCCCAGCTTGTATGCATAAATAAATAAATTTTTTTAAAAAAAGAAAAGTGAGGGTGTATTCAAAAAGAGTTTTAAGGAATGCTGCTGTACTAGAGACATTTAAAAACATTGGATATATAAGTGAGACTGAAATCATCAGGAGACTTTCAAATATCATTTTTTTCAGAACTTGACACAGCATTCCACGCTGGACACCTATTATCCTAGCTTAGCCTGCAGGAAGGCAGGCAGAATAATTAACACCTGGATTTCTGGGATAAAGAAAAGACAAAAAACCAAAAACACTCGTCAGTCATCTGATTGATCATGGAGTTTATTTTCTCTTCCTTTTTTATGGTGCCTCTTTACCCCTACTGTGCACAGCAGGGAATCAACATGAAGCCAAATGAGAGGAAATAAACAATCTTGGCCTCCTTTGAATTCTTGAGGAAGCGCTCGAGTAATTTACAAATGTTGATCTGAAGACAGTAGTTCTTAGTTGTTTTAAAAATATTCACTAATATTGTGAACTTCTGCAAATCGTTTTCATCAAGGAAAGTATCATCTGTCAGGTTGAGAAACAGCATTCAAATTGAGGTCACGATGGAATAAAAGCTGTCCATTTCAGAGAAGGGTGACAGCTTGTTTGCTCTCCTCTACTTGATTGAACAGGAAACTTAGATCTAGAAAGTTTGGTAGCTGAACTGATTCCTCTGTTTTCTTAGTGAGAGAAGGTTTGCTAAAATCAGAACATTCTCTTTTCACCAAATAAGCCTACCTTTATTTGACATTAAACAAGGGCCGTCAATTAGATCCCGGACTTCTTAAGAATAGAAGTACAGACATTTAGTAAACATGTTTTTCCTGATTATGATGAAATATATTATCAATCTTTGTGCTCTAATAGATAGCTTTCCAGAACTTTACATGAGCATACCTCATGCTAAAGATCAGGGTTAAGTATTGTCAAAAGTAAGTGATACATGGTACTTTTGTAGTATTAAGCAATGACCTAGATTCCCTCAGCCTCCATGTAGCTAAAGCTCCATGTTATAGGAAAAAATTTTTTTTTTCTCAAGGCTTTTTTTTCCCCATAAGGAAAATTCCAGGAAATGCTTGAGAACTTATTATATTGCTATGTTAAACTACTTTGTACAAAATGGATAAATGGATAGGGCTACTTAGTTCTGGAGAAATTGGAGAAGAAATGGACAAAGACATTCTGTTACCTAGTCACAAGTGAAAATGGAGAATAACTACTTTGATCAGATGTAACGATTCACTCAGAATTTGTTGCCCAAAACTTTATAAAAATCCTTAAAGGTTATGTAGCATTATTCCTAAATTGTATCAAGAACAAAAGCTCAATGGTCATTGACCAAGGAAATCTAAACTTGGGTGCATCCTTCCTTGCTTTCTACTCATCCATATTAACCTTTTTGCTCTTCTTCAATAGGACACTCCCATTCCTGGTCCCTGCACTTATCACCTGTTTGTATAGCCCACCCTGCCCTCAGAGTTCCGAGGGACTGAATCACTCTTTCTTGCCACATGTCATGTTAGTGGCTAATCTTCTGTAGCCCCATTCACCCTAGTTCATTCTTTTTCACGACCCTCCCCTCCTCACACCTTGGACTGTATTTACTGACGTTCTGTCTGTAATCCCCACAATAATATAAATGTCATGAGAGTAAGATTTTACAACCCTGTGCTTCTGTGTCTGACACATACTATGTGCTTAGTAAGTGTTACTGAAAAGTTGATAATGGGACAGACTTGGGTTTTGAACCTTTATGTATGTGATTCAGGTACCCACTTTCTTTCCATAATCTTGGACTTGGATTCCATGGGAATGGGATCTAAACGTCACACGTGCGCCCCTCAACAATTCATGGAAATCATAGCACATATATATTTTTAAAGATTTATTTCATTATGCATACAAGAGGTGGGGTGTAGACCAGAGGTGTGAGAGGGTGAGAGGATTCGTCAGACACAGAGGGGAGCAGAAGAGGTGGCTCTACTGAAATACACTGCTGAGGGGAGCAGCGGGCGAGACAGGAGAGGTCTGCAGTGCCATGTGGGTCAGCTCCCTGGTCAGGGATACAATTTGTGCCACAGTAGCTGCAATAGCTTCGTAGTGCTGAGACTTAACCCCTTGTATCATCAGGGAGGCCCAATAGCACCATATTTAAAGAGGTGATAAATATTTGTCTTCAAGATAATATAATAAGGAAGAATGAGACAAGTTGGCTATAAATGAAAAAAAGTCAGCAAAACTGATTGAAATTTTGTCTCATCAGCTCTCTCACACACATACACACAAACACACATAGTCACACACACATCATCACCATCATCAGTCTTCATCATTCCTTCCTTTTCCAGAGGAAGAGCTGATGAGTATTGATCCCACACATTCACATGAGCTCGGCAGAAGCGCAGTTGACAAATCTATCCACCCTGTATACCCAGATGGGGACTGTGACACCAGTGGGAGCTGTTTGTGCAGATTCCCCAGCCAGCACGAGGTGCCTGGGAGGCCTCTCCTTGAAGCACTTCTCACATCCAGCTTCACAGATACAGAAACAGCCTGGGGATTTCAACCAAGTGCTGCTATAAATAACAGCGCGGAGACCAAGTAGGTTCGCTGTACTGGAATCACTCTCAACTGATTGCTTGCCTTTGGAGGGTACATTTTCCTCTTCTCAGCCCCCCCCTTTGGGTACTTGTAAAATGTCACAAGGCATATAATAGAACTAAAAATATTTGTTAAGAAACAAGGCTGTTTTAAAGGAGAAGACACCTGTTTTCCCTTATTCTCTTTGAGTATGTGAGGGATGACTAAAATTCAAAATGATAGTTGTGGCCACACTGGAGATGTGGCCATAGACCATTACAGGTGCCAGCTGACCGTACAGTTAATTTGTGGAAGAAAAGGAGAATTTTAGAGGTTAATTGCCAAAGCCGTCAACCCTCTTTATTTCTTTCTCAGTGATCCTGAGTGGTCTAATAATTATATTTAATATTAATCATATACTAAGCACCTTTATTACATATGCAAGGGTGAGGCAAAGGAAGGTTTTTCTTTGCTTTTTTCTTTTGTTTCCCCAACCTTGATCTTTCTTAGTTAGGACTCATGTCTTCAAGTTCTTCAACTGCCATGATGAGGAATCTATGGCTGGACCAAACACAGACATTTGGCCTTTGAAATAATTTTGCCAGAAAGCTTTCGACTTCCTTTCATTGCATTTTGCCTAAAATTCTGTTCTTTCTGTTTAAAATCTCTTCCTTCATGGAACACAGCTTGCCCCCTCCTGCAGTCAGGACCAGTGCAGAGTGGAGCTCACTACTACCCTGGGGTGCCCTGTAGTCCACACAGTTCCCTGTCGGATGCCCTCCTGATGCCCTCGATGGCCCCAGGAGAGCGCTTTGGGCCCAGGAGAAGGCGTGCTCGCTCAGCCTTGCAATGTAGCGCTTTGCTGTGGTTGCTGCTGCTTCCCACACTCTGCGTGCGTAATTACGGGGCATGGTTGTCAGCGAAGGCCAGTCTCCGTGATGGAGACCCCTTCCTTGCTCATCCTTCCTCTCGTGCTCTGTGCTCCCTTACAGCACCATGCGGTGCCACACTTCCTATAAGATACCTATTGTTCTGTGTGGCCTCAAGGGGAGGCTTGGCCTGTCTCCTGTCTGCATTTCTGGAACACTCACTCAGCCTTTTCAGGTCTCTGGATCAGGCAGAGCAGCCAGGGCTATGCATGTGTTTTGCTTCTTGTCTCTGTCTTAGCATCTTGTTCTGAAGTTTCTGCTTCCAAATGCAAGATTCAGATTAACTTCAAAACTTTTCTCCTTTTTTGACTTCAAATATTTATTTTTCTTAGATGCTGGAAAATAACATTTTTCTCTAATAAAGGAGGTCAAAGAATTAGGAAAAAAGGAACGTTATAACATTTCTTGGAGGGAAAAAGCTCAATAGTCAGAACAAATTCTGTTTATTTTACAGGCAGAGAAATTCTGGGGTTGAATTAATTTATTGGACAGAGAAAGCAGTGTGTTGTCCAGAGACTTGATTAATGTGTAGACCCCCGACTCAGATGCCTGAGCTTGAACCATAGTTACTGGCTGTTTCATTGTAAGCCATTCAGTTTACCTCTCCAAGACTTGGTATCTCATATAATAAATAAGGATGCTATTAATGTTTTTTATTGGTGAGAAGAAGAATTGAATTCTTAGCCCAGTGCCTCACAGGTAGTCAGCACTGAAAGAGTACTAACAGTTATTGCTAAGCATTTTAGGTTTGGAATGTAATTGAAATAAGAACTTCAAAATAAGAACTTAGTGTCATGATTCTGGAAGTTTACAAATGGAGACTGAGAATGGGTGCCTGTCTTTGAAGAAAGGAAGCATATTTAGTGTTCTGAAATTCTAAACCACACTCTGAGCGTTATCGTATCATTTCCCATCTAAAATGAAGGGTACTGAGGAGAATCACATTGGTGTAAGATGCAGGCATGACACAAGCATCTCTAACATTTCTTGATGCCACTATGTCCACATTAAGGATGTGAATCGTGGAACCACATTTAAACTGCATGGATTCAGCTGAGGAGAGAACATACATGGAAAGAAAGTATGATTTTCAATCCCCTTCCTACTAATGTCAGAGAGAAGTATGTATGATGGAAAGGAAAGAAAAATAGACCATTATTTCAGCCTAGAGCTCCATAAGTTTTTGTCCCTTGCAATATTAGAGTCCTTTCTTTCTTTCTTTTTTTTTAAGATTTGTTTATTTATGTATACAAGAGCTGGAGTTTAAGCCAGAGGTGTGTGTGTGGGTGGGAGGTGGAGTGAGAGGATTCACCAGAGACAGTGGGGAAGCAGAACAGGCATATCTACTAAAGTACATTGCTGAGGGGAGCAGTGGGTGAGACAGGAGAGGTCTGCTGCCCCATGTGGGTTAACTCCTTGGCCAGGGTTTGAACTCATGCCACAGTGGCTGCAGATAGCTTCATAGTGCTGACACTTAATCCCTTGCGCCACCAGGGAGACCCTAGAGTCCTTTCTTTTTAATAGCTCTCTCTGAGCACACAGCAAGTGTTTAATGCATGCTTACGAAATTTACGTGTGAGCCTCCAACGATGTTTACGTGGTCATAAGCCTTATGATTCTCACTGTCACTGCTGTGCCCCTTAGCTACAGAAAGGTGACAATACAACCAAACCATGTTTCATCTCTCCTAGAGTATGCCTGGATTTCTGCCTCACCTCTAAAACTTTACCCATCGTGCCACACACTTGCACATGCACATACCTTTCAATGCTTCAGAGTTCTCCCAGGAAGGGGGAATCATAACCTTGGCCCATGGAAAGAATCACAAAACAATCTAATCTTGAAAAATATTTCTAGATTGTTACAACTAGCTCTGTGCTACACTCATAGTATTAAGTTTAGCATGAATCATATGTGGCTAGGATATAATGAGTAATATTGATTTTGATTTTTTCCCCCTCCAGGCTGTGTCTTAGTTCCTGGCCTTGATCTTAAAAGTAAGATAGATGTTAGGCATTATTATCTAGCAGAAGGAGTAAAAAATCGATTTATCTCCTGGCACTTCATTCCCCTTCCCTGCAATATCCTGGCAGCAACATTGGAAGAGCTCTAAGCTCAGGTTTACTTATTAAAAGGTGTGACGTTGCTTTTGCTGGAAATCCACAGCCCAGCTCTTCGCTTTGCCCAACGCATATTTTCAGATGATAAATATATAATGAGTATGGGAACATTTAACTAGCTTTTTATGGTAAAAAGAATTTCAAAAAAGCATCTTGTAAAGATGAGGTAATTTTTAAAAATTTAATTTATTATATTATTATTATTATTATTATTATTATTATTTCATTGTTGTGTATTAAAAAAAGACTAGTAGGCAACCATATAAAAGAGACATTCTGCAAGGGAGGGGAATTGGTGGTGGGAAGATGAGGGAATATTTTAAAACAACATTTTATTTTGAAATGATTTTCGACGTAGAGAAGAGTCCCATGAGCCTTTCACCTGTCTTCCGATCATTTCACTGTCTTGTAAAAACAGTGAATTTCTCAAAGCTGAAATATTAGCTTTAGGATATAAGAATTATCTAACTTAGAGACTTGATTCACAATTCCACAATTTTCCCTTTTTCTGTTCCAGCAACCAACGCAAGATACCACCTGGCACTAAAAGGCTCCTTTTTGAAAAATACGTTTTTCAGAAATATGTATTTGCTAATGACAAGATTGTAAATGTAACTGAACACTAAGTGAGGTCTTTTTGATTGCCTACATTTTTCAAGGTTGCCATAAAGATGTTTGGTGAACTAATCTGACAATTTCACTGGGAAGACCCAAGGTGCATTTGAATCAGTGGAGGGACATATTTGCAAGTAAAGTACTACTCCTAATAAAATATGGAAGTTTGTGAATGGTTTGTGCATTCATAAATTGGTCTGAATGAAAGGTTACTCTAGCAGTAAGCCTATTTTCTTTTGCATTGTAATTGTTTCGAATGAGGGAAAAAAAAGGTAGTGTTATAATTGTGAGCTCAAAATTGCTCATATGCTTGTTTGAACTCCTTTGTTATTTTATTCCTCACTTTCTTCACCTCTGAAATGGAGTATTAACCTTCCCGATCCCTTTAATTTAATAAAAACAAGGAAAACAAGGAAAATGGTTCTAGCAGAGTCCAAATTATTGAGGAAAACATTCAAAATTCATTTATTCAGCTCCTTCATCCATCTTGTCACTCAAGCTTAATTGGCACCCACTCAGAGTCTATCTAGAATTTCGGAACTTGGTAACACAAAAGGACATGGTCTGGAGGACATCTGTTATAAAATGCCACCTTCACTTACTTTTGATGCTAAGGATCACATTTGCTGCTGTTGTCATTTTTGGAAAGCACAAAAATGCGCTCATTTTTGCTGTGATCCTGTTCCCAAATTCCTCTCATCTTGTTTCATCTATTGAAACATGTCAAATATGATTCAGTCCCTGAGGTAGGCACCATAGAGAAGAAAGTTAGTCAAATATAATTTCTTCTCTCATTTGGTGGATTGCGTAGTGGAGACGATATGATGGGATCAATAAGAGATTCACAATAGTAGTACACAAGTTTTTTTTTTTTTTTTTTTTTACAATGCATGTGCCTTAATTCTGTTCAGTGAAACAAAGGAAATTGCCATCAAGGTGTTTGGTGATGTTTTAAAATGAGCCTAGGAAATAAGTAATTCTTGGAGAACCAAGATGTGGGAGAGTACCGGAAGGTGATTCCAGGCGGACAAAACTATGTGTTAAACTATAGAGGGAAAAGTATATGAGAACACGATCTTTGTTGAGAACTCAAGTGCTTTGGAAGGCTGAAGTGTGGCTATTGTGTCAGAGAACAGCAAGAAGTGGGAGCAGTGAGTGTACCTGTCAGCCTGGAGCACAAGAGACGGTGAAGCTTGAACTAAAGCAGTAACAAGGCTAATGAGAAGACTTCCAGAAAGGAGGAGGAGACCTGATTGAGAGCAGAGTCAGAGGACTGAAGGAGACTCCAAGATTTCAGACATGGTGAACCTGTTTTTGGGAGATACTAGGAAAGAGACAAAGGAGCCATTTAGAGTCTAGTGCATGCCTTACAAGGAGAAGGGAAGGAAATGTATTCCATTTGGATATACTAATATTGAGGTTTCTATGTGATACTCACTTTAAGGTGAGTAGCAGAGAGTCCAAGACAGAGATGTAAATGGGGGGAAATTTATTTGGAACCTGTTTACAGCAGGTGAGCTTTCAAGCCATGGACTTCAAGAGAAAAGAAGGGGAAATGGGGAAAAGCTACAAATAATAATTGGTTGGAGGAATAAGAGTCAAGTAAGAGGGTGAGAGGGGGAGATTAGAGAGGGGGCTTCAAATCCAGAGGCTCATATTTATGTGTCAAGAAACAAAGTGGGAGAGAATTCAGGATGAACAGGGTGCGTCACAGTATCTCATGCAGCAGACAGTTTAGGGAAGATGAGATCTGGGAGTGTGGTACAAGGAAGAGTCGAAAAGGATGGATGGTTATATTAACAAAAGTAGTTTGAATGAAATAGTGGGGGACATCAAGCAGGAGTCAGTTTACAGTAAGTTGAGAACTGAATGACGAGACAACCAGATACAGAGAGGGCAGATCACACCTTCCGGAGACTTGGAAGTGAAGATTGGAGAAAGACCAAAATTAAAAATAATGGGTCTAGACAGTTTTTCTTTATCCTGTCTTTTCCCTCTATTTTTTCTTTTTCTTTTTCTTATCCTTGTTTGCTAATCAAGAGAATGATAACCATTAATAGGGTAAAAGATCTTATGGAAAAGTTAAGATTAAAGACATAGAACAGAGGAAATCATTGATGGAGGTAGACTCAGAAAAGTGAAGATAATGTAAATCTACACCAAATGCAAAGAGATTTCCTTGCAGAGGGTCATTGCAATTCCATCTTTGGATAGCCAAGGAAGGGAGGTTGAAAGGAGAACAGGTATTGATGCTTTTGTGAGGGTTCCTAGGTGGAGACAAGAGGGGAGTTCTGATTGATGGTTTCTATTTTCTCTGTGATTTAGGAGGCATGTTTGAATGAGGAGCATAACATAGGGAAGTGTGGCAGAGTTTGATAAGCATGGTTAAATTTCAAATTATGTGCTGGGGAGAATAAGAAAAGGAATGAATTGCCAAGAAACATTAAGCTTTGGCAAAATCTGAAACCATGTATGTATAGAGGTCATACTCTCAATTGTTATATGTATCTCCTCCACCAGTTTGGAAATAACAAGAGAAAAGGTAGATGCAAGACTGAATCAAAATTGAGACACATCTATGATGAATGGGAAGGCAGTGGAAAAATTCAGTGTGTTGTAATACTAATGGCTTAAATAGAGTAGTGGGTTATAGGGTCTAGAAAAGACACAGGATAATAAATCCAAAAGGTAATAATCTAGAGTAAGACAAATGGACAGTTATAAAAGAAGGGGATTTATCAGGAGGATAATAAGCCTGAATGTAATGATGGGATTGACAATGTAATTTGAGGTCATCGAGAATGATTATTTCCTATATGCTTTCTCCACTTACCTTGTAAACATGTCAAACTTTTAAGAACAGTGTGGAATTTTGGGTGAGATTGTACATATCAAAAAAATCCATTTTACTCTCTTATATGAAAGAAGCAAGATTAATACCAAAAGAAATCTTCCTATTATTACTCTTCAGGAATAATGTGTAGGAATGAGGTCAACTGCAGGCTCCTGCTGAGAATGAAGATGCTACTATTTATTGCTTCTTTGGATGAAAACTCAATTTCAGCTTCCATCAAAGATCAAGCTAGTGCTATTTTATGGTAACCACAGAAACTACCTTACAGAAAATTACTATTTTAACAGGTGCAGTCTTTTATTCAATAGTGATTTAAAAATTGGCTTCGTGACTAATATTGTGTTCACATCAACCATTTAAATAATCCTCCTAGATGTACGGTCACACATAAACATCATTAAAGGGTATACTTACATTCTGCTTAATCACAAGGTATTCATGAAAGTATCTCTCTGCCTAAACAAACTTTTACCACTTATATATTTCGTCTTGTTTGTTTTTATTGCTGATCAAGGCATTATAGAAAAAAAATAATTTGAATGATACTATTTAGAGAGGGGAAGGAGCTACAAAACTTTCTGAAATTTTGCTATTATTGCTATGAGGGCAAACAAAACAGCTTTTCCTTCATTTAAGAAATACTTATTTAGCATCTGCTGTGTCTACAGCAGGGTTTTGTTCTGGGTAATGTGTGAGGCATCTGTTTATGGTATAAAAAAATGATTCTGCCATAACCGGTCCTTAAATGGTAGATGTTCCAGCAGAAGTGATTCATTTATTCATATTAACCCTCACTAGAATGTGTGATCTGCAAGAAAAAGAACTTTGTTTAGTTCATTGCTCTATTTTAAGAGTAACAGACATAAGACACTTAATCCTTGATACACCATGAACCTCTGTGTTTGGGTTATTTGGTGAGTGCGGGAATGAAAGCTATGATTATGGATTCTGGGGATGCAACTTTTTGTGTGTGTGTGCTAGATTCTAATTCCTGCTGTACAGACACTGAGTGTGACACACATGTGAGCAAGCTGTGTTCCTGTGACACACTAGGCCAACTGAGACTTTGGATGCAGAGGGTGATGAACTTTGATGGGAGAAAATTTAGACCCTTATTTCCTCTAACCTCTGACTGAAATTTTGTATTTTCTCCAATACAAAGATGGAAGCATTCCACAAAAGTGTGAGTTTGTCACCAACGGAAATCACAGTTAAATTAAAAAAAAATCTACATTATAGTTATTGCAGAAATCTGGAAGTATCATATTCCTCATTACTAGTTTGAAGTTATGGTAGCTATCACATTCACTGCTAGATGTGACTTACTTTATAATTAATAGAAATAATTCAAATTAAAATTACCAAAATATTGTTCTTTTTAATAATCTGATGACTGTGTTATTCTATAAATGCTGTCCTTTGTAGTTCTGTGCAATTTATTTTAAGCTTTTCAAAACATAGTCCCAAGAAGTGGCACTCAACTACCTCCAAAAGTTTGGCTCTAAATAACAAGTACAAAACATATTTAAAGAATTTGCCAAATCTAAGACAGTCTGCTTGGTGCTTTATATACAAGTCTTATTTCACTCCCACATTATCTCTATGAAGCAGGAACCGTGTGTGTGTGTGTGTGTGTGTGTGTGTGTGTGTGTGTGTGTGTGTGTATTTATTTATTTATTTATTTATTTATGAAGATGAGAGCACTGAGGCTCAAACAAGTTATTACTCAAGGTCCCTCAAAATAAATGGAAAATCAGGACTTGTCCCATGTCAGTCTTTTGTGAAGGTGGGTTTCCAGAATGTGGTAGAGAAGAAAATCCAAGATTAAAGAAATTAAGTTATTTTTTTTCCACCTTCTTTAAAGAGAGATGTACACTGTCTCAATGCTCATGAGGAGTTATTGAACTTGTTGAGGATAAAATTGTGAGTTGACAATAGGATAATAGTTAGGGTAACTTTCCTGAGTGGAGGGGTTGATGTGAGCAGAACACCTACAGGAGAGGCTGACCTTGATAAGCAGGAGGGAGACCTCCCTGAGGAGTAGATGAAGGTAGGATGACAGCAGCTGTAGGGAGCGCTGACCATTTAGTACAGAAGTCAAAGAAGTTTCCATTTTTTAAAAAATTTACATTTTCACAAAATAAGTACAGGGTTATCTGCTGAGAGTGTGAGTTAGATTAAGTGTCCAAAGAGTGTGGAACATATAAAGTTATCATTATTGAAAGGAAAGCAACTTCATGAAAAGCGAGGTTGGATTATAAGAAGTATGGAGGCTTGAGTTTGGACCTTGATGGTATACAAGTATCTGTGTGCTGCATTGTGGGATGTCTCTGCTCAGTTCCACAGTCTGGGATTGATCCAAAGAAGACAAAGTTTAATTCATCCAGAATAGATGTTTGTCCAGACTTGTTTAAGGAAAAGTCAAGGGATTTATAGAATTAGTAAGAGAAGGATTGGAATGAAGTTGGGTGTGGACGGGGGTGACCCAGGAGGGGCTGATGGACAGGAGAATACGGAGCAGTCAGTGGATGAGGAGTCCGAACACCATGGTCAGCAGAAATGGAGCACAAGCCAGAAGATTGGGGTTGTGAAGCTGGAGTCACTGTACCTCATAGTGAGTTCCATGGATGACCTGGAAGGAGGAAGAGCTCATGGGAAAGGAGGTGTATGTCTGAGAGGGGAGGGTATTGATGCATTGCTCCTGTTAATGCTAAAGCCAGAGGTGAGATTTTCCACACTGAGACATTGTTTCCAAGAGCCAGAAGATGGGAACAGTGAGGAGGGATTGAGGAGCTGTGTAGACAGGGTTGATTGAGAATTTTGCATCCACAAGTGAGGATAAACTTCTAGAGAAGACAGGGACCCACTTGCTAATCTGGAATCAAGATCCATTGCCTTTCAATCCAGAATACATGAGAGATTCTTGGATAAGACAAGAAACAGAATATATTCAAAGGATGTCCATTTTAGCTGAATTGTGGAGGCTGGATATACTAGAGAGTTTTCCAGTTGTACAATGGGTGTTCCAAAGAAGACAAAAGGGCTTGAAAGAAGATGGAGGAATGGTGGTGTGAGACCAGGTGGGTGATGCTCCCAGCATTAAGGACTAAATATCAGATGACGAAGGAGGATGAGGTAGGTGTAAAATTTTGGAGAAAGAATGAAGTCTCAGTAGACTTTAGAAGTCTTAGTTTCACTGAATTTATTGGTGACTCAAATGAGAAGGAACGCTGATGGTTTTGTGTTAGTGCTGCGTCTGTCTTCTGCTTGAAAAGAGAAGTCAGCTGTGGTAAAGCGTGTGTGGCGGCCATGTTGTTAGTGGGCAGCAGGGAGCGCGCGAGTTCTGTCGCCTGCCTTTCCGTGTAGGTTAAAGCCTCGGCCAGCGCCTGAACCATCCTTTGGGGCACGTGTCAGGCTCTGCCTTAAGTTGCGGGTTGGTTTGTTAGCCTTCCAAGGGGCCCTGTGGTGAGCAGCTGTGGAAAACTATTACCACCAACATCCTCCCAGGCCTCTACTTGTTTACATTTATAATTAATTTACTTAGGGTACATTTCCAGAAATGAAATTTCAGTGTTAAAGGAAATGGATAATTTTCAAGTTTTTGCTATGTACCTAAACTTACAAATGCCAAAGCATGAAGTTTCTCTTACTTTCTGTTGCCAGCGGTGTGAAAGAGAGCTCTTTTCCCATACTCCCTTTATTGTATGAAGTTTTTAAGAGTTTAAAACCTGCCGATGGAATAGGTAAATCTTGGCATTCTACTATTAATTTACTTTGCTTAAATTTTTTTTAGTGCGGTTGAAAAAGGACCATCTGTATTGCTTGTGTGCTTGTGAATTCTCCTTTTACAGGTTTGGCCTATGTAATTGAGCTTTTGCTCTTTTTTTTCTTTCGGAGCACTCTATATAAATATTAACACTCTGTCCTCTATATTACATTTATAAATCCAATTTATTTCTTACCTAAGTTTTTATTTCTTTATAGTTTTAGTTAAAAGATATTTTACACATTTTTAATCTGTAAAAAAATGCATATTTGCGTTTCCCAAATTTATTCTCAGACTTTTCATCTACAAGTGTGGGAGGTTTACTTTAGAATTTGACCCAAGATATGTCTTGTCCTTGCTTACACTGGCTGTTTGTAGAGAATCCAAAGGAAGTGGGAGGCTCCTTTCTCTACCATCTATTTCCAGCATATCTTTGCATATTCAAAGTGAAGAGCAGACTCTGGTTGAGGATCATTATCATCTGCCTGCAAGGTAGCAGGCATTTGGGAAAATGTACCTAATGTTTTACTTTGATGAGAGCTTTCAGTAGTCTTGACAAAAGCCTCTTTGCATGGGCCTCCCTGGTGGTGCAAGGGGTTAAGTTTCAATGTTATCACCTCCACAGCCTGAGTTAGATCCCCAGCCAAGGAGCTGACCCACATACGGTGCAGCAGACCTCTCCTGTCTCGCCCGCTGCTCCCCTCATCAGTGTATTTCAGTAGATCTGCCTGTCCTTCTCCCTACTCTGTCTCTGGTGAATCCTCTCACCCCCTGCACCTCTGGCCTACACCCCATTTTTTATATGCATACATAAATAAAAATAAATGTTAAAAATAAAAAGCCTCTTTGAGTGGGTTAAGGAGATAGTAGGAAGCAGGGAAATTCAAAGTCATCTGACCTTCCATGCAGGCAAGCCTTCCGTGCCAGAGAGTAGAAGGAGAAGAAGAAAACATCCCTTGGGACTTCTGAGCACAGGTGTCAAGATAAACTTGGGTGAAGATACCAAGCGAACAAAGGAAAGTCTAGATTTGACCCATACTATACTCCCAAGTCTACACAGTACAGCCCTAATTATTCTCCAGTTCTTTGAAAGAAAATATAATGGAATAAGGTCTGCACAAACTAAAATATAAGGGATTCAGTTTTATTCTACCATTAATTGTTGGATTTGTGATTTTCAGTAAACACACAACTATATCCCAATGATCTCAATAACAAACATTTTCAAGTTTTCCCATAAGAACTTGAAAGATTAGTTGAAAATGATGTTAAATTCAAGTATTTTCTTTTGGTGTTTGTGTGTTTGCATTTAGATTTTGCCATGAACCACCTTCCTATGAAATTGCAAGAAATGTGGAAGATGTAATATTCATTATAAATGATGTCCACAAATTATAGTTTGAGTTCAACCCGTGGCTCCAGGAACCTACATTATAGAAGAAGACTCTATCAACTGCTGTAAAGAAATAAATAAAAAAAGGTAGCTAGAGATGGCTCCTCATCGATATGGCAGCAGTATCTGGTGTATAGTAAGTGACTGTTGACTAAGTGCAATAGGGTTTTATAAAATGCCTATTTAGACCCTTTCACCCCTTCCAGACTTCATTTCCCTGTTTTGATCTTAACACTCTTCAGGTCACTTAGCTTTATTATTGACTCAGAATTTGTAAATCTCTTCCAGATGATCCGTTTGCTATACTAAAAGCCACTTCAGCATCCCTGCTGTGTACTCTACTGGATATTACAGACAGAGTTAAGATTTTTTTTCCCTAGAGCTCACATTCTAACTGTAGTGTCAGATGACTTAGGGGGGAAAAAGAGAGAGAAAAGAAAAGAAAAAGAGAGAGAGAGAGAGAGACATTAAGATCATTACCATGGCAGAATATCCCAGGCTTGTGGGAATTGTGGAGGTGGGAGAGATTCAAGTAATGTATTGATATTGAACGTGTTTTCCCAGCATGCTTTGTGCTTATGTATTGTTTCTTTAGGGAAGCTTGGGACCAATATGATCTCTCCAGACAGATTCTATGAAGTTCTATCCAAGTGCCATCTCAAACAGAGTCTCAGTTCTGTCCACACCACAGGTCCTGCATGCACCCTTTTCCTATTTGAGCACCTCCCTTCATTTCTGACCTCTTGGGTTATTTCTTCCTTTCCCGGATTTTCATTTGCCCTTAATACATAAAGACAATTTTGAGTTAGCAGTTGGATCCTTAGTATATTCTTAAATATAGACCATTTGACCCTGTTTCTTTTTGTTTCTGACCATTCTAGTTTCCGTCTACAGAGATCATTCTTTATAAAGAACACAAGCCCAACTTGAACCCATTTGCTGAGTTCTCCTAATGCCAAAAATGAAAAGAATGAAGTTACTTGATCTTATTTGACAGTATTTAAAAATAGTGAGACACAAGTTAAAGTTTTATATGTAGATATGAAGAAAAGGTATGTTTCAAAATTCTACATGATGCTCAGGCAAAGGTGTGTGTGCACATGTGTGCAAGTTCATGTCCTTGTGTAGGTAGTCAGGGGTCTGAGTACAGAAGGTTCAGAAAGGCATGCAATAATAGAGGCAGCTGCCAAAGGCTGATGAGCTGCCCCTCTGCTCAGTCTGAGAGCCTGGAAATCGACAGGGCCAGAAGCTTGTCCATCGCATGAACTGGAAGATTAAACATTTGGCACAAGCTGTTCAGCTTGAACTTGCTTTAACTGCCAACAACAAGTTCCCTTGCCTCCTTTCACCAGGGTGGAATGAGAGAATTGAGCCATTAGTAAGTTCAAACAAATACTCAGTGTTCCTTTGATCTGGATGATGCTGCAGAAACACGGTGTGTATAAGGCAACGTTCATAATAAAGATGTGCTTCAACCACACTGCTTGGGAGTGGAACCAAAAGGATATAATGAAAGTGAAATGGGGCCTCCCTGGTGGAGCAACGGGTTAAGCGCAGTGCTATGGAGCTGTCTGTGGCTGCAGTGGCAGGAATTCAATGCCCAGCCGGGGAGATTCTCACATGGCGCAGCAGACCTCTCCTGTCTTGCCAGCTGCTCCCCTCAGCAGTGTACTTCAGTTGATCTACCTGTTCTGCTCCCCACTCTGTCTCTGGTGAACCCTCTCACCGCCTCACACCTCTCGCCTTCACCCCAGATTGTATGCATAAATAAATAAATCTTAAAAAAAAAAGAAACTAAAAATGATTTTTCCCCCCAAATAGGGAATGGCTGCTTTCAAGGAAAGGGTGAATAACATTTGTGAAGGAAGTTTCACACGCGTTAGAGGTCTCCAATCTAGAATAAAATATATGCTTCCTCAGAAAATCATACACAGCTACTCTTGGGTAATCCTAGCTTTTGCTGTTAAATGTTCATTTCCAGAGTGTATCATACAAATCAGGATAAATCAATTTCCTTTCCAACATCTGCACTCAAATGCACATGATCTGATTGTAGGCCAAAAATCCTCTATTCAGGCTGAATGAATCGGCAAGGAGAGAATCTGAGTGCCCACAGTTGTGTGATAAATCCAGTACACACCCTATATTCATGGAAAACCAATGGTGCTATCTCCGCATGAGACCATGTGGAATTCTTCAACTCTAAAAGGAATTGTGAATTTTGAAAGAACGTTTGTAATAAGGTAACAACATATAGTTTAACAGACTAAACCAGATGTTAATTTCTTTGCACTTAGCTATTTGGCTATTTATCAAAAAAGAAAAGTAACTACTAATTTTTCACCATGATAAATTCATAAGAAATTAATTTCCCAAATAATGAAGGCAAATCCCTTTAGAGCAGAAATGATTCAACTAAACTTTATGTGCCAGACCAGAGACAAGACCTGTTTATAATTATTATCTTATTTTCAAATGACCATAACCCCGCTAGGCAGATATTATTATGAGGATTTGATAGAAATCTGGCTCCTAGAGATTAAATAACCCACAATTATGCCATGATTCAATACTAAGTCTTTGCAAGAAATAGAAATTATTTTATTGGTATCATTCAATAATGCATTTTAAACTCTAATTGCATTAAAAGAGATAGTATTTGTAAGTTAACTTGTTTTGAATGATTCAACCCATCATTTCAAGGAGCAATTATTATGCTGTTTGTAAAACACTGATGCTGAAGGGAAGGGTTGTGTTAGGGGTCGCTGCTACTGCACAAAACCATCCCAGCTGCTTTCATTTCGAAATTCTCAGACTAGATTTTAATGGGCTTTCCTTTTCTTCCATCTCTATAAGTCACTAGCTGTCACTTTGCTTTGCTCTCAAAACACTGGCCACTAGCAGCAAGAGGACAGAGTTCTCCTTGCCCTTAAGTGCATGAACGATTTGTGTTATTTTGTGAACCCGCAGGAGTCCTTTTCTTCACTTCTTGAGTTTTGTGAAAAATGACCTCTGGATAACTGAGGTTTTATAGTCCACCTCAAATCAAATAGTACCTTCTACCTGTTCCACTAGTCTGTCTGTCTTTCTCTCTCTCCTCCTGCCCCTTACATTTTGCACATGCATTGCAGTAAGCATCACAGCTTGCTTTCTCTTTGAGCTCCACGGCTGTGGATTCATTGTTTGCTTCATCTTTGCACTTGCCATATAAGTCAAACACAGAAAATGTGACTTCTATCAATTTTCCTTTTATATCTGAACTTCAATAAAGTCCCTGAAGTCAAAGAAAGCAACTGTATCTCCCACAACAAAATGATAATGTCTACTGCCTTAGGTTTCTATGTGAGCAAGCAACTTATATACAATGTCTCATTTAACCCACACAGTACAATGGGAAGATGGTCACTGTGATTATCATTTTAGAGGTAAGGAAGGCAGACTCAAAAAGTTAATTAAATTGTGACTCTTTTTATAGTTTGTAGGGGTGGATCTTGGATTCAAATGTTAAAATCAAGAGCTTGTGATTATTTTCCTGTGCCAAACTACACACACACACACACACATACACACACACACACACACATTTAGTACATAGACATGAAGAATTACATATTTTTATTCATATACATATAATCACAATATGTATCCATCTGTACAAGAATAGAATATATATATATATGATTTTGTATAGATAGATAGACAGACAGATAGATGATTGATGCATAAAGGAAGCTGCGTATAGTCCTGGAGACAGGCTTGATATCAAGCTTCTGCAGCAGACTCAATTTTCAAAACGGCATTGTATAGAGCATTGGACATGTATCTTGGAAGGACAATTCTTCTGAAGCACACCCACTATGAAAAGGGCAAGTCAACACAGATTTATTTATTTTTTTAGATTTATTTATGCATATAGGAGCTGGGGTGTAGACCAGAGTGTGGGGGGATGAGAGGGTTCACCACAGACAGAGTGGGGAGCAGAACAGGCAGGTTGACTGAAATACACTGCTGAGGGGAGCAGCAGGAAAGACTGGAGAGGTCTGCTGTGCCCTGTGGGTCAGCTCCCTGGCTGGGGATTGAACTCATGCTGCAGTGGCTGCGGATAGCTTCATAGTGCTGAGGTTTAAACCCAGGCACCACCAGGGAGGCCCTCAACACAGATTTAAAAAGCTGCTCTGAACATTTTTCTTGAAGAGCAAATGACTGATTATGAGATGTGAAAAAATGAGGAAGAAAATGGCATTTCAAATGGGTCTCTGTATTTATTAAACTAAATTCTCATGTAAAAGGTAATCTCCTTCCTCTCCCACAGCCCATGCCACACTCTCCTCCTCCTCCTGTTTTCCCCATCTTCTTCATTTCCTGAACAGTTTTACTGTTCTAATATTGTGATAATTGAGAAGCTTAGAGGGGAATAATGTGTAGGATAATCCTTAGGCTGACTATAACCTTGCAGAGAAATGTGATTTCCCAACCCAAATCCCAGAGCCAAACAATTTAGAGATCACACAATCCTCCAAGATTTTTCTGAGTATGTAGATCTAAGGTTACTATGTGCAGATAACAAATAAACCTGAGGAAGAGCATATTTTATAAAAACATGCATGCATACTCACATGTGCATAATTAAAAATTAAGTATGTAACTGCTGTATTTAGTATAAACCATTAAAAAATATGTATTTACAAAGGAGCAAATACAAGTGAATCCAGATTGAAGTTCTAGAATTATCACCTAAACTTCCTTCCTTATTGTCATTCTTCTGGATGATTAAAATCCTTTACCTGCAATTCATAATCTGAAATAATTTCCCAATATCCTTCATGATGGCACTTAGCATCACAGAGTCCTCATCTTGGGTTATTCTTTGCTGGTTACACAGTTATTTATATATTTTTAAAACAAGTCCTGAAAATTGTGTGTATCTATATATGTAAGACTAATCTCTGTGCATTGAACATTCTTCCTTCCTCTTATTCATTAAAAACTAATTTCAACGTTAAAATCTTACATCAAGAGTCAGCCTCTGCAGGAAGTCGTTCTTTGCCTGCTCTGTATCTCCTTATTAACTCTGTCCTTTATGCTCTTGGTCTTTAATGTGAGGAAGACACATGGCAGGAGAAGAAGATAAGTGAATAAAGGTCAGAAAAATAAAGAACTATGCTGCCTCATCTTTTTACTTTTATCATTTACTTTAAAATATATAGAAATAAGTACACTTGTATATATAGTATGCATATTTATGTATGAACATGTTGCATGTATGATACATCATTAATGTTATAGATATTAAGGCTTCACTCAACTTATATCCTCCTTTGTTCTGATATAGAATTTACTAATTTACAGTTACATTTTTTGCTAGTTTTTCTTTTCTTTTTCTTTTATATTTCTAAAAATTTTATATTTGTGGGGGCCTCCCTGGTGGCGCAGCAGTTGAGCGCTGCGCTGTGGAGCTGTGGGCAGCGCGTGATGCTAGTTCCACGCCCGGCCGGGGAGAATCCCACATGGTGCGGCAGACCTCTCCTGCCTCGCCCGCTGCTCCCCTCAGCAGTGTATTTCTGATCTGCCTGTTCTGCTCCCCACTCTGTCTCTGGTGAACCCTCTCGCTGCCCCATACCTCTGGCCTGTACCCCAGCTTGTATGTATAAATAAATCTTTAAAAAAAATTATATTTGTGTGGAAGAACTGGTGTTTAGGCCAGAGGTGCTAGGGCAGAGAGGATTCACCAGAGACAGAGTGGGGAGCAGAACATGCAGATCTACTGAAGTACACTGCTGAGGGGAGCAGCAGGCAAGAGAGGAGAGGTCTGTTGAGCCACGTGGGTTAGTTCCCTGGGGATTGAACTCAGGCAATAGAGGTGATAGTACTGAGACCTAACCTCTAAGCACCAGGGAGAGACCATTTACTTTCTTATTTTCAAATCACTGTAGTCCCAGAAGCCAAACCAGTCCTTGACAGAGTATAACTTTAATGTGTATGTGTTGATTTGAATGAAGAAAACATAATTTAATATTTCATGTCTCTTTATGATTGTCTATCACATATTTACTGTGCCAACAGTGTTAGTTGAACATACTTAATGTCTTTGGAGAGTTATTGAAATAGAATATCAATATAAGAATTTTTTCTCCTGAAATAACTAGAGATTTGGAAATACACATAGATTAATAACATATCTAAGTTACTGTAAAGTGACTTAGACTCTGGGGTAAATACGATCTAATCTCTAAAATACCATTCCCATTTCCTATGTTCTTTTGCCATTCCCATATTGCTGTGTCCCTGTTAAAGAATAAAATAAATGTTAGGAATGCATTTATACCAAAGAACCCATCTGTCCTGTAGGAAATGAAAATTTAAGAACAGTTTTCCCTAGAACTTTAATTAAAAAATACTACTGCTTTAGGAACTGAGTTTTTAGAATTTTATCATCTCACCCATTATTTCTCATTCTAAAATATATTAGTGAAAGGAGACTCGTGGTTTAAATTTCACCCATAAGTGTTACTAGAGGACATTTGAATATTTGCTAAAATCAGGTCCTTAATATCTAGGGTGAAAAAAAAATGAAACTTTGCTTTTGTACTTGTTAATTCAAGAAGGGATTCACTATAGTCAAATGCAATTTAGAATTTGAACAGCAGGTCTTCATCAACGATTATCCCCTGTGTTTCTTTGATTTTGAATTTTAGTATTCCATGCTTCTTTCATTTGACATTATTAAATAAATACCATCTTAAGTAAGGAACAAAATGAGCAAGTTAAAGAAAACCAAAGTTATAGATTAATTATGTTTCCTTTCAAAAATCCTATGCAAAAAGGTGAAGAACGCAGATCTGTGTGTGTGTGTGTGTGTGTGTGTGTGTGTGTGTGTGTGTGTGTTCTCCTCCAATCCTGCTTAAAGTTATTAATGACATTGGTGGCAATTGTAATAATACTGTGATTTGAGGGTCTGTGAACAGATTGGAAAACACCCTTACCGTGGATCTCAAAAGAACTAGATTCTAGGGCCTCCCTGGTGGTGCAAGGGGTTAAGTCTCAGCACTATGAAGCTGTCCATGGCTTCAGCAGCACAAGTTCAATCCCTGGCCAGGGAGCTTCCCAGATGGTGCAGCAGACTTCTCCTGCCTCACCTGCTGCTTCCCTCAGCAGTGTATTTCAGTCAATCTGCCTGTTCTGCTCCCCACTCTGTCCCTGATGAATCCTTTCATCACTCCCACACCTCTGGCCCACACCCCAGCTCTTGCATGCATTAAAAAAAAAAAAAAAAAAAGAACTAGACTCTAGCTACTGACCTTCTGGTTGCCCTTCAGCAAATGACCAATCTCTGATTTTAGGCTGCTTATCTATAACCTGGAAAGACTTGACTTCTTAACTTTTAGGGCTCTTTGGCTTTTAATGTTGTATAATTCATGCTTTATAGTCTTGTTTGTCCATTCACATGCAGAATCACATTTAAGACTTAATCAAATGAAAGCCACAGGGCAAGAATTTTCTTTTTTATATTGTCAATGACAAAACAGAATGAGTCAAATTGGTTATGTTGAAGCAGTGTCAAATGTGTAAATCACATCCAAGTTGGTTATGGTTCCGTCTACTCTTACATGAAGTGTTTGAGACATAACAGCTCAAAGATCTTTTGAAGCAAATGCATCATTGTTTCTGCCGAGGTCTGAATCTGTGTCTATTGATTCTCAAACTATTATTCATGATTTCACGGGGCTAAGAAGAACTCCTTAATGGTTCATAAATCGGTGTGAACTTTTACGTCCCGTATGCTGGTTTTGTAGTCAAAAGATGAACAAGGTTAATAGAGTGAATAACCAAAAGGTACTGTTTGTCTCAAGCTGCTCATTTTTCAGTTGCAAATTGTTCTTCGCTTTTCATTATAAATTGCCAACTTATCCTTTATCATTATCAATGTGATTTGCTATGATTTGAGCTAAACCTAGAGATTACAATGATGTTCCTTGCAACAATGCATGTTTCCCTATAATTTTTCAATCACTGCACATAAAGATGTGTAAACTTTGTGGTTGAAATGTCAATCATACAGAGTCATTGCAAAAGCAGATTGATGTAAAAGGCATGTTGTACAGTTGTTTTCTTTTTAGATAATACAATGATCAATCATTTTTATCACTGAGTTGTGTTCCACCATATTCTGCTTTGAATATTCTTTAGGTGAGGCAAAATGTAAATCAACATATTTTATTCTTTTTGGTTCTTAGATCTGCCATCAACCTCAGTTGGCTTCTTTATTGGGAAATGGAATGCAACTTGTGGAAGATCATCTTGCGTTTTCAGTTTGATTAAGCCAATTGTACAAAAAACAATAACAAGGTAATAAATTACATTCCTTAATATATGCAACTCCTTCAAATATTGTATTTATTTGTTTATGAGTTTGATCTCCTTGTGTTTAATGGAAGCTTATAAACTAAGCCACACTTGCTAGTAGCAGACAGTGATGTGGAATCAGTTAGCGTGGACCACTCTCTTTGTGCTTTGTTCCAGTGCTCATTACACCCAAGTAGAAGTGTCAGCCACCAATCCGTACATCGCAATATCTTTCTCTGACCTAAAACAGATAATTCCATTTGTTTACACATGCAACTAAGCAATTATAATTTATCATATTCTTTCCAAATCTGGTATATTCAGAAATGGAAGAAGGAAACTGAGCCCATATTCTGAGATAAGCTAAAGACAGTTCAGAGGTATTGCATGGCTGACTCTAGACCTGCACAAGGGAGCAAAGCACAAATCTTTTTGTTTCCCATTGCATAAAAAAGTTATGTTTATAATATACCGTAATCTGTTAAATCTGCAATAGCATTAAGTCTAAGAAACACAGTGTGTATATTATATAATATATATATATATATAAATGCATAAAATTCAAAAATACCTAATTGTTTAAGTTTTAATTTTTATTTATGTATGCAAACAAGAACTGGAGTGTAGGCCAGAGGTGCAGGGCGTTAGAAGATTCACCAGAGACAAAGTGGGGAGCAGAACAGGTGAATCTACTGAAATACACTGCTGAGGGGAGCAGTGGGCCAGACAGGAGAGGTCTGCTGCACCATGTGGGTTAGCTCTCTGGCTGGGGGTCAAATCCATGCTGCAGTCACAGGTGATAGCTTGATAGCACTGAGACGTTAACCCCTACACCACCAGAGAGGCCCAGTATACCTAATTGTTTAAAAAATACTAACCATCATCTATACTTTCAGTAAGTCATCATCTTTTTGCTGATGGAAGGTCTTGCCTCTATTTGATAGCTGCTGATTAATCAGGGTGGTGGTTGCTGAAGTTTCGGGTGTCTGTGGCAATTTCTTAAAACAAAGGTGAGGTTTGCTATATTGATTGGCTCATCCTTTCATGAAAGATTTCTCTGTAACATGTGATGTTGTTTGATCCATTTTACCCACAGCAGAATTTCTTTCAAAGTAAGATTAAATCTTCTCAAACCCTGGCACTGATTTATCGACTAAGTTTATGAAATAAAATTCATAGCTGTCACTTCAGTAATGTTCACAGTATCTTCACCAGGAGTAGATTCCATTTCAAGAAACCATTTTTGTTATTCTCTTGGATGATGCAATTTCTGATCCATTCAACTTTTATCATGAGATTATAACAATTCAATTATATCTTCAGGTTCCACTTATAATTCTAGCTCTCATGTTATCTCCACCACATGTTCAATTATCTCTTATACTGAAGTCCTGAACCTCTCAAACCATCTATGAGGGTTAGAATCAACTTCTTCCAAACTCCTGCTAATACTGGTATTTTTATATTTTCCTATCAATCACGGATGTTCTAATATCATCTAAAATGATGAATCATTTCCAGAAGCTTTCAATTCACTTTGTCCACATCCATCATAAGAATCACTATCTATGATTGCTATAACCAATGAAATTTATATCTAGAATAATAAGAATTGAGAGTTGAAATTCCTCTTTGATCCACAGGCTGCAGAATAGATGGTCTGTTACCAGACATGACAGACTCAGAGCTCTTGGGTGACCAGATGCATTGCCAATGAGTTGTAATATTTTGAAAGGAGTCTTTTTTTTTCTGGGCAAGGTAACAATAGTGAGCTTTAAATATTCATTAAACCATGCTGTATATAGATGTGCTGTCATATCAGATTTGTTGTTTCATTGATAGAGAATAAGCAGAGTAGAATTAGTAGAATTAGCGTCTTTTTTAAATGTCTTAAGATTTTCAAAATGGTAAATGAACATTGGTTTAAAGTTAAAATCACCAGCAGCATTAGCACCTAATAGAGTCAACCTGACCTTTGACATTTTTTTAAATATATATTTTTATTGTTATTTATGTCTTTTACATTTTGTATTCCCCTTGGGTAGCCCACCACCAACTCACCCGCGATCCATCTCCATGGTCCCCTGTGCTCTTCTCTATTCCATCCTGTGCCCTTTTCCTTCCCTCCCTCCGCCTCCCCCCCTCCCCCCCCCCCCCCGCTGATTGTCTCTCTCCTATTTGGTTTCCTTATAGTCCTGTTATAAGTGACCTTTGAAATTTTGAAACCAAGCATCGACTTCTCCTCTCTAGCTATGAAAACCCTCGGTGGCATCTTCTAATATAAGGCAACTTTGTCTATGCTGAAAATCTATTGTTTTGTGTAACCACTTTCATCAATGATCTTAGCTAGGTCTTCCGGGCAACCTGCTGCAGTTTTACATCATCTCTTGCTGCTTCACCTTGTACTTTAAAATTACAGAGGGGGCCTCCCTGGTGGCACAAGAGGTTAAATTTTCAGCACTACGAAGCTATCAGCAGCTACTGCAGGAGTATTTGATCCCTGGCCAGGAAATTAATACACAAAGCATAGCAGACCTCTCTGGTCTTGCCCACTGCTCCCCTCAGGAGTGTATTTCTGTAAATCCACCTGTTCTGTTCCCTACTCTGTCTCTGGTGAATCCTTTCACCACCCCACATCTCTGGCCTACACCTATGCTCTTGCATGCATAAATAAATAAATCTTTAAAAGATAATTGAAATTATGGAAGCAACATCTTTTCTTAAACCTCATGAATCAAGCTTTGATAGCTTCAAACTTTTCTTCTGCAGCTTCCTCACTCTCTCAGTGTTTATAGAATTGAAGAGATTTAAGACCTTGCTTTGAGCTAAGCTTTTTGCTGGTTTGATCTTTTCTCTACATCAGCAGCAAGACTGTCACTTTTTTTTTTTTTTATCATTTGTGTGTTCACTGGAGTAGCACTTTGAATTCACTATAAGAACTGTTCCTATGCATCATTCACAATTTGGCTTGTAGCTCGAATAAGAAGCCCAGCTTCTGGCCTATCTCAGCTTTCAACATGCCTTTCTCACTAAGTTTAATCTTCTCTAACCTTTGTGAGAGATTTGTAACCCTTTCTTTCACTTGAATACTTAGGGACAATTGTAGGGATATTAACTGGTCTATTGTTGTATCTCAGGGAATAGGGAGACCTGAGGTGAAAGAGAGAAATGGGGGAATATTCTATTGGGAGAATACAATGCTTGTAGATTAAGCTCATTGTTTATATAGGTGTGACTTGTGACATCCCAAAACTGTTAGAATTGTAGATCACTGATCACAGAATACCATAAATGATATACATCTGAAGAGGTGTGAACGTATACCCTTGAATCACATACAATGCTCTCAGCATTAGCTCTATAAAAATATTTTTCAATAAATCTTATTAAAATAAAGTTTGCAATATAGCAAGTTACCAGATTGTGACACAGAGACAGGATGTGAACACAGAGTGTTGAGCATGCTTGATGCAGGGTTACCACAAACCTTTCCATTTGTCAAAAATGTGACAAAAGTGACCAAAAAATGTGCAAAACTCAGCAAGGTAAAGCATAATATAATGGGTTTAGTTGTATTCAGAATTATAAAAAGATTAAACTACAATGCCAGCAGATTCTCTGTCTAGAAGTGGCTTTGTCTTATATCTAGACCCTTTTACCATAATTTACAACTTAGATGCTTTATCCTATCCTAACTTCAAAAATAATAGTAAAACATATCAACCATCTACTTTTCATATCTTGCTATTTTGTTGACTGGCATGCTATATCACAGTAATTCATGGAAGAATAAGATTTTTTTTTATTTTTATGTCAGCAGACATTTGGTTTATTCTGTTCCATTAACTAGATTGTATAGATATTTCTGTTCATTACCAACTGTCCCATTGGTTCTAGAAGAAGTGGGGGGTGATGTCATCTTGAACACAAAGTTCATATTCAGTGATCATCATCCATCATGTTGATTTCATGATCAGAAAGGTCAGTTTACAAATAATTTCCATGTTTTATATATAGTGTATTATATGCCCAATAAATAAGCAATTCATTCATCTTCTCAGAAGTTCATGATTCTATGTTATTTTGCACATTTTTCTGGATCCACCTGAAATTAAAAAGCCTTTACACTTAACATTTTTTTGTGTGTTTTGTTTTAGCTTATCAGGATCTTTGGAACTCAAGAATCATGGTATCTCACTTCCCGAGTTGAAGTCAGAGAAAGGTGATGGGCATGTTAATCCCAAGTTCTTTTACTTTCTGATAAAGTCCATCCCTTACATTTAATAAAAATTGTGATTATAATATATTTAAATGTATACATTATAGTGTATGTATAAATAAAACTGCATGAATTGTGGAGTTATTCCTTCAGATCACTTTCCTGACTCTATTTAAACAAATCCCACATTTTCATTTAAATTAATTAAATGATGAGGATAGTAGGATTGTGTTAGAAATCTGTGATAATAAACTGTTACTATTATTGATATTTCTTCATGCAAATGTTTCTACTAAAGTCATATATTATGACCTGCCATTCAGGTTGAAGACTCTAAATCACATGCTTTTATTGATTAAGTGAGGTTTATAAAGCATACATCAGCATCAGGAACACTTTACTATTTGTGAGAGTTTCATGCTTATATAATGCATTTTTATGTGAATTAACTCGTTGGGCTGATACTGACATATTTCACATCTTTAGAAGGTTGAATATAGTGTGTGAAGTGAAATTCAGAAGCTAAGAAGGAAGAAACTGGCAGAAGATTTTCCAGAGTAACTACAATCATCATAAATGAAGGATGGACAAAGCAGAAAGGCAGAATTTCAACCGAGAACAAGAATTTAAGGTAAGATTAGGGCTAAGGTGGCACTAGTGAAAGGTGGCACAAGTGATAGGGCTAAGTCCCACTCATGAGCTGTTAAGTTGTTGGAGCCTCAGTTTCCTCATTTGCAAAATGGCAATGATAATAATTATCCTCCTCTCACGGAATGACTGGAAGTATGCATGGGAAGAGAACCAGTTTTTTTTTAAAAATGTGTTTGAACATTTCTATCAGTAGAGACTGCACTGAGTGTAGAGAAGGTCCTACTAAACTATTCCCATTCGAGCTGAAGGAGTCCCCAGGCCATACAAAGATGTTCTTATTCTAATGAGGTCCATACAAAGGAGAGCTCTGTGGTGGTGAAAATGTCCTTGGTAGACATCAGGGATGACGGTTAGAGATTAGAAAGAAGAGCCAAGGTTAGAGAAGAAAGAGAATGAGAGACATGGAGAGATGGAGCCTCAAGAAAACGGCAGTCCTGAGATGCCTTGTGGTAACACAGCTGACGGATTTCTGAAAACGTGGTGTGAAATATTAGATTTGAACTTTATTGCATAAAACAGTGAAGTCTTTATGTTGTCTTGCTCTTGAGAGTCTGGCATAAACGTTTCTGTTTATAGATGTACTCTACTTGGGATGTAAAGAATTTTCAGGATGATTTTCAGCATTGATTTATACATACAAAATCTGGGAGAATATATTAGAAAGGTAATTATTAGCTGGATGTGAGTTTGAGGAAGAAAAGTTCCTCCAAGAACTGCATAGGTATGATTAAAGATGCTCGGTAGTGGGGTGAGTTTTCAGAATAATTTTATTTGATTTTCAATATTAGGATGACCTCAGCCAGCATCCTGACTAACGATATAAAGGATATAAAGATTTTTTTAAACTACCTCTGGCATAATAATAAATAATCATAAATAATACTGATCATTGTCATTATAAATTTATCATTAGAAGAAAACTCTCTATATCTAAGGAAATTTTATTTTGTAGAAAATTAGGCATTTAACTATTTAAACATTCAGCAAAGTCAAGTCTTAAAAACTAACATGCAGTATTCACAAACCTCTGTCATATAAGCATTATTGCCCATATTTTATAAAATAAAGTGGTTCTACTCACAGATATTGAGTAGTTGACAGGAGCTAGCACTGTAATATCCAACTTCTAGTTCCTGTATTTTATGATATTGTCAGGAATATTTTATAATGAGTAGGAAGTAATATTCATCTCTAGAAACTTATAACTCACAGTAGTATAAAAATTCAGTAATTGAGCTGATGGGAAGACTAGAATGCTGTAGGTTTTATTTTTTTTTTGTGGTTGTATTAAAATATAAAGCAGGACCAATGTTTGATATTCAGGAAATAACTTTCACGGGATTTGTTAATCAAATCGATGTAGCCAGTTAGGGGTCAGATTCAGGGTGATGTTTCTATTGGAGGGTGATTCTGAGAATATGTGCTTGCCTGACCTATATTGTAGGAAAAGAAGAGTTCTCCTTCGTTTTTCATTGGACTTTCCCTTTAAAAAAATCAAATTTCATTTAATTGGTTGAAATTTCCTCTTTAGAATAACAAAGTCTCAGATGATCTAAGTTCATTCAATCATAACTAGGTACTTATGTTTTATTAAAGGACTATGCCAAAGAGTGTTGGAAAGCTTTTCGGTAACTCATTTTGTAAAAAATGGAAAATTTTAAATCCAAACATTCTTCAAATTTTAATTTTCATAAATTACCAAAAAAAATTGTGTATTATTTGAGAACAAATGATACGCTCTAACTCTCTTAATTAGAAATCCACATGAGGGCCTCCCTGGTGGCGCAGCGGTTGAGCGCTGCGCTGTGGAGCTGTCGGCAGCGGCGACGCGAGTTCGATGCCCAGCCAGGGAGATTCCCACATGGCGCGGCAGACCTCTCCTGCCTCGCCCACTGCTCCCCTCAGCAGTGTATTTCTGATCTGCCTGTTCTGCTCCCCGCTCTGTCTCTGGTGAACCCTCTCGCCG
>PVIJ01000064.1:0-140473 GCA_004024925.1 Scalopus aquaticus | reverse complement strand
ATCCACATGAACAGCTGCCCCCGTGGCTTCATTTATGAAGTTTTCCTACATCAAGTTGCTTTTCACTTCAACCACCTTTTTGTTTATCTAAGTTTATTTTGTTTTCTTTGTAGAATTTATTAATTATTTGCTCTTTTTCCCAACTATGAGTTAGGGTATATCTGTTACATGTCTCAGCTCAAAGATGAAATGTTTTCATGTTATTTTTTGTGGACTGTTGGAAGAATGAAAGTACATTTAAAAAGTGCACAATATTGCAAAACTAAAACATAATAATAATGCAGATATGAATGGTGCACGCAATGCTAATATTAATGGTATGAGCTTGCAGCATTTGCAAGTGGCACGCCAGATGGGCAAAAGCAGATATCACGATTCTTTGACCTTGCAGTGATTAGCAGGGCAAGGGACAAATTCCTTCACAAGCTGCCAGTTCTGATCTTTAAATGGAGAGCCATTTATGTGGCATCAACAAGAGATGACTGTGGTTTTAGCTTTCTACTGGGAAGGATGAAAGGGTTGTGTTGTGCGTAGTTTGTTGATTAAGTCAACAAAGAAACCTACCTCTTAGAATTCAAAACACTCAACTGCAAGTGATCTCACATCCTTTTTAAATATCCAGAATCATTTCTTCAAGGAGGAAACAGTATATTTTTTTTAAACGAAGTAATGATTAAGTGGGAAAGTAAAGCACTATTGAAACTCATAATAGACCAGATGCTTAATTTTGATACATTTTTCCTGCCATATTCACATTGTAATTGTTGCTTCCACATTCTCTATTAAGAGTTCGACTGTAGTGTGTTTAAATGAGGCTGATGTAGACTAATTTCTCTTCAGGGGGTTGTGGCTTTGGCTCAATTCCCAATGGGACACACTTTAGCTGATTACATGCATTTCTCTTGCATTTAAAGGAAACATGGAATATTTCTCTTCCTGTTTTGTCGTAGTATAATACTCTGAACAGCTATAACATGTCTACTTAGTGATGGCTGCTTTCAGTGCATGGAATTATACCCATAATCATTGGCATTCATGGACTCCTTAGCACAAGAACCAATTATTGAGTTTGACTTTAAATGAAAATCATGAAAAATATTTTAATTCCACTGCATGATTTTTTCAAAATCAAGAAAAGACCTAGTTTATAAGCTCCAAAGTCTAATGGAAAAAAGAAATAAAGAATATAACTTTTAAATATTACTCCCAAATAATTATAATGGTAACTGCCAAAATTATAAAACCTTAGCTCTTTGGACCCTGTGGATATAAAATATAGAGGAGCCAAGTTTCTGGCTAGGTTAGAGTTTACCTACTTTGTGGACAAAAATAAAATTACACATTTTGAGATTTTCTAAAGTGTATTATGTACTCCTTTTTCAAACTAAATGTGCTGGATATAATTCAAAATTCCACAGGCAATTTATATTTAATACTGTACTCTGCTCTAATAGTATACCACCTTCAAGGCCCTTAAGACTTGTATGCTGTTTTCATCCCTGTGTCCTGTCACTCAAAGACTGTACATTAATTCCATACATTGTGCTCTGTCCTGGGGTTATAATGGTCACAAGGTTTCAGTCTTCGTAACCATACAGTCTAGTCGGGTATCCAGGATGAATCATAGATTTAGTAACTGTATTTGTTTAGTGATCAAAGTGGTGATTAATAAAAGCATAGCAAAGAGGTAGAGCTTCTTTGATTTTGAAATAGCTTGTTCATACTTATATTTTTCTGGTTTTTCCTCTCCTACTTAATAGGTTTTGTCTTTTTTTTTTAATTTTTTGAAGGTTAAGATCTACGCTAAAACATTGAAAAGCAGACAAAGGTTCTATGTAAATTTTGGTATACAATAAAAGTAAAACATGAATCAGTACATATTACTTTCTTATACAACATCACTTACTGGTTTTCCCCTGGCTCAACATAAAATGCAAAACTCTTAGTGTAAATTTACAAAATCCTTTAAGATTATTGGTGCTTTGGTGGTGGGTGTGGTGTGCTAACATGCTCTTGAATAGATGTGAGCCTATTCCCTTCAATCAGAGTATTGTAAACCAATGTTAGCTCATTAAAAAAATTTTAAAAAATGAAAATAAGTAATATGTTAAAGCATTTTGGCAAAAATAAGAAACTTGTTTTTACAGATAAAGAAATGGGTGTTCAGTTAGAATAAGTGACAAAGCTGGGATTCTGACCTCTGGCTTTTACAAAAGGTGCAGAAATACTTTCTACTGTATTGAACTACTGGTTATGCGGCTCCTAAAAATAAAATCATTTGTACATCAATGACAACAGTGGGAATTATCCTACATGAAAAAGGTGATCAGACTAAGAAGGTTAGTTTTAAAAATTAGTTGTAAACTGTATATTTGAGCATACTAAAAATAACTGAAAATTTCCAGCATTCTTTTGTGGCTGTTCAATATGGAGACTACAAATTGATTATTTACCTGAAAACTCAGAAAGCTTTTTCTACTAGATTTTGTAAAAGCTTGAAATAGTTTGAGAATGCCAGAGCTGAGCAAGTGGAGGCAAAAGTTGGACTATTTCTATGCCACATGTTCAGTTTCATTATATTTATGTAGACATAAACTAGAGCATTCTAGTTCTCTTAATTTCTTGTCTTATTGGTGAGGAATATATTTAAAGCAATGAGGGAACATGCTTGCTTTGCAAGTTGGCTAATCTGTGCTTCTAGGCTGGTGCACTGGACAATGTGACTCACCAGTTTTGGGAGAGAATGAACTAAGAAGAGAAGAGTCCCCAAAGTTGTGTGTAGCAGAATAGGGATTTCTTACTGGGGGATCGCTCATCCCTTGTTTGTATTTACTGTTATTCAATACCTAATAAAGATCCAAAAAATAATAAGGACTTTAAAACTTCTAGAGGGGCCTCCTTGGTGGTGCAGTGGATTGAGCGCAGTGCTGTGGAGCTGTCGTGGCTGCGTGGGAGTTCGATACCCGGCTGGGGTGATTCCCACATGGCGCAGCAGACCTCTCCTGCCTCACCTGCTGCTCCCCTCAGCAGTGTATTTTCCTCGATCTGCCTGTTCTGCTCCCCGCTCTGTCTCTGGTGAATCCACTCACCGCCCCACACCTCTAGCCTGCACCTCAGCTTGTATGCAAAAATAAATGAATCTTAAAAAAAAAAAAACACCACTTCTTGAGCTACCAGGATGGCATACTGCAGTATGACTCTCCTGCCATCCTTAAGACCTTTCCTGTCTGTGCTTGCAAAATATGGCAATGTGATTCTGGAAGCTTTCTTTTCGTCCCTTCTGTCATCCTCTCATGAAGGTTTTTAGCCGTATCTAAGCTGAGGTGTTTTTTCTTTTTTATATCAAGCCTCTCCTTCTAAAATAACCTTTCAAAGATTTTAAGTGTAAATGAATCACGTGGGTTTACATACACATATAGATTCCATTTCCCCCCAAATAAATAACACAGATAAGATTAAAGGGATAAAAGTGTTTGGTTTACATTTACTCTGGGTGAAATGTGGTCCAAAATGCTTAAAACTAATCCCAGATACCAACCATCTGATAAATTCTCACAAGTTCTTCTTTTCTAATTCAAAATTTCCCTTCATTGGCACAAACTTTGGAAGCAAATCTTTGGAATTAGTTTCTAGGAATGATTTGGCATGTTTTTAAATGGTGTCTGTTGAATGGTGCAACTATGAGTACAATGTACTGCACCTGTTATGAACTGCTTTAAAAAAACACCACCAGGAGCAGCATGTGATATAGAAAGGAAATTTGACTGAGTATGAATGAACACTAATAAGAGATAATAATATTTACATCAGGAAAACTTGAATCAAGCAGCTGTTTAGTGTAGTAAATGGAGTTATTCATACATGTCTAGTAACGGAGTCTTGGAATATCTCACTTCAGATAAGAGGAAAGATTCTCTAATGCCAGAAGCCAACCAATCACCTGCACAACTTGAATTTTAGTTCTACATCACCAAATAATTCTTAATCCTTCAACCATATAGTATCTATAAATAAGTGGGAATAATTCATTAAGGGAAGGTGAATTTATGTAATTCTACAGGAAAATAATATATTACTGGGATTCTGTCCCAAAATGATGCCACATGGTGTCTTCTATTTTGTCTAAAATTAAAAACATGATGAAGATAGACTTTGTTAAAAGCTTTTTGTAAAATAAAGCATTTATCTCCTGCAGAGGTAGAGGTGCAAATTCAAAGGAAAACAAGTTCTTGGCAGTGATTGCACTGTGTCCTAGTTGATCTTGCTTTCTAAATATTCTTCAGATCACTGTTCTTCACATCTTCTCTCCGTCCTTACTTCCAATATGTTAATTCAAGCTTTTAATAATTTCCAAAGGATTGACACTAATAATTTTCCTCTTCAGGATCGACAAAATTCTTTCTAAAATTAGATGGAGACTTCTCCCCCATATTCTATCCTTCTGTTAGTCCTTCAAAGTCTCCTGAGTAATATCTGGACTTCCTACCCTTTGGTACGTGCTATGGTAGACCCAATGATGCCCCCTCAGGGATGTCCACATGCTGATCCTCAGGACCTATGGACACATGTCAACTTAGCTGACAAAGGGGGCTTTGTTGTTGTGATGAAGAATTTTGAGTTAAGAACATTATCCTGGTGGATTCACTGTAATCACAAAGACCCTTATAAGAGAGAGACAGTAGGGCATCGTCAAAAGGAAATATGAAAATGAACCAGAGTTTGGATGGATACATTTTGAAGATGGAGGAAAATGCCAGAAGCTAAAGCATGCAGCAGGCCTCTGGTAGCTGGAAGATACAAGGAAGTGATTTCTCTTCTGTGGCCTCCAAAAGGAATGAATTCCTACTAACACGCTGACTTTAGAGTTCCAAACCATAAGAGAATAAGTTCATGTTGTTTTAAACCATTAATTTTCAGGTAATTCATTACAGGAGGATAAGAAACTAGTATAATCCATAGAGCTGGCACAAAGTAAATGCTCAATAAATAATTGATGGACAAATTAATAAGAAAATGCATCAATATTCATAAAGTCTTGTTTATGTGTTTTGGGTTCATGTTGTGTAATGGGTGGTAATCCTGTAACTAAGATTACAATGATATAAGGCCTCCATCATTAGAACAATCTGTGTTTCCAAATTGCAATGTGAATATTTGATAAGGGGATTCTAGATTATTTATTTACCACAGAGATGCATGGGGTATTCAAATCTATGGCTGTGTTTTGGAATCTACCCTCTAGAGTCAATCCTCCTGGATTCAAATTCTGACTCCTGGTCTACATGGCTCTATTACCCTAGACTTGATTTACCAGTGTGTCTTAGTTTTCTCATTACTTAATTCTTGCAAAGGATTTTGGGAGGATGGAATGAAATGAAACATAAAGGACATGGAGGTTTACCTGATTGATGGTAAATATGCAGTAAATTCTGTCATTTTTTTCATTAATGTTGCTACAAGTACATTTTAGTGTTTGTTCTGTGGGATGCTAATCACAGATATAAATGTATTAAAACGTTTGGGTTGTCAAAAATTGGGAGAGATCAGTTGAATATATTTGGCAAATATTCCCACCAGATATATTTCCATCTATTTTGGCAGTTGTTTGTATGTAGACCATAATCTCATATTATGTTTCTCGGTAATAAAGTGGTATCATTTTGGCTTTTACAATTTACCAGTTGCATGTAGTAAAACAGAAATATTTTCCCAGTAATTTATTTATAGTATTTGTGGTTGAATTATTCAAGGACTAGCATTCATATTTGATTTTACTATCTCTGACCAAATATCTTACTAAAAGCGGGGCTTTACAATAAGGAACTGACTATTTAAATGGAACAATGAAACCTTTGATAGTCACTAAATCTCAAACAAAGAAATTTCTATAGACGGCTTTCCTTTTTATGAATACAGTGAGATAATATTTTTATTTTTGTTTTGACCTAGTGTTTATGAGTTTGGGGCTTGGCACTTTTCCTGATTATTCTGTTTCTGATCAAAAACCTGGAATTCATCTGTTTTTATGTGAATTGTTCTATTCAGATATTAAAATCTCTGTAATACTTGATTTCACTAGTTTAGGTCATTCACGGTGCTGCTGTGGCACAGTGTATGGTCACATAAAATGAGCACATGATTAACTTTTACTAAGCTACAGACATTGACAGTGAAATGGCAACCATAATGTATATTGTTCAGGTTCAGTTGGTTAAAGAACAGTCCTATAAAAACAGCATGAGGCTGTCTGTTTTGTTTTATTTTGTTTTGTTTTTCTTTCATAAAATACTTCCAAGATATACATCAAAAGCCCTAAAATACATGGATTTGTTTACGTGTGCATATTGATGTCCTTGTAAAGAACGATTATTCTCTTGGTCATGTTATCAGATAAGAAGTAGTTTTATCTAAAATTTCCACATTTTTTAGGATAAAATCATTTTATGAATTTCATACATGAAGGACTTGATTAGATCTAATGTATTATACAATATCCTGTTTGCAAAGGCTGCTATGTTTTTATGCACATCAGTTAGTTAATAATTAACTATTACCAAATATTTTATGAACATTTATTCCTCACTCATTTATTCCTTAAATCAGTCACTATTTTTTCCATTCTCACTCTAGATAAAATCACAGTGGTGTGCAACCCTAAACTTCAAGACTTGGATGTAATATGTAGTTCTCTTTTTATTTTGTTACTAAAAGAATTGTCATTGTCATGCAAATTTTACTCTTGCTGTACTGAGTCAATGTGGGTTCAAGGGAGACCATTTGGAAAGCACTTAGATTATAGTAATTTTAGGTTTTTTCATCTGTTGGGGGCCAAACTATGGGAGATAATTAGCTCTTTGTGCCCTGTATATTGTGACAACATATTTGCTAAAGAAAACAAGCCGAGATTGCTTGAAGAAACAAATATTGCTCTAGTTATCACATTAATCAGTTTTGAAATATATTGTGTTCATTCTCTCAACATGAAAATACCCAATGTCCTTAATTTTTTAAAAAAATAAAATTAATTAAATTCAATAAACATGCATTAACATCTACTATGTACAGGGCTTTGTGTTATTATATGCATAGTTGCTAAATCATCATAGAACTTGCAATCTCTATTCAGGGTTTTGAGGAAGACAGGCATAAGAAATGCAGAAAAAAGTAAAGTTTAAAAGACAATTTTGCAGCATGATACTGGAATAAAAACAGATACACAAGCCAATAGAATGAAATTGAGAGCCCAGAAATAAACCCACAATTACATGGACAGTTAATCTATGACAAAGGGACCTCAGAAGAAAGGAAAATCTCTCTGATAAGTGGTGTTGGGAAAATTGGACAGCCAATACAAAAAATTAGACTGCTGACTCACACCATACACAAAGCTAAACCAAACTTCGATGTAAAACCTGCAATCATAAAAGAAAGTATAGAAGAAAATACTCCATGATATAGGTGTCAGAAATGTCTGAGGATTTGTCTCTAGCAGCAAGAAAAACAAAGGACAATATGAATAAGTTGACTACGTTGATGTAAAAAGCTTCTGCACAATGAAAGAAACTGTCACTAAAATCAAAAGACACTTTATTGTGAATAGGAGAAAATATTTGCACACCATATATTTGGCAAGAGGCTGATATCAAACATCTATGAAGAACTCAAACAATTCAATAGAAAGAAAACAAACAACCCAATCAAAAAATGGGCAAAAGAGTCAAATGGGCACTTCTCCAAAGAAGACATACAGATGGCCAAAAGACACAAGAAAAAGTTCATCAGCACTTATTGTCAGCGAAATGCAAATCAGAATGCAGTGACATACCATCTCACACCTGTGAGAATGACACGGAAAAGACCAGAAATAATGCATGTTGGTGAAGATATGGAGAAAAGGAATTTTTTACATTTTTAACAAGAGTGTATATTAGTACAGCCACTATGTGAGACAGTTGTAGATGTCTCAAAAGATTATATTAATATATAGAAGATCACTTATCTAGAAGATCACTTATCTGATTCAAAGAGGATCTATCTGTATATAGAACATAAAAATTAAAAGGTGTAACTTGTTCAATAAAATTTAACATGTATACCTGATTGTCTATATCAAGTTTAAACAACAGCTTTAGAGACTGTCAAGAAGCTGGTCCTCAGAAAACCATCAGAGTATAGGTGCTGCTAATCTCTCCAGCATTGTGCCTATGGGTATTGGATGAGCTTGAGAAGGAAGGACTAAAGTGTCATAGTAATGTCTCCCATGTCACTTAAGCTCAAAACTTCATTGTGAATATTACTTGTCATTTTTTTTCTAAATCCATTCCCCATATACAATCATATATTTCTTTACTTTGCATTTTAACCCTCATTTTCCTATCACAGATATTGGTTCTTAATTTTAAGACCATCGCCATTGCAAAGTGATGGGTCGCCCTATTTCCTACATATCTCATGAAGGTTTTTATATCTCCAAGCTTGAAAATTGGTCTATCTTCCCAATTCTTCACTGTCTTCTCTAATTTTAGAATTGACTGTGTATATTGACAGATTCCTACTGTGTGTCTTTGACTCTGAACCACAAATGATTAATGGCCCAAGTAGGAATTCTTGATCTTTACTGGGATAACCCTGGAAGGTCTCCCAGGTACTTAAAGTTGGATGAAGACTCAAGTTATGAGTCGCTGGAGGCTGGATGAGAAGTTGCACTAATGATTTTCCTCCACTAGAGATGGCCAGACCTGTCTTTTTCCTGCTGTTTCTTGGGTTTAATTTTTCAATTCTTCATTTTTTTCTCTTAAGTTAGCTAAAGCCAATTTCTGCTACTTACAATCTAAAGATTAATAAATGTTTATACTGAATCAAGAAAGCATTGTTTTAATTGTACTGTTCTTACTGAAAACATTTAGTCTTAATGTATCTCTTTTGAAAATTCCAAATCTTTAGCTCAAACTTTGAGACATTTCACCCTCCTCTTTAATGATTTATTGTCATCTCATTCCCTTCATTCACCTTCACACTTTTCCTTTAATTATTACCATGTGTGAGCCAAATATGACCCTATACAGATGTCATTGTGAGTGAGTCTCTTGGTGCTACATTGTATAAATGTACACCTTGTTTTCAAACATATCAGTTTAGTGACCTTGACAAGTTATTTAAATTTTCTGTGTATGACTGCCTTAATCTCTAAAATAGGATAATAATGATAGCACCTATTTACAGTATCATTATAAGAATAAAATGGTTAATATTTATAAAGAGCCTAGATTAATTCCTAGTACATATTCAAGCTTTGTAAATGTTACTGTGATAATTATGTACTGTTCCTGCATTATACTTTGTATTTTCCAAACTCAGAATTTTTCCCTGATGCTCATGTTTCATTTCTACAAACATAATAACAGTTATTGATCACAGTAAATTCAGAAGACACCTATTCCAAAGAGATGAAAGTGACTTTCTTTTCAGAATGCTTCCCAGAGCACTTCATCACAGTACATCATTGGTTCCTGTCTTAGAACAATGGCCACATCCTACCTTGTTTTAGTGTGTGTGTGTGTGTGTGTGTGTGTGTGTGTGTGTGTGTGTCTATGTCTCATTTTTGTTAACAGAGGGGGCCACATTTATTCTTGCTCAGTTTTATGTTGTCCATACTTAACCCAATGCAGAAAACTCAACAATCTCATAAGAAATGTTTGCTAAAAGAATGGCAAGAAAGAAATACATCTTATATTACCCTCATTCTCTCCATATACAGGAAAAAAAGGATATAACTGTATCTCCTTTGAAAAAGGAGGGGATTGGCTTGCTCAGATATTTCCAATGATTTAGTAACACATCATATGTTGGAGATCTGTTGCTAATGTCTTTGTTCTAGCTCCTTCCATTTCTGAGCTTGGCCTTCTGACCAGATAACAATAGACAGATTTAGATGGTGAAGAGTTAAGGAAGCCACAGTTGTGACTGTTGTTCATCTTTGAGGGAGAATCTGCAATTTGGGTGTGTGTTTAAATTTTATTGAAGTGCCATTGGTTTACAGCATCTTTAGTATTTTGAAGTACAGGATCTCCCCCTTCAGCTGTAGTGACTATAATGCACGTACCACCAAAACCCCCATACTCTTCCACTGCAGGCCCTGGTGCTCTCGTCCCACTTCTCTCCCTTTATCTTTCCCTCCACCTGTCAGAATCTACTCTTTAGAAGATATGCCACAGGGCCTCCCTGGTGGCGCAGCGGTTAAGTGCTGTGCTGTGGAGCTGTTGGCAGTGCCGCAATGCTAGTTTGACGCCCATCCGGGGAGATTCCCACATGGTGCGGCAGATCTCTCCTGCCTCGCCCACTGCTCCCCTCAGCAGTGCATTTCTGATCTGCCTGTTCTGCTCCCCACTCTGTCCCTGGTGAAGCCTCTCGCCACCCCCACCACTGGCCTGTACCCCAGCTTGTGTGCATAAATAAATAAATCTTTAAAAAAAAAAAAAAAAGAAGATATGCCCTGGAAAGAGAAGGTGAAAATAACTTTGCTTTTTTTTTCGGAGAAAGTTAAAATAGGTATTCCTGTTTAACCCTTCTTTCTATTGTGAGTACATTAGGGCTGGGGTGGAAGGCGTGGTCAAATCACTGCAAGAACAAAAGAATCTGTTCTGGTTGCAGCTGCTTATAAAGGTTGCTTAGCAATTCAGATGTAAAGAGACTTCCAAGTCAAAATTGAAACTTCAGGACAGCGTGAGGGGGGAAAACAGTCTGTACCTAATATACATTCAAGTGGCTGAAATACTTTCCTTTCCTGAGCACTAAATCAGTCCAAGTTCAAGGTCCCTTTGTCTCCTTAGCTAATGTTTTTTCTAATGAATATCTTTAGCGAGAATTTTAGCAAATCAAAATTCTGAAAGGAATACTTTATTATCCTTTATTATGGTTCATTTAAACATTATTAGAGAAATATTTTGAAATAAGAGACATCGGAATATATAATTCTCACTGATCCCAGAAGAGAGGCATGGTTAAGAAAATATGAAATAAAATTAAATAAGGTAGGGACTAAATAAAAACATAGAATACAATTAAATTTAAATTGATAGAGACAGTGTAATATTGAACTTTGCCCTTGGTTTGTCCTAGTCATCTGTCTTCAACAGGGAGATGACTTGCCTCTTCAATGTCTGTTAATGCTCTCTTATTGGGACGCTAGAAATTTCTCCTTTTAAAGTTCTACTAGGATTAGTTAAGACTAGAATTTTAAATTCTTTCTTGCTGTCCTTTTTTTCATAAGGCCTAATTTGTCTGGCCAAATTTCTGCTTGCAGTAACTTTTGGTTCAATTACGATTAAACATCATACAAAGGAATTTCTAAGCTGATGGTATTTTCTCGTTCCTGTTATGAATCCAAAAATCTGAGCTGGGCAGTTCTATAATCAATCAGAAGGTTGGGATTATGTGTTTTGACAAAAGCATGGCTGGCTCCTTAAGCTATAATTTAAGTGCTTTAAATAGATTTAAGAAGTTTAGCAGTGATCTAGTCAACAGATACCATTGCTGTGGCATAGTCGTCTCTAACTGATGCAGATTAGAATTGGAATACCCAGAATACCTCTATGGGGTATTCTCAGTAACAGGAAGGAAGGGTTATCCCAGATCAGGAGATACAAAGGAGGGACAAGATTTAGCTCATTAAGATTCTACCTTTACATCCCCCTTACCATTCCACCTCAGTTTTCTTTATCCTGGGATTTCCTTAGGACTTTATGCGTTAGGATAGTCAAGTAGAAGCAATATATTTAATTCAGTAATTCCATCAAAAATATATGTGTCATGACCACATCTATTTCCATTTTCCTTGGAAAATGATTTGGTGCATAATTAAAGTTACAGTTTTGTATCAGGTCTATGGTAAGTTAAGGAGTGACATAGAGAGACACAGGTAATACATATAGGTAAAAACACACAGAGTCAAAGTGGATTTCTCAAGCCAGATGACATATTTATTTACCAAATGAATTTGGAAATCTATTTATAAGGCCATATCCATAGGTTGAAAATTTTTGGCTTTCTAAGCTAGGACATCATTTCAGAAGAATCTGTGAAGCCAACAGCATATGCTTTTTAATTTTCTTTTAAAAAAGATCATACTCTCTATGCTTCTCAGAAATATGCACCCACGCATTCAACAAATAGGTCTTGGATTTATTCTGTTAATGCTGACAGAAAATAGTATTGCATAAATAAACCAAAACAACTTGATCCCAAACAGCCTAAACTAATCATGGGTGCTGCCAGATCAAGTATATAAACAAACAACAGACAACAGAATAGCAAGTTAATATTTGGGGAGACAGAGTAAAAATTTGGAATTAAGTCTAAAATAATTGCATTGCCCTCAGGTAAAATTATAAGCAAAAAATAGATTCCCTTTAGCAAATTTATGGGAGAGGGGACCTTATTTTTTTAGGATCTTCATAGTAAATACACCATATTTAGGAATTTGCTGCAAATATGGCTCCCAAACTCAAGGGTTTTTTTAAAAATCTGATTTCTTGGGCACTCCCCAGGCTAACTGTACTCAATACTGACCTCCAGATTCCTCTATAAATAACCTAATTGATAACTCCATTTGCCAATCCATTAAATCCCTTAGCATCTCCAGAAGAGAATTCTTGTGTCTAAACCCTGTCTCCAAATATACTTTCCAAGCCTGTTTCTTATTCAGGGTGCTTATCTGAGCTAAAAAGCACAAGCATTAATCTAGTCACTCATTCCCCAAAGCTCACATCCAATTCATCTCCTAAATTTTCACCTTTACCTTTAAAACTTGTCTAAACCTAACCACTTTCACCCCCACTGCCACCTCTCCAGCGAATACCGCCATTTTCTTTTTCCTGGAATCAAACTGGTCTCCTTCCCTCCCTGATCCAGCACAAAGACCTCAGATAATCTGACTGTCATTCCAGTAGCATTTATCACTAATTTCCCTTCACTTATGGAACTCTAGTAATAAGGACTGACTTTCTCATCCTCAGTCATGCCAAGAAAAAGTCATATTCTGGCTATTCTCTCTTCTTGGAATGTCTTTCCCACAAAGTCCCTATGGCTTCCATCTTTACTTCAATCAACTGTCTGCTCACACATCATCAAATATGCCTTCTCTTGTATCTTCTCGTCCATCTTTTTGTCTAATTTATTTACACCACTTGGAATGATTTTATATTTCCTTTGTTTTTGATCTCTCTCTCTTTAGAATTAAGCACCATGAGTTCTGGGACATTGTCTTAGTCATCATTGCACCCAGGGAACCTGGAATACTGTTTTTTTTTCATAGCAGGAGAACAATAATTATTTGTATTTTATAAGAATCCCCCAAAGTCATTTGGTTTTAATCAGATTATAAGACACTAATCTAAATAATTTTGTTGTGTCACCAACAATAAAGCATGGGCTGTTATTTGTGTGAAATATTTGCTGTATTATTGTCTATGACTATTTAGGAGGAAGATATTAGTTTTTGACCCCAAAGTATTCTTTTAGCAGGAGTACGACATAAGACTTCATTATCTATCTTATTGAAATGTTAATTGTGGGGAAGGAGAGATGCAGACCTGGACTGAGTCAGTGTTGGTCAGTTTTCTTTGCTTGGGAGATGGCAGAGAGCAGTGAGATAAAGTGGACTCTAACAAGTCGGGGTTCAATCTGTGTTCTTGTCTTTGATCTCTGTTATGTCTCCTTTCTCTGATCTTCGGGGTTTTTAAAAAAATGTTTTAAAGATATTTACTTGCTTATTTTTATGCATAGAAGAACTGGGGTGTAGGCCAGTGGTTTGGGGGGTGAGAGGATTCACCAGAGACCGAGTGTGGAGCAGAACAGGTGGGTCTACTGAAATACACTGCTAAGGGGAGCAGTGGGTAAGGCAGGAGAGGTCTGCTGCGCCTTGTGGGATGCTCTCTGGCCAGGATCAAACTCGCGCTGTCATTGTGATAACACTGAGATTTAACCCCTAGGCCACCAGGGAGGCCCTCTGATACTCAGTTTATTTCTCTATTAAGTAGGACTATTAAACTGAGCTCTCAGGGTTATTCTGATGTTTAAGAATTATATGTAAGTGTGCATTTAGTTATTTTAAATGCAAGATCTCTGGATGCCATTCCTGATTCTACTTACACATACACACACATACACTTCAGCTGTCACCTTCAAAGTACGCTACATGCTGGCTTTGTCTAGCTCTTTGCCTTATTTTCCTTCTAAAAACTCCTTTTTGAGAGGTCATTGGATGTTGGACAAAGTAGGAATAAGTGCACTGGGCCCCTTTGCCCCTTCCTCCCTGCTTCCCCTTGCACTGCCCTATTCCTGCAAGGCCTCTGGTTTTCCAGGACTTTTCAGAAATCTGGGTTGGTACAGTGCTGGGTATTTTTCAAGAGTCAAACTATTTAAATACGGATGTTGAGTTGGAGAGGAAGGTGATGGATTTCTTGCCAAGGCAAGTCTGTCAGACAGTGTTTCCTTGGGAGATGTTACGACTTTTTCCTCAGATTGTCTAGCACCATTTTATAAGTGAAGTCTCCGATGGGCAGTTGGAATGCAGATTGAGATCTGGCGTTGTGCAGCTTTTCACAGGTCGCTGGTGCTGAGGTGTTTCCCTGTGGACAGTGAGGGAGGGATAGAGAGTTGCAGATGTCACCTTCAGAGTGAAGGATGGCACCCTGTTTTGTTGTTAACAGGAGTCCTATTATAATAGCTTCATACCTCAGTTAGAATGGCGAGACCACACACAATTATGGAATATTTCAGCTAAGCAAATGTGCCTCTCCAGTATAGATATCACTCAATTCTTTGAAAGCTCAAGAGTAGAAATGACTTTCTCAATTTGGCTTGGGAAATCAAGGTGGTGCATCAGCATTTTTGCCCAGAGAACTTCATGCCATCTTGTTGGTTTGCGTACAGGGAAATAGTCAGGACCTGTGGCAGCAGCATTACTCAGAGAGAAGAAAATGGTTGGGAAAATGGACAGATGACAGGAGAGGGTCTGCTGAGTCTGGAATATGCCTCCAAGGATATAGCCTATGAAATATCCATGGGGAGGGGCACAGCTTGTGGCCCAAAGCATGGGACTCGGGGAGAAAGCCATTTCTGCCAATATTATAAAGCATTGGGAGTGTTATTTCTATAAACTGCTCGAGTATAATTCAGTTTCTAGAATAGAATACCAGAGTCTGATACTAAAACCTTTATAAGGGACCTAAAGATAACCTGGTATATACCTCTTTCTCTTGTACATGATGATGGAGCAGATGGTCATTTCCGGCATTTAACAATTAGCCTCCACCACCAGTGTTATCCATCTATTTCCACATACAGAAGGAACATTTTGCCCAACAGGTCCCAATCCTAAAATTGGTGAACTACAAATAAAATCCCTACTGGGTGACCTTTTGTTTTTAAACAAGTATCTTGACTTTTGAAACAAGAACACAATCTTCAGCTTAGTCTATGCTCAGGTGCACAGCAAACTTTCAAGCATTTTGCTTAGGTATGTTTCAAGTATGCAATGAAAAATGATTATGGAACTGCAGTTATTTACTTAGAAATGAAAGCCTTTCTCACAAGAAGGAGTGAATGTTTTTACCTTTATTTGCATTGTTTAGGGGAATGCTTCTGAAGTACTCACTCTTCTAGTTCAGAATAAATTAAGTATAATTTTGCCTCAGAAACTGATAAGAAACCAAATCATTGGAGAAGCACTCAGTCTAACACAGATTGTCCTCAACTCAACATGATTGTATCTGCAAAGACCACTTCCAGTAAGGTCACATTTGCAGGTACCAGGGTTAGAACTTTAACACCTACATTTAGGGGACACAGTTCTTGTTGTGGGGCACAGTCCATCCCTCTGCGTACACCTAGTCTTGTGCTCTTTATTCTTTATCACTTGTTTGGTTTCCTGGTTTCTTTTTTTAAGATTTATTTATTTATGCATACAAGTTGGGGTGTAGGCCAGAGTTGTGGGGTGGTGAGAGGATTCACCAGAGACAGAGTGGGGAGCAGAACAGGAAGATCAACTGAAATACACTGCTGAGGGGAGCAGCAGGAGAGGCAGGAAAGGTCTGCAGCACCATGTGGGAAGCTCCCTGACTGGGTATCAAACTCATGCTGCAGTGGATCTGGATAGCTTCATAGTGATGTGCTTAACCTGTTGCGCAACCATCCCTGGTTTCCTGGTTTCTTATCAGAACTTCATGCGAAGCCACAGGACAGGAAAAAAGCATGACTTGATAGAAGCAGAGATTGGAACAATCCAGCTGCAAGCCAAGGCATGCCACAGATTTGCTACAACCACAAGAAGCCAGGAGAGAAGCATCCAACGGTGCTGTGTATCACCCGGTTGTTTGTCCTTGAAGAAATATCACATGGTTTCACTTAAATGCAGAACACAGAGAAACCAAACAGTGTCAGGAAAATAGACAAAACTTACAAGCTGACCAAAGATCTGAGACATCCAGCAGAGAATGGGGAGGAAGAGGGATCTAAACAAGGAGAGAGCAGCGCAAGGGACTGTGGCGAGAGATCACATGCTACAGTGGTGGAAGAACTATCAGGACTACCCCTGAGAGGAGAAATCAAATACTCTCCAAAAATTAACAAAGATGTAAGAAAACAAATTAAAAAAAAATGTTATTATCAATGTTATGAAGTTTTTGTTTCTGATATTAGAAAGAATTTCTGGAGTTAAAAGAAATAAAGTGGATTTTAAAAATCACCTATCATTCCACTTTTGGAAGACACACATACAGCTGGTTATTATTTTGAGCCATATTTATACAATGTTTGGAAAGTAGACAAGTAAAATAATAGCATATTTCTACCTGATTGCACTTTCCTTAATTATATACTTAAGCTCAATTCTGTTTAGTTTCTTAAACAAAATCTGCAAACTAAAAAATAAAAGAAAAAAAGAATGGAAGAAAGGAAAGGAAAGAAGGAAGGAAGGGAGGGAGGAAGGAACGGAGGAAGGAAGGAAGGAAGGAAGGAAGTCCATAGTGCTAATTAAGATTAGTGGTGTTCACCGCCCTCCTCCAGGGGAAATGAGTCCTGGTTGCCACTTCCCCTGAGCTTTGTGCTCTCTATAAATTCCACAAAGGCTAACTTCCCGTCCTGGGGAGATGGAACTTACTCTGGAGATCCGAGCTCACTTGTAAGGTATTTCCAGAATGGAGTAAAAGTTGTGCCAAATGTTGCAAATCATGCGTGATCTGTGCCATGAGACCCTCCGATGATTTCATTTACAAGCACGTAAAACATACTGTAATTTGAACTGCTGTTCTGCAAGGAAAGCATCAGGGCGCCCTTCATTCCGCTATGTGATACTGGCCTGGCAGAAACTTCTCAAGCTTTTTTTATGCCAAGCTTGCAATTGCCAAAACTTTTTACTTCATTCTCATTTTACTTGAAAAAATCCATTTACAATGTTTAATCAGTGTGATACAAGCGACTATAATATTATCCTCCTATTGGCATGGAAAACATGCTTTAAATGTTTCGATCGTAATTTGATTTAACCATAAATTAGACAAAATAGTGAAAAGACATTCAAGCTGATTGAGGAAAGGCATTAATAGAGAAATTACTAATATACTATGGATTAAGACTCTAATTGTCCTAGAGGGAGTAAAACAAAGTAGGTAGGTTTTAATAAAACAAGACAGATGTATTAAAATATGGCTTTTTATTCAAAGGGTGAATCAATTTTCTGGGAAAAATTGAAATACCATTTCAGACATTTTCTGTGTCCCTTTATATTTTCTTTGCTTCATTAGTCTTTGTTTCAGCTGCCACTGAGATAACCAGATCTCTGAGTAACTTCATGTAAGCATCACCTAGTAGTATCTTGGTTCAAATGCTCCTTGTTTCCCACCTAGAGATCGCTGTGATTGGTGACCAGCCCTTCCCGATTTGGCTGAGACTTTCCTGCCTTTAGCACTGCATGTTTTTCACCCTCAGAACCCTACACTATTGCTCTTACTGCATTGGTTGTTGTGGACCCCAGGACTTAAATCAACATGGGATCCAGTTATATACCCATCCATATACATTCTGCAAGTATGGGTGAACTTCTACCAGTGAAGTTGGGAGCTGATGGATAAATTTTTTTTCTCCTTGGGACTGATAGCTTTGCTTTGCCTTTTATATGGTTTCTCAGATAATGGTTCCATAGGATTAAGCAAGTAGTTGCATTTTGGGGCAGCACCTGACTTTGATTTTTCCCACCTTCCCTACTTACTCTCTGTCCCTTGCTCCCTTCTCTGGATTTTCACCCCAGAGTGAAGTAATAACATGGAAGTCTATTGTCTGAAACTTCTCACATAATAAAGAAAAGCTATTAGAAAATAGGCACACAGAAGTATATCTAGAAAATAAACCTTCAGCATCAGACACAAAAAATTGAATTTTCATGGCAATAAGCACTTCTCTGCTAATATAAATAAGGTATCTATAACACTCAATACTTATTATAATTATTCAGGCATTCATCACAGTTAGTTAGGAGAAGGTGCAAGAGAATGTCGAACCATTGGGATTTGTGGTAGCAGTGGTTCATAGACTATACGATCACACCAATCATTGTGTAAGGTTATGAAATGAGCTGTTTTTTATTTATTTCATTGACATTCTTAGTAATAATGATTAGCTCGGTGCAGTCAGTTGTCAACTCATGTTATGCTGTGAAAGCTGATATTTCTCTATGGCAGCTTTTCAGGACATTTTTAGCTCTTGTAATTGCTGAGCTTGCGATGCTAAAAGTCAAGATCAGGATGTAATTAAAATGGTGGCAGAGTTGCAAGAGAGACAGAATACTTGTTATTCCAGAGTCAGGAATCATATGAGGGTCTATACAAGTGATTGATACTGAAAATCTTGAAAACTGGATTTTCCTAAATTCTCTAGGCTGGCACAACAGTGATCTCCTCCCATAGTTAAAGAAGAGCTTTGAGACTACCCTTGCACTGGGTGACATGCAGAATTAAATTTCCTCACTTCAAGATCTCCCCTTGCCATATCTATCTTGATCATCAATCTGACTGTCAGAGTTAGATTTTAGCACAGCACAGGCAGGGGAATTATCTTCCCTGCACCAAAAGGAAATTACTTGCATGCAAAAGAAATTACAGGTTCTGACTAATATGTGTCAGCCAGAATCTAATCTGGTGTAAGAGTGGTTCTTGAGGGCATTCATCTAGCAGGGAAGGAAAGTAAAATTGGATAGTGGAGGGTTTATTGTCACAGAGAAACTCATACTTGGCTGGAGATTCAATATTCTGGTAAAATACCTAGTGCTCTGGAGACATTGCTAGTTGAAGGTGGGACTTGAGAATGACTACTCAAATAAGTGAGGTGGAGAGACAAGAACTTTTTGGTAAATGATCGAAGAAGCAGAGACTGAGAAGGTAGAAATGGTAGAATGGAATTACCATGTAAGACTTGAGAACATTTCACTCAGATAGATTCTGCGGAAGGTATTCCCTTCATGAAAGCAGTAAGTCACGTACTAGTGGGGTGATCCTTCAAAAGAGCAGTAATGGCTCTCTTCTGTCAGCTAAGTTAAAAATAAGAGATGCTGTCCTGGAACTAGATTTGGTGCTATTGATGGAATAGTGGGGTCCTAAATGACAGGGACCAGACAACAATACTTAACTATCATAATCAAGGCAGAAGTAGTTACTGTAAGGGGCAGAGAGTCCCCATAGCATTGGGGAACTGGGATCATATTTACTGGGTTATGGTGTTCCTGGTGCAAGAAAGAAGGGAAGTCTAATGGCTAGCTGCTTGACTTGTGTGATCAAATGAAATCAAGGTCAAATAGAAGGTCAGGGTCAACTGTTACATCCCTCACCTGCTTACGAATCTAAATCTGTTCTCAGACCCAAAGCTCATTGATTGAATGGGAGACTGAGCCTTTGGGAAGAAATCTACAATATCTCTCAAGTATAGACTGATGATTCCTTGAATTCTTTCCTAAAGGACCTGGGCAGAAGTATCAGAAGAATGTATACCATCAAGAGTGCTGAAATTTAAACAGCTCCAGATGTTGGGTTGACTTGGCTTATGGTCCTCAGCCAGTGAGTTCTCTGGGCCATTTCCATGATAATGGAGGGCCCCATGAACAGAGTGACTGAGGCTCATGTGTTAGGATGATAGAGCAGGTGCCCTTTGGACAAGGTCATATAACCACTGCCCTTGCTTAATGTCCGCACTCGCAGCAGCAGAAGCAGACACTGGGCCCTTGATATGGCCCTGTCCCTTAAGAAGCACAAGCTTCTTAGCAGCCGGTTGATTATATCAGATCCCCTCTACCCTGGAGAGGACAGCGATTCTTTAATGTTAGAATCAATACCTACTGCAGCTTTCTGTCCTTCTCAATGTCTCTGTTTACATCACCTTCTGAGTGGCTCATCGTGTTCTGAGTTGCCTGATAATAGACACAATGTCCTAGACATCAATCGCACCAAAGCATCCAGGTTTTGTCTGGAAGTGAGACAAGTTTCAATGGGTTTGTGCACTGTTTCGATCGAATGGGTCAGTCTAACAACATGGCAGCACACAGTCTTAAAACTTAGGTAAGATGTTAACTTAGGAATAACTCCCTTGAAAGCTTTGTGGTACTGATGTCCAATAATTACACATGATAATGTGTCTCAGTTACTAGAATGAGAACTGAGAAGAAGACAGACTGAACCTTCCTCTCCGTGAGCCACTTATGGAATGTCTGCTTCCTGTGATGCCGTGCCGGAATGGGGTTCTCATTTTCAGTGGCTCCTGTTTCAGCCAGGGGACCCTGTAACACTTTACTGAACTGGAAGCTGGGAACCCCACATGGTCACGTGGGGTTCCTCTCATCAGGCAAAAACGCCATCATTGTACTGTCAGTGGTGATCAGTTCTGCTAACCGAGAGAGGCTAGCATAGCAGTCCTACACTGGGGCATATCCACAACATACAGGGAACCTGGGTTATCTCTTGGTATTTCTGTGCCCAGTGATAAAGATAAAGGGGAATTTTTGGCAACAGTCACGTGACAAAGGCAAGGCCTCTAAGGAATCATATTTCTTGGGCTTGAAAGACTTCAGTCACTGGGCCTCCCCGGTGGCGCAGCGGTTAAGCGCTGCGCTGTGGAGCTGTTGGCAGTGACGACGCGAGTTCGATGCCCGGCCGGAGAGAATCCCACATGGTGCGGCAGACCTCTCCTGCCTCGCCTGCTGCTCCCCTCAGCAGTGTATTTCTGATCTGCCTGTTCTGCTACCCGCTCTGTCTCTGGTGAGCCCTCTCGCCGCCCCACGCCTCTGGACTGTACCCCAGCTTGTATGTATAAATAAAAAATAAATAAATAAATAAATCTTTAAAAAAAAAAAGAAAGACTTCAGTCATACTATCAATAAGCAACTCTGATAATACAGCACGTTGGCTAGAAAACAGATGTCTGGAATGGGTGGCAGAGAAAGAAAAATGAAGACAATTAAGGTCTGTGGACCAGTTTTATAAGTGGGAGATTCCAGATTGTTTCTTACCTCTATTATCTATGTGTTTTCAGATATTGCCCTTTGCTATGAAGGAGTCTCTGAGATAGACTGGACTTGTAGGTAGGTCATGGCATAAAGAGTAGGTGAGGGCATCTTGTTTTCACAAAAATGGAGGTCATTCTAGGACAGGAAGGCTATATTATGAAAGGCATTAAGTGACTAGAGTGGAACGCGGGGTGAATTCTTCATATATTTGTTAATCACTGGTTCATGTCCTCCCTGTGGCTCCTTCAGCCACACCTGTGTCTTATTTGAACTGTCACCATTGCAGCCATTGTGTGTGGCCAAGAACCATCATCCACACAGGTGCAACCTGACAATGTCTTACTTCATGCCCACAGGGGGCACTTCTACCTTCTTCACAAGTTATGAGAGATTTACACTCTGGAACTCTACCCTAGGTCTTACAGGGGAAATCTAGAAGGTATGGGAAGGACCAAGAAGACTCCTGTTCTGAATGTTTGATCAGTCAGTATGGAAGCCCAGAATTCTTACCTCTTTCCTCCCTGGTTAGATTATACTGAAACCTACACAGTTCCTCAGAGGATGGGCTCATGGGGTAGTGAAATTAGCCACACACAGTGGAGGCAAATGTCATGACTCATCTTTATATTTGCTCTTCCCATGCCCCTCAGTCCTGCTACCTGGGATTATACATAAACTTGCTGCTTCTACTTCCACTTTCTCAGTTTGAGGTAACACCATGCATCAATGGTGTGGCCAGTGGCAATGTTTTAAATGGATATAGTAATTACACAGATTTTTTTTTTTGTAGAGATGAGAGAATGGAAAAACAGAAAGAAGGGGAGAAAAGGTAAAATAAAACTGGAGTAGTTGGATAGAAAATGAAAGAGAATTCAAACTATAAATATGTGGTTCTCTAGTAGGCTGTAGTAAACAGAACAAGGCTTGAAGGATCTAGATTTAAATCCTCTTTCCAATCCAAAACTTAACAAATAAGCAACATAGTCAAAAATTCACTCATTCATGTATTTATTCATTTATTAATTCAATCCCACATCCAATTACCTTAATTACACTCCAGCTTCAAGGTCAGGTGTTGGGCTAGGTCTTATAATCAAACAAAGGGGAAAGTGTCAAGGACGAGATTAGTCCAGGAACTGGGCAGATTCTTGCCGATGCAACACATGACCTTAAATCCACACTCAGTGTGGGGTTAGAAGTGCAAATGTGTGATTTGTGTTGAGAAGGAGTTTCTGTGAGTTGTCTGGGAGAATTTGTTTTCACTGGGTATCCGTGACTTTAGAAAAGAGTTGGCAAGTTTTAATCGACTTATTTATTTCTTGGAATGCTCAAAATGGATTGTTAAGAATAAATAAATATATTCAATAAGTTTTAACATCTATAAATATTATGGTTTTATGACTCCGAGTTTATATACAAAATGAGAATCACTGCATTTGGGGCACACCCCCCTCCACCCCATCCCCCATTTCTAGCTCATGCCTTAATATGTCTGAAATCCACATGTTCTTTGGCCAAAGGCTGCAGGTGAAGCCATTCTCAGGAATGTGCCACTCCTTTTGCCCTTGGGGCCACCTCTGTAATCTCTCCAAAAATGCAAAGTAAAGATTTCTTTCAAAAATTGTAAAGCTCTCCTCTAACCTTCTCTTTTTCAATTAGCAGTTACATGTACCATGGACTTTTATTCCATAATATGCCAGAAGCTGCCAAATGGTCCACTTCCAAGTCCAATAATGAACTGTCCATTCCGTGGGTTGATTTGCTCTCTTATTTAAATGATGTTTTCTTAATTATCTTTATTGGGTTTTAGTCTCTCTCTCTCTTTTTTTTTTTTTTTTTTTTTTTTTTTTTTTTTTTTTTTTTTTTTTTTTTTTTTTTTTTTTTTTTTTTTGTTCTTGCTGCTGCTTCCTCTTCTTTCAATGCAGACTCATTTGGTTTCCAGCTACTTGTTAATACAGCTCTGTAAGGATCGAGTGTGAGCTAGGCAGTAGGGAAGGAACTGTGCGAGTTTCTCCCACACCAAGCTGCCAAGCACACCTTCAACACTCCTTCCTCCCCAATTGCCACTACAGTTCTGCCAAGACATCTCCAGGCTGATACTCAGCCCTGGGCAGGCATGCCAGTTCCAAGGCAGCTTAGGAATTCAGAGGAACATCTGTGACATTGATAAAGCTGTATTTCCTTCTAGGGGTTTCCACAATTTGAAACTGGCAGAAACATCTGCACACTGACAAGTCTCTTAGAATTCCAGCTCTCCTTAGACAGAAATATTAATGTTTAGATTTAAATGGAGTGTTATAGAGGAGCAATGGTGATACGAAAGTGTGCTCTTAAAGAGGCATAGCACTGAGATATATGTATTTATCTATTCATTTAGCTATCAAAAAATACTGTTTCTATCATCTAAGTATGTCTGGCTCTTGAGACACAGTGGGGCTTCTACTCATTAACATGTAGTGGACTTAACCCAGAACTGAATATTCAATCTGGTGTTTCAAGTTCACTGGGAAGAAATTAAGGTATAAAACTTGAAAACAGATAAATTACAATAAATGTGATTATAAATTATACTTGACATGTGCCATCATAGTCTTAAAGGGATTTTGTAAGGTTGCAATTGAATGCATTTATATAGTCTTATGCATTTATATGTCTTAAAATAATTCCAGATTGATTTTACATCATGATGATAAGCAAGTCACCCCAAATCTCTGTAGTGCTTGCTATCTTTGACCCAATTGTCAACGCAGAAAATGAAAGAACGCAGAGTTGTTGAAAGGAAGAGTCTCATAGTATACTTTTAAAACTGGTGACTGGGCCATCTGCTGGGTGGATGGAGGGCAACCCAGTGGAATTGTGCAGACAGCAGCTTTGGGCATTGGGCTTCCTTCTTTGAGGATTATCTGGCCCAGAAGTCATTTGTAACTTCAGTTTCCAAGTTTTTCATTCTGTTTCTGCACAAATAGGATCACTACATCTCAATAAAATAAAATAATAGAAAACAATAACATCAAATTCCCTTGCTGTGTCCTCAAGGAAAATGAGGGCGAGCAAAGAAAAGAAAAACATATCAGTGGAGCATTAGTATTAAAACATTTTTCATCTTTTCCCCGCTCACCTTCAAAAGTATGCTTGTGGCACTCCACAATACCCTTGCTATAAAAGGGGGAAAAGATGCAGCTTCTAAAACAAAATATAAGAAAATGAATTAACAAAAGTAGCTGAGAAAAAAAATATGAAACACTAAAACACAGATGAACAAAACCCACACCATCGCCATTCCCTCGTACCCCAAATTTACAATCCCTTGGATGATGCTTCAGTGGTTTAGGGCTTGTTAATTTCTTTTTGTGGACTCAGGCAGGCATTTGCCATTGGAGACCTGCTGTCCGACAATCAGGGTGAGCGATCCAGGCTGCTTTGATGTAACATAAGTTGGAGAGTAGCAGGGGGCCTTCCCTGCTGTTTGTAGTGCGGCTTGGGGAGTTCTGTCAGATGTAGCAGCTCTTCTTTATCTGCATGGAATCTGTGTAAATCACAAAAGAACAGATGGAAAAATAGTCACATACCCCTGTTCACCTCTTCCAAGCTGCTCCTAAGCCTCCCTACACCACCCGTCCTGTTTCAAAAACCAAGTATGGGTGGGTTTAGTCCCAACTGCTACAGGGTGATCAATTTGTTGACAAAAACATCTAAATGCATGAATTACACAAAACCAGCAAATAGGTTTAAAGATCACAGCTGCTACGTATGTGTATTTCACCACCACATTCCAGATCTTGGTTAGTAAACAGGAAAATTAGAAGCTATCTCTTTTCTACCAGTTGTAAATATCTGTAGAACTTCTTTGGGATGTGACATGATGCTAGTGGTTTAGTATATCTGTTTGGTGTGAAATTGTTGTTAAATACAATTGTGAAATTAGCTGTCAAATTTAGATTTTCCCCTTAAAACTAAATAACTTTTGTAAGATTTCACTATATGTAGTTTCATACTAAAAACTATGCAATAAACACTGAAAAAAATGATTTAAAAAGCATTCTGCTAGAATTCTAAGCAATTGAATCCACACAAAGATTTAACAACTTGTGTTTGTGCTGTAAGTTAAAACACTGTGTGGCTTAATGGTTGTGCTAAACATAAATGCATGTTTTAACCAAGTGCTACTGCTCTATTCGTAAGAACACAGGTGTGTTCATAAGACACAAATGTGAAGATAATTTTATTAGTAAAAAATTTGGTAAGAATAATGCCTTCCTGGTGACGCATGGATTAGAGTCTCAGTGCTATGAAGCGATTGTCATTCACCACGGCATGAGTTCGATCCCCAGCCAAGGAGCCGACCCACATGGTGCAGCAGACCTCTTCTGTCTCACCTGCTGCTCCCCTCAGCAGTGTACTTCAGTAGATCTTCCTGTTTAGTTCTCTACTTCATCTCTGGTGAATCCTTTCACCCCCTAACCTCTGCACCTCTGGCCTACACCCCATTTCTTTTATGAATAAATAAATAAGAATAAATCTTTAATAAAAAAATTGTTAAGAATAAAACCAGGAAATGGAGAGAGAATAAAACCCTGGGTACCAAAAGAGGGAGGGCAGGGACATAGGTCCCCAGGTATGAGGCAGATTGGGGCAAGATGTGCTCTCCATCCCAAAGATTTTAGTGTGATTAGTCAGACAAGATGCTGAAAGAGATAACGTCGTAGGTTAGCTAGGTCTCAACTACAGAGGACCTGAAAGGCCTCGTGAAAAATTGTGAACTTTGACCTGGATGGGATCAAAGTTAACTATTGAATGTGGACTTTATTTATAATTAAAAATCTGCAAAAAAATATGCATTTTATTTATTTAAAGATTTTTTTCTTATTTATGCAATCAAGAGCTGGGGTGCAGGCCAGAAGTGTGGGGGAGGGGTGAGAGGATTCACCAGAGACAGAGTGGGGAGCAGAACAGGCAGACTGACTGAAATACACTGCTGAGGGGAACAGCAGGGGAGACGAGAGAGGTCTGCTGTGCCATGTGGGAAGCTCCCTGGCCGGGGATCGAACTCATGCTGCAGTGGATGAGGACAGCTTCATAGTGCTGAGACTTAACCTGTTGTACCACCAGGGAGGACCAAAGTTATGCATTTTAAACATACACAAATCATCCAAAGACCCAGAGGTACGGAAGTCGGCCAAGAGAGCGTGTTGTAACCTAGCAGTAAAACAATTTCTCTATTCTTAGGGGTCGGTACTGAGTGCAGGAAAACCTTTCATGGACAGTGATGAACTTCTAAAGGACTGATAACCACATCTTGAAAAACAATGCTATCATGAATTTCAGACTGAGTATAAGTCTATACCCTGACAAAGTGTCCCAAGTATCTTCTTTTCTGTAAACTCCAAGAAGAAAGAAAACACCTAAGATTCACTTCCATAAATAAATTTTCCATACTTTTTTGTACAGGGAAAACAATATATTAGACCTATGGTTTTCAACTTGGTGTCATTTTTACCACCGGGAGACATTTGCAAATGTCTGGGGACATTTTTGTTGTCACCACTGCTGGGAGTGTTACTGACATTTAGTGGATAGAGGCCAAGAATGCAGCTAAGTGTGGGACACTCCCCTAAAAAAAAAATACATCCAGTAAGAAGTGTGGACAGTTTTGCAGTTTAGAACACTGTTCTGACCATCAGAAACATTTAATCATATTTCTTATTCTCAGCATAATGAAAGTCCAAAGTTTCATGTCTGCCCAAATATATTTGGACATGTCCAGAGGCTATTCTTAAGGTCATCAAATACATGATCTTCTCCTCTAATGAATTCTTCCTCAACCAGAAAATGGAAAGTCACTAATGCAAAATAATTGCTGAATTAAACTAAAAAAAATTATGCTTGAAATAAGTGTTATATTTAATAAAGTTCCAACGAAAGCTCTCCACTTTTAAATCTTTGTTTTGACTTTAGAAAGAGTCAAATCATTTCAGAGCTAGTCTGTTGTAACAAATCATTATATCTGTAGATACTGATATTAATGTACCTTTTATATCAAAGCCTCAATGGGTATAGGTCCGGATTCTCATTATTCACAATTAAGATTTTCTAAATATTTAATTATTTTTGGTATGTCTGACTAGAGAGACATCTGGTGTATTTGGAGCTATTCAGAATACTTGCTTTGTTAGGTCCCTATGATACAAAGTTAGAAGGGAAATTTCAAAGTAAAAATTTCTTTCCCTGAGGCATTCATTCACCTTTGATAATCTCTGTTAATGAAAGCTCTCTTTGGTCACAACAAAGATTGCTACGAGGGGGAAACCTAGACATTTCCTTTTTGCTATTGGAACACATTACTTAGGATTGCTTTTATTCTTTCTTCATTGTGCCAAAATGTTAAAAAAATAATGATGAGAATATGTATGTTCTGTTCATATGAAGTGGTGTTAAATAATTAAACCATAGAGAAGGGCCAGCATCAGCTATCAAGGGTGATTATTCCAAGGCTGAGTTAAAATAAGACAATCATAGCGTTTTGGATTATCTTTTTTGCTTTCATCGTTTATGCTTTGTCTACACTGTATTCCTGCTCTCAGACCTTTGTTAGAGGACACGAGCTACTAGACACTCTAAGATTTAATCCTGAATTTTGATGCCTCAAAGATATTTCATTGAATCAATACTGACGATTTAGTAAGTGAAATATTTTTCATAATACTTGTCTGCTAAGGGCTTACAAATCTGGTTGACTTTTTAATCTTTAGATGGTGGAAAAACAAAAGTGAGACCAAAATCCCTGAAAATTGGTAATCCTTAAAACCTGCTTATCCTTTATCCTTAAAACATAGGTCATTAATTTCACAAGTTATTCCTTAGGGAAAAAAAAAAACATTCCATGGAAAAATAATACATGGAAAACCTACCTCGGTTTACCATTCTCTTGGATTCTGAATTCCCAACATAAAAGGAAAGTAATAAAAAACCTGCTTGACATTATTTATCCAAGGATATCTCAAAGCTATTCATATCTAGTGTGTCTAATGGTATAAGTATTTTTGTTTGGGCTTAATTGCATCTTAAGTCTCATTTCTTAGCTACTGGCTACTTTCTTTTTAGCACTTTTAGCACTCTATCTGAGATGTGGCTAGAGAAGGAGGTTAAACTTATTTATCCATTAATTATATCTTCTAAATTGTTTAGTGAGGATCAGTCGTTACTAAATTTTTCATACTGGCCCACCATCTCCTGAGACGGAAATACAGAGAAATATGAGTAAACAAAAAGAAACAGCAGCAAGCAAAGGTATGTTTCAGCCTCCTTTGTTTAAAAATAACACACTCCAGGGCCTCCCTGGTGCGAAAGGTTAAGCCTCAGCACTATGAAGTTGTCAGCAGTTTGGTCCCGGGCCAGGGAGCTGATCCACATGGCACAGCAGACCTTTCCTGTCTTGCCCTCTGCTCCCCTCAGCAGTGTATTTCAGTCAGTCCGCCTGTTCTGCTCCCCACTCTGTCTCTGGTGAATCTTCTCAGTCCCCAAAACCTCTGGCCTACACCCCAGCTCTTGTATGCATAAATAAATAAGTCTTTTTAAAAAATAACACAGTGCATTTGAGCCCTGAGTTGGATTTCTTTTGAGAACTCAGCACAAAGTGCTTGGAATGCTGGAACATTCAGAAGGCACCAGTGACTGCTGTACCGATCCCCTGTCGTGAGGCCAAGATTGTCCTCGGTGACTAGAGATAACACCTCCTTTTAATCAAATTTGATGATCAATCTTAGTACTGCACCTCTAATTTTTCCCATGTTTTATTCTGCGGACCCCATTTTAGGATTCTTCTTCTTTGTCAATTAATATAATAAAGGGAATTAAAACTCTTGGGGCAAAACAGGAATTGTTTCCAATCCAAGTCATTCTATAGTCCTAACACTCAGTTTCCTCCATTGGAAATGGATGAACATGTCATATCAGAGTGTAAGTTGGCATGAACCTTCATCTGAAATGCAATAAAGTCAGAGAAGACTGGATGCTTTTAAAAAATGTATCATTATTCAAATTCAATGCTTCCTCTGCACTTCTGTGTACCATCTGGTCCTGATGGTCGAAGTGCCAAAATACCATAAGGAAAGTTGTTTTTGTGGTATTTCCAGTCCAACCAGAATCAGAAAGTACCAGAAATCTCTTGAGAAAAGCTGTTGTCATAGGACACAAAGCCCAGTTTGTCAAACCAAAGAGTTTAGGAAGAAAAGTAGCTGAAATTAAACTATCGTCTGAATTTAAATACTGAACAAAGAGAGGATGCTTTGGACTTTGGGTTTACCAGACATCATGCACGCGTGCGTGTACACACACACACACACACACGGAGTTATTTATATATAAATATACTTTATATTAATATACACACACATCCTACCAGCTCTTGATGAATGTATTCATTTTCTTTATAAAATACAATTGCATTTCTAGCCTTTGTTTATCTCTATTCTGCTTATCCATAAACTATTACGTAGAGTATTTATGGGTAAGTAGTCATGGAATTTCTAGAGAAATGAATGAGAAAAAGGACCCATTGAATGGATGGCACCTAATTTAAAAGTCTTCACAGAGTACATGCAGTATTTACAAAACCACCTGACATAGTCTTGTTTATGAACCCTTTGATGTCCAAATAATTCTCTTACGTGCTGTTCTTTCTCCACACAGAATGTCATAGCTTGTCAAATACAAGGAATCTTGAATCTTAAAAGACTCAATCTGTGCTGTAAACTGACTGCCCAGAAGGTTTAGAGTGGGCTGTTAAACTTGGCAAGATTTTCACTTCCATTCAATACCCAAACCTGAGATTTGACACTGAGCTGTATTCAGTTTAATTAAAAAAATAAAAAAAAAACCTCTGAGCTTTTAAATGATGAGTACTATTGTATGGTAATTAACACACTGAGAGAACCCTAGCAAAAATTTGTTTTACTAAAGGAAATGGCCTATAATGAGTAGTATCTAAGCTTTTGTCTTAGAGTCAACCCTGGTCTATACCTGCCAGGTTGTGCCACATAAATAGAGTTAGTAACTACTCTGATCTTAAGTCTCCCGACCTATAAATATCACATCAATTATTTTACCAGGTTGAAAGAATCAATGAGCTATTGAATATAAAGTTTCAGAGCATAGCAGATGCTGAATCTTCTCCTCCCCAATTCTAGTTGTAGGTGAGGATCATAAAGCGATAGACAGCTTCAGGCAAGAGCTTAAGAGTCTGGCTATAACGAAAGCACATTGCAATTTTTACTTAAATTCTTTTTTACCCATTGAAAGAAGACAGGATAACTCTGGGGATGTAACTAACCTATCTTGGGAGGTAATAACTATATTCTCCATTAGGAATATTACCTACTCAGCTCCCACAGGCAATTTCCTGAAATCTTTTGTTGCACAAAATAGAGGAATATGATTTGACCTGAGATGTATCTGCATTCATGTAAAAGTATACACTATTTGTATGACATTATAGGATCATTTATTCTGCCCTTAACCCAAAGAGGATTGTTTCCCAAAGATAACTAAAGACTGTTCAAACAATTCAGAATGAAAATAAAATGACCAGCTTTGAATTTCAGGACTGTGTTTTCTGTGTCTGGTATGTGCATTATAACTTACTTTTCTTTTCTTTTTTTTCCTTTTTATTGTTATTTATATGTTTTACATTTTGTATTCCCCTTGGGTAACCCACCACCAATTCACCCGCGATTCATCTCCGTGGTCCCTTGTGCTGTTTTCTACTCCATTTTGTGCCCTTATCCTCCCCCCCACCCAAGTGTCTCTCTCCTATTTGGTTTCCCTGTAGTCCTGTTATGAGTGAAATTAGAGGGGATCATACTCAGCAAAATAAGCCAGAAAGAAAGAGAAAAATATAACTTACTTTTCTAGAATGCAAAATCTATTCTTAAGAAAAATAGACCAATAAGTTATTTTTTTCTTGGGACTTTCTGTTTTCAGTCCAAGAGGAGCATCATAAAGAAATGAACTTCATGATATTTTAGGAAAGCAGAACATTGATTGACATACTCAGGATCCAGCCTTCAAATCCAATGATTTTAGATCACCAAATAGTGAGATCCTATCTCAACATGGTTACTATCCTGGTTCTGATTTCTTCACTTTATGTAACTTTACTTTTTTTTATTTTTTGCTTTTTTGAATTACTTGAATCACTTAAAATGTGTAAAAAATTAAAAAAAAAACCTTCATACTCTTAAATCTGTTTTTTTTTTCCTTAAATCATTCACACATAAGCCACTTAGAAAAGTAATTAGAGTGTCATTTTAAACACCAAAGGATAGCAGAGAACTGTGTCCCAACCTTCCTCTTTCAGCACTGTATGAAGCATACAGCAGCTGGCGGTAGCTTTTTCGATTCTAGTCACCCAGTCCTGGGCTTCATTGCCCAAGCAAAACTAAGATGAGTGTTTTTATTTTTCTAATTACTTGGAATGATAAAACATGTATACCATTCCTCTGTCTTGACCTTTGAGACACTGTCTTATTAGGAATGCAATCTGTCAAGGAAAGCAAAATACATCCAAAGAGAACACCATTGTTCCTGTGTTATGTTATGGTACTTTCATAAAATGGTGACATTCCTGAGACAGCACCTGCTGTGTGGCTTTGGGCAGCTGGCCAGAAATGAAAGGGAAAAGCAAAGTGTGGTTTCAATCGGAGCAGTGCAGCCTTGCATTGTTGTGAACAAATACCAGGACCAGAACAGTTGGGAAGGTTGAGGAAGCGCAGTGTGCAGACACAAACTCAGAGTGTGAATGAATGCCCCGTCATTGTCAGAAATGTATCAGCACGCAGATCGTGGAAATGCTTGCTTTATTTGCAGAGCACGTATGTTGAATGTGTCTGTGTCTCTGTCCTGTTCTTTCCCCAGACTTCTAGGGATATGACACTTCAGAAATTTGGGGAAGTCCTTGTAAATACTGACTTCAAGTAATCTTAGTCATACAAAATGAGTACTAAAATGATGGTGTCAGTGAAATCTGACATTGGAAAAAAAAACACAAAGAAGAAATATGTATGTGTGTGGATGGATTCTGTAGAGGAATGTTTGTCCCATTTGTCAGTTTATGGTGCAAATGCTGTAGAAAATACAGAAGCTAACATCTCTTTAATTTATAGTTGTTTTTGAGATGTCCAAAGGGTCAGATTCCATAAATTTAATTCACTGTTCCCTTTAGACTGTTTAGTTCCATATGGTGGGGGGAAAGGAAAAAAAAGTGAGTTAGAAAACTCTTCCCAACCACGAGAACAGTGGTTAAAATGGAGAACTGCTATTTCTTGGTAATTAATTAAACTTCCATGAAATAGTACCTGTTTTGGAAAATCAATGGCATCTATTAAAAGAGAAAACTACAAATCCAATTAGGCAGCACTCTTTTTTCATTAACATGTGGCTTCATTCAGTGGAGACCATTGTTCTGAAATTGGGCCCTAAGTCTTTCTTTTTTTCTAACTGAATTGATGGTGTACTTTGTTGACTTTCTGGTTAAAGACATGAGTAAGAAGGCTTCCTGGCCTTTTCTCCATATATCTGATGACCTTAGAAAGTGATGACTTTATAAGATGTAACCACACGGCTTAGACCACTGTGAGGTAAGTGCAGACCCAGTGAAGTCCCAGTGGGGGAGCAGAAAGCAGCATCATTCAAAAAGAGTTACAGGGTTACCTTGACCATGATTATGACATTTCTCCTTAGACTCAAGTGAAAATTCAACTTGCTTTATGCAAGTTATTGACTATTCCCATGTCCCCATGCAGGTGTTTCTTTATATGTGTGTTTACAATTTTATGGAGGGACAACGATTTATGTCATTATACCATTATATTCTGTTTTGCATAGCTTACCCTCTCTCTTCAATAGGTCAGGACTGAGGTTACAAAAAGAAAAAGCAGGGTTTTATGTCATGAGTGTGGAATTCTGAACACAGTAAATACTGTGTTTCATTTCTTCTGGGAATTCTTATCACTGTGATGGGCTTGTTTATGGAGCTAAGTCAGAGACTTAAAAGCCTCTCTATGCTTTACTGAAACGTGGAGTGCTTCTAAACTTTAAAATCAATTCCATCGATTCAATTATAGAACATAAGTGAAGACTAATGGTTTTTATGCTCATTAACTTCTAATTTACATAAGATAGAAGATGTTAATATGGTCCCAGAGTCTTTGTGGAAACCATTTTAGTTGAGCTAGAGAAAATACGACTTCCATTTTCATTTGAAATGAATCAATATTCAAAAATTATATTATATGATCTTCAGCTGAAATTCCATGATTTCCTCCTGTTTCTGTCACCTAAGAAAATTTATGAATTCTGAGTTAAATCGGTTTAACCTCTTTATCAGCTGCTCAATTGCTTTTATAAACCACATGAGGTTTTCTCTTAAGTTTTACCAGAAGTGGAAAAAAAAAAATTGGCATCAATTTGGATTTTTCTGAAGTGCGGAAAAGTCAAATAGCCAAAAAAACAAGATTTGAGATAAAGGCAAACCTTGAAATATTTGCAATTTGAATTACATTCTACTAGATTCTAAGTTATTTCAGGGTTGGTATCCCTGTGATTTAATAGTTGCTCTCATTCCGATATTTTTTACCCTTTGTTTAATAGGAGAGATAATATCAATGTGATATGTAATTAGAAATACTATATGGGGGAACATCTAAACCTTATAGACAGATTGGCTTGGGAGTTAGAAGAATCTTATTTTTAAATCAAGCCTGGATGTGATTTTCTTCTGACATGCTTATTTTCTTTGGATAGCAAGATAGGGAATATTCCCATTTTCCAAGTTGGTTTTCATTTGGAAAGTGCTATAGGATTACCTTGTGATCTCATCAATTTTTCATTCAACATTTCCACCTTTTTTGTATTGTTGTTAAGATAGAACTGTGATAAAATTTTTTTTCTGAGTATTATTTTGTTTTGATGGAATAATTTTAGCTATCTTCAGAATGGTTTCTAAATCAATTTGGATTCAAAGTAAAACTCTTTCATGGTTTTGGTGACTTTGGGATACTTAAGCATTGTTAGACTTAATTTTCACATTTTTAAAAGGGGAAATATTTTTACATTTTGGTTTTTTGGAGGTGGCCAAGAGACTATGATTTATTTGTGAATCAGTTAGCTCAATGACATATAAAGAAGGTGCTTGATAAATATTGACATCTCATTTCTTTTGACCTGAACTCTGCTTTCCTTCCTCCAAGTGCTTTCCCTTACATGGTTCTCCCATGGGTCCTCTGTGATTACATAGGATTAGTTTTGGCTGCATTAAACACGGTGTTACTCACTGGAACTACACATATAATGAGGTATGAGATCGGAGCCAAAAATGGAGGATGAAAGTGTAATAAACATTTTACAGAAACCTTCAGTTTTTAAAAAAAACAAGTGTAACAAAACCAAAAAAATGTACTGTTTCTTTACATCCCGTGTATTATATTTGACTTCATGGTAGAGAGGAAACAGATTTTGAAACATCTCATGATAAATAAAGTAACTCAGTTCTTTATTTGTCCAAAACCATCCGATCCATTATAGTTTTAATGTACAGAAAGCTACATACTTTCATATTTTTGTTAGTTTATGTCTTTCTTCTTGGCTGACTCTCATATAGTCCCTTTGATAGATTATAATCAGGTTGCTTAAAAGCACTTGAGTTCATTACTTATAGACGCAGCTTGCTGTTTAAAACGAAGCCTTAGTGTCAAATAATGAAAAAAAAATGTTTTATCTTTGTCCACTATGTTTTTGATGTGTGTAAGCAGAGTCAAGCTGAGAAAGGTCACATTTTCAAGTCTCCTATTCCCTTTTCACTTAGTATGTTCAGATTAGAGAAGTTTCTAGATGAGGTGAAAGGTTTAAGATACAGAAAAGTAAGGGAAAATATTTCAGAAAGGATTGTGAGTATGAACATAGAGTGTGGTATTGAACACTTTCAAAATTGAAAAAGAAAGGGAAAAAATTCCAGAGAACTGAGAAAAGTGAATGTGATAAGAGAATATATATGACAGATCTTCATTATGGGTATAGCTAGGTAAGAGGATCGGAGGGTTGCTATAAGATGGCCACTATGGTCTCCTCCTCCTCCCCTCCTGGATGCCTCAGATCTCTGGTCAGTCTTCAAGGTTTGTCTTCATCTGACCCTTACATAGATGTTTGTAGAAACTTTATTCAAATTGCCAAGTCGTGGAAGCAATCAAGATGTCCTTCAGTAACCAAATGGATACGTGGTGGCACAGTCAGACAATGAAACATTTGCTCAGTACTAAGAAAAGGAATGTGCTACTAAAGCATGAAAAGACATAGAAAAACTGCACTGCCTCTTACTGAGTGAACAAAGCTAATCTGAAAGGGGTACATACTATATGATTCAAATATATGTTTTTTTATAGGTTTATTTTTTATTTTTTTTTTAATTTACATCTTGTACAACATTGTATATATCCTGTAAAATTCCCATCACCAGTTCATCTGTGAACCATCACTGTAGTCTCTTTTGCTCTTCTCTCCCCCGCCCTGATCCCTTCTCCTCTCCCTCCCTCCCATAATGTCTCTTATCCACAGTTGCCTATTAGTTTTATTTTATTATTGTTATTATCATTGTTGTTGTCATTTTTTTTGATCCCTTATTTGGTTTCCCTACATTCCTCCTATAAGTGAAACCATTTGATGTATTTCTTTAAAGATTTATTTATGCATACAAGCTGGGGTACAGACCAGAGGCATGGGGCCACGAGACGGTTCACCAGAGACAGAGTGGGGAGCAGAACTGGCAGATCTATTGAAATACACTGCTGAGAGGAGCAGTGGGCGAGGCAGGAGAGGTCTGCTGCTCCATGTGGGATTGTCCCCAGTCGGGAGTCGAACTCGCGTCACCGCTGCTGACAGCTCCACAGAGCAGCGCCCAATCGCTGTGCCACTGGGGAGGCCCCATTTGATACTTCTACTTTTCCTTCTGGCTTATTTCACTGATTTCACTTATTTCCTTCTGGCTTTATTTCTAGCTCCATCCATGTTGCTGCAAATGGCATGAGTTTATCTTTTTGATTGCTGAATAGTATTCTGTTTGACAACCGACTATATAATTGTATTATATGGTATTTTGCAAGAAACAAAACTATGTAATAGAAAACAGAACATTGGTTGTCAAACATGGGATGGAGGAAGTAGGATTTTTAGAGCAGTTAAATGCTCTGGATGATGCCATAATGATAGATTCAAATGTCGATATATATTTGGACTGCAGGTGAGAATGATATGTCAATATTGTTCCATCAAGTCTAACAAAGGTACTGCTCTGGTGGGGATGATGGTGATCCTATAGACGTAAGAGCATGGAGGGACAGAAGGCAAAAGGGAAATTCCTGCATGTGTCCCTCAATTTTGCTGTAAAATCCAAAAGAGCTTAACAAAATCTTAAAAACATTATTTGTCTTAAAAAAGAAGCCAGTAAAACCTAATCATGCTCATTCCTACCCACAGAAAGGAGTAGGAGGGTGCTAAGTAGTGGTATATTGTCAAGTAAGTAAACAACTGACTGTCTAAAAAAATGCATGCATATACTGGTAGAAATTTATAACATTTATGATTTGTTATCAAAGTTGTGTGGCTCACTATTTATAAAAGTAGTAAAATATATATTATTGTTATTGCAAATTCTAAATAATTGATGAATGAGAAAAGTTTTGACATAACTGTTGTTTAATATATTCATTTTGATGAGAAGGAAACAATGAAGTATGTCAGCTATTCCCTTATTTGTCAATGACATAGAAGACTTCTTTGCTGAATCAGTTAATAGTTTTGAAATACTAGCAAAATATTTCTTCAGTCTGCATTAACTAATATTTTATGCTTCATCTTCTTAAGCCTAGACAATCTACAGAATAATAAATGAAAGCCTGATCTGCAGTGCTTGCTAATTCCTGACATTTAAATATTTCCACACCACCATGATAACTCGCAAAATACCAATGTGATACCATTGATTGTGGAATTGGGAAGATACAGGCAGTAGTTTATCCTGAAATATTATTTCTACTGCACAAATGCAGTAAATGCAAATAATTTCAAGTGAACAGACAATAATAAATGCAAGACACAATTAGAAAGCAATGGGTTTTGACTACATTTTTATCAATGTTTTCAACATCATTTATCTAAATGAATTTATATTAATGACTGTGCTTAATACCTGCTCACAGAATTCCTGTAAATTTAATAATCATTTCTCATGAGCTCATAAGCACTGGCGCCAGCGCACCACCGATTGTCTGATGAGTCAGTTAGACTTCCTGGAGAAGGTGAAACCTCAGGTGAGTCTTAACAGGTAGAAGAAATCAGTTGCCAAATGGATTTGGGGATGGAAAGGGAGTTATGAACTTTGTGTACAGGTTCTATAATAGTGAGGGAAGTGTGATGTGTGGATGGGATATAGGCATTTATGTGTTCGAGCTTGCCATGAATCCTCAGAAAGCAAGGACCATGAGAAGAAACAATATTAAGCTACATTAAACAACATGCAAAACTACATTAAAGACCTTGGAATTTACCCTATATCCCACAGAGCCCAGCTGAAGGATTTGAAGTAGAGAACTGAATCATTCAGATTTATGGCTGAGGAATGATCTTCTAGCCAACAAGTGTAGAATGAACTTGAGAAGGAACAAAGCCAGAAGCACATAAACCAGTTAGGAGGCTGTGGCTGTGGATTCAGGGAAATGATATGTACTGATTCATGACAGATGTATTTAAAAAGAGGCGATAGATGCCAGAAACCTTTAGGAGGTAAAATCAGAGAACCAGTGATGGATTATGGGTCCATAGTCAAGAAATAGAATCAAGGAGGAGGATTAGATTTCTGATATATACTGATTATATTAGAGTCATTCAGGAGGGTCGCAAATGCTGTGGGGCATCTATGTAAGAAATACCTTGCAGGTCTAGCTGAACTCAAACTTAGTGTGTCCCCTAATATATGAGTGGTAGTTATAATATAACCTCAATGGAGATAAATCCTAGAGAGAAAAATGGGGAGAAATAAGGGATAGAGACCAAGGCAGAACTTGAAGATATATCCTTACCTAAGAATTAAAGTAGAACAAGAGCACTTTCTGAAAAAAATGACTGAACAGAGAGATGGGGAGTAAACTAGAGAACATGAAGGAAGAAGTTAGGAGATATTCAGAAAACAAGGATTGTGAATGTCACTAATGCCAACTGAAATACATTCGCCATGTTGTATCTTTTTTTCCTAAATTTAAATTTTAATATTAACTGACAATACAATATTCAGCATGTGGCTATATAATAATTTATATAGTCAGTACACATTGATAGGTACTAGAAATTGCTATCATTTATTAAATTCTACCTAAGGATAACTACAACAGATATCTTTGTACTTAAAACTTGTGTATGTAATTTGTCTTTTTTTCCCCCCTTTAGAACAAAAACTCAAGCAGTAGAATAAACAGGATTTAAGGGTATAAACACATTTTTGTCAACATGCTTTCCAGAAATAGAGATTTGATTTGATTTTTAGCAGCACTTTTGTGAGATGTTGTCATTTCCCCCCAAATCTCAGCATTGTACAAGGTTCTCCAATTCTATCTGTGTTAGCAAATAGTTTGCATAGCCCTTTCATCCACAATAAAAAGATCTTAAAGTCTTGTATTTGTGTTTATGTCAGTTAAACTAGACATCAAACCAGAAGGAACTTGGAGTAGAACGATGACAACTTTTTTTTTGTGGGGGTGGGGAGCTATTCACAGCTAACTCTGTGCAGTCTCTGTTACTCAGCTGTCACCCCCAAATGCCTTATTCTTTCTTCTATGCTTGTGTTCAAACTGCTGGATAGATTCCTTGTTTGGACAGTCTTCTCTCTCGTCCCTTTACACAAATTGTAAATTCCTTCAAGTAATTTTGGAAAATTCACGTGAGTGTGCCTACTATACAACACATCATCTACCATTAAGCTGCATTTTTTTTTTTTTTGTTTTTTTTGGATATATGTCCATTAACTTTTCTTACTTGAACTGCAAGATCTTTTGGGTAAAGACCACATCATTTGGTTAGCCCCAGCCTGCCTCTGACATCATCTGTAAGGAGCACCAAGGCCCTGGGACATATGTCTCAAAGAGTTGGGTGGTCTTGGTGTGGCCTAACAACTCTCAAAGAGGGGCCTCCCTGGTGGCACAACGGGTAAAATCTCAGCACTACGAAGTTATCAGCAGCCAAAGGAGCATGAGCTCGATCCCCGGCCAGAGAGCTTCCCACATGGCGCAGCAGACCTCTCTTGCCTCGCCTGCTGCTCCCCTCAGCAGTGTACTTCATTACATCTGCCTGTTGGGCTCCTCACTGTGTCTCTGGTGAATCCTCTCACCCCTCCCCACACAAACCTATGGTCTTGTGTGCATAAATAAACAAAACTTTTAAAAAAATAACTCACAAAGAACTGTAATGTAGTGCCCAGTGATGAACACTAGGTCTGGATCACGTCTGCCTCCTAGAGCTGCTGCTGTGAGGCCCAGTGCGTGGTGCTGACTATTCCAGACCTCCAGACTGTGGCTGTGGCTGCTGCGGTGTCATCCCAGCACCTCCAGCTGCAGTGAGTTGGATCTCGGCCTGCTAGTTGTCAACTGCTGCGAACTCCAGACCCTCTGACGGGACAGCGCCATCTTGGATGAGTGGCCTTTTGTCCAGACTTCCGGACATGATGGCCACTGTCTGGAGTGAGATAGGTGGCCACTGTGGCCTTGAGAACTCCGTGTTTCCCCCGTTTGTTAAATACATCCCATTGTTGTTTCCTGAGCCTGAGTGGTCTTGAAATTGTGCTTATGGTGAAGAACCCACAGATTGTCCTCTGGGCACTGTTGCATGCTCGAGCCCCTGCTGTAGCCCTGTTTCAGGTTTACAGCTGTGATTCAGAAATGCAAGATCCTTCCTCACTACATCTACCACCAAGACACCCACAGTTAGAAATAAAACTGTTTTGATGATGCTAATGATGATAGATGGTGCTACTCTTCACGATGTCAATTATTAATTCATAGGCCAGTAATTTTGTTAACTGTGCTTGCATAGATGGCCAAGTTTGCCTAAGCTCCTATAGACACACAGGCACACTCACACTCTGTGAGTCTGGGAGTGTATATATGGTGCAACTGAACTGAACGCTGAGGAGGCATTTCTACCGTGTAGTTACCATCCAATGATTTGTGATAGTTTCCAAAATTACACCAAGAAATCTTTCACTTCCAAATTTATAGTGCAGAGGTCCCTCTTGTATGCTTAATTTTTTTCAGCAATTAGCTCCCCTGGGGAGTTGCAACAAGTGTAATCAGTTGTGTGACTGGATTTTTAGCTTCTCCTAGAACAACATCCAGCCCTTTGCATTCCGAGCAGACAGACACATGCCTGTGGACTTGTTGGCAGAGATTAGTGGGGTCTACGCAATTGAGTGAAATCTGTATGTCAAGGGTTTGCAGTCTGACCTATACCCTCAGCTCTTACTGGAGAAACACACAGCTCCCTTTCCCCCACCTGCTCGCTTGGGTGTCGTTTCCACAGTGAGGAAGCCCTTTTAACAGGGAGGACTTCTGCTTCAAGCTGGGTTCTGTTTCTTTCTTTATATCCCCGGGATGTAATTATCTCATGATAAGCACCTTTGTGTCTAATGACTTAATTAGGTAATCACATAAGTGCTGTAAGTGATGTTTTGTGTGATGAAAATGTGTAATATGTACCAAATCATCAAAGTCCCTCAATGCTGGACAGGAATGCATGAATACCCAGTCTAGGAGTTTAATTTCTGTCTCTCACCTCCCTTGCCCCCCATGCCTTTCTTTTTTGCGGGGGTAGTTGGGAGAAGAAAAACTTCTTTACACTAAACAGATGGGATGAGTATAATGGTGTTTTCCTGAGCTCTGACATTTTTAATCTGCCCTACACACACACCAGCAGAGTTGAACGTGTAATTGCTGCTTTTTTCTTAAAATAAGCCCCGTTAGCCAGGAAGCAGCAGCAGCTGTCTGGGTGCTGTTTCTTGTTCGCTTTCCTTTCTTTTTTTCTTTACTGTATTTGTGTGATGTGGGGTGCTTAGCAGGTAAAAGTTGGTATTTTTGGAGCCATAACATTTCAGTTCTTTCCTGTGTTCAGAGGCACATACTTAAGTGAAAGTGACTCAAGATGTTATTTTGCCAAAGGTCATTAAGCAATTTGAGGTGACTTTCTCTACAAGTGTAATATGACTTTTAGTGAAACAATAGACCCATTACTGTCTTGTCATCACCCTCAAATGGTTTATGTACGAAAGGTTTTGTTGTGAACTTTGACAAATAATGTTCTAAAAATGTCTACTCTGCCACAGTGCATTAGCTCAAAAACAAAATTAAAAAAAAAATGTTGCAGGTCAATAAAACTGTCTCTGCTAAGTTCTTCTTATATGCAAATGTCAAATGGCTATTTTCTATTAATTAGATAAGTGACACTATAAATAATTGACCAAATTGTAACTAATACTACTATTAGTTTGAATAATTACATGGTATTTTAACATGGACTCCCCTTCCCAATATTTTGCCTCTTTCCATTTTATTTTTTGTTTTTTCCAGAAAGTCTTCTGGAATCATGCCCGTCTAGAATATTATTTCTTACTTTAAAATTCCATTCTAGTATCTGTATCATTGATTTGTCAATTTATCTCCAGTTATTCATTCATGCACTTGTTCAAAATGCCTGTTGTACTTTTGGGTCCTGACCTTCCTTTATTGTATTAAATTGCTATTATTTTTTATTAAAAAATGCCATTTAACTTTTTGTTTACTAGTTATTTCATCACACAATAAGGGTCTAAATTTTCTGAGGGTCACACTATGGACATACAAAATAGTTGGATTGTTTTTTTTTTTTTTTTTTTTTAACCTTGGTTTGCCAGGGACCAAATATCCAACAGTTACTTTTTTTTTTTATTGTGGTATTACTAAAAACAACAAAATTTCCACTGAGCATTTGTACATTTTGTATCTCTTTCTTCTGGAGGAAGCATAAAGTTGACCCAAAAGAAAAGCAGCAAACAAACACACCATGGTGTGTTGCTCAAGCTCACGAGCTTGCAAAGAAGCCCTTAATCTAGCCTCACCTGAAGAGATGAAGCAGAGGAAGACGAGGACTCAAAGACTGGAGAATGGGGATGCCAGACATTTTTGCAAGCCCTTCTGAATCAGAAAAGCAGTGATTCTTGACATAAAATGGCAGGCTATCCTGAAACACTGTAATAAAACTTTCCAAATTGGTTTCTACTGAGTTGTTTTTACTAATTTTTTTTAAACTTCTTTTTTTTAAGATTTATTTATTTCATTTATTTATGTATACAAGAACTGGGATGTAGACCAGAGGTGTGGGGATGTGAGATTCACCAGAGACAGAGTGGGGAGCAGAACAGGCGGATTGACTGAAATACACTGCTGAGGGGAGCAGGGAGTGAGACAAGAGAGATCTGCTGTGCCATGTGTGCCAGCTCACTGGCTGGGGATCGAACTCATGCTGCAGTGATAGCTTGAGAGTGTTGAGACTTTAATCCCTGTGCCACCGGGGAGGCCCGTGAATTGTTCTATAACAGGATGCATGATCAACAAAAAGTTTCTTAGCCTCCATTTATTAAGCTATGGTAACATCAGAATCTCCTAGGAAACCAGTTAAGCTTTTGAATATGCCAAATTTCCAGAGCTACAACTGCAGTTGTTGATTTGCTTTTGCTTTAAAGGATTACTAGAATTGGAAAGACCTTAAAGATAATACAATCTAGAGAATGTCCTGGATATTGTTTTAAGAGTAAAAATTCTAGAAATTTGGAAGTGAAGGATAAACCTCCCCAAGATGTGCAGAACAATCTTCCTCAAGATATTTAGAACAGACTTCCCCAAGACATGTCACTTTGGCATGTGGATTATTTCAAGCTAGGGTCAATCAAGATGCTGCAGGCTCACCAGAAAACTTTAACACTCCCTTAATTATCTAAAAGAATGAAAATTGAGGGTCTTACTAAGAACTAGGATTATTACAAGAAATAACCCTTCTATCTGAAAAACCTATCTATCTGACAGGGCAAATACCCAGCCACAGAGCATATGTTCTTCATTATGTGAATCCCCTGTCTTCATGTGAGTCCTCTCCGCTCTCCTTGAAGCAGCAGACCCCTATCCTATTTCTTCGCTCAGGCTACATACCCCCATTTTACCTCTTTGTCTTTGAAATCCTTACGTTAATACACATAACCAGTCATGCATAATAAAATTTGGTTCTCTGTTCTACTAATCTGTCTGATTTTAATTTGCTTATTGTGTCAGCCTGAGAAGAAACCAGAGGTGCAAGGATATATTTCCCCAACAGAACATTCTATAAATTTCGTCTAGGTCCTTAGAAGGGAATGACCTGAGTGAAGATTCAAAAGAGAGGCATTTTGTATCTATGGAAGCAGAAGGGCACAAATGAAAACTGATCTTGAATGAGGCAATCAGAGGAGGGGGCACTTGTAGGTCATAAGCTAAAGGACATGGTCCCACAGGTGAGTCCCACATGTGACCCATTCTGGGGAATATTAGGTGGACATACACTGTTAGATCGTCCCAGGCTGTCATGTTCAGACTATCCCAAGAAAGAATCCACCCTTTTAGCCAACATGCCTTCTTAAAAGGCAGAACCAGACGGATAGAGGCAGTAGTTTTTGATAATGATAGGTTTAATCAGAATTTTGTAAAAGACAAAGCAAGATTTCTGACAGAGGTGAGAAACAGCAGCAAAGCTCTCTATATGGTAATGAACTATTGTACCCTTTGACTTGGCGAGGTGAGCGGGACCATGATCTATCCTGGGAGAGCCAGAAAGAACATTAGGATAAGAGCACAATCTATCTCTTAGGTGATGCTCCTTCAGGTCACTTAGGGAAGTCACTGTTACTGCTTTCAGAAAGTTGGCTTCATGCAATCTTCACAGGCAATGTTGAAGAAAAAATAGACTATACCCAGCCTTGTTCTCAGATGCCAAAGGTAATAGATGTTATATTGCCCTAAGCACTAAAAGAAGAATCTCTGAATTCATGTGAATTGAAGAAAAACCCTGAATGTGAGCAGAAATATAGGGAGATGGGAAACCCGAGAATGATTTTCTCAAGGTTGGGCATCTACTAAACTAAGAACTAAGCCCCTAAAAATGATTTTAAATTTATATAAGGTAAAAATGCATGGTAAAACATGTTCAACTATGGTATTTAAAGAATGGTACCACAGCTTTATATATATATAAATTTGGCACTTACTGCATGGTGCCTGTACCATATGCTTTACTTGGGAATAACTTAATGAATGACTGAAAGATGTGTAGTAAAACAATGCTTTCCTTTGAAAATACTTTTTTGTGATATGGTAACTTGAAAAGAAGCCCCGTGTTAATTGGCATCAAGAACAGATATTTTGTCTTATTCAGCTTTTATATCTTCAGCACAAAATCATTACTTTAAGAAGATGAGCAAAATAGTACAATGAGGAGTAAGATGATGGAGAAGTGGGATGAGTCTATGGTAAAAATTCAGAATATCCATGTCAGCTTCAATCTTTATTATTTTTACCAGAAAGGCAGGTGATGATGAACATTGTTACTATGAACCAGTTGAAAACCTGAGTCACTTACGAACTGAATTCTACAATTCACCCAAAGCAAATCAAGGAAATTCGTTGTTTGTGTAAGATTGCTATAACCAAATTCCATAAGGAAATGCTATTTTGTGACTAGCCCAGATCTCCTATGCTGTAACTGATGCTCATATCCATGAATTCTATCCCCAGTAGAGATTAAAAGCAGCTGGTTTTAATTTGCAGCACTAAGATGGTAACAGAACTTTCAGCATAATTGGAGACGGTTATTAATGTGTTCCCAAGACATCACATTCTGAGGCTAGTAATTTTTGTTCTTTAACCTTTTTTTATTGTTACCTTGCAATAATCTGTGAGCCATATCTGTGATTCTTTATAGGTGTTTGCAAAAGGTATGATACAAGACAGACTAAGAGCAGGTGTTTTCCACATAAGCCAAACTTCTATTTCTGCCAGAGGAACAAAGAAGATTCAACAACAAGCCTAGGAGTTTTAAAGTGGACATCAGGAACAGAGGGAACCAATCAGAGTGGCCCAAAGTCAGAAACAACCAATCCTAATGGTTTCAAGTTCAGAAGGAAGCAATCCTAAGGGTCTCAAGGTCAGAGTTATGCCTGCTGGAAAATCCCGTCATTTAAACATGATTAAGTCTGGACATCTGTAGTAAAACGTGGGTAGATGTCAACCAGTGGTAGAGCAATTTATTCAGGGCTCAGCAGCACATTCTAGAATCCCGAACATAAGAGACTTTGTATGTCCAGGCCAAGTGAGCTGACCAAGTGTGATTTCCTAAGCAGCCATAGAACAAGGGAAACATTCTGAGCACTTGAGCATGGAGAGAAGAAGGAAATACATCGCCAATATCACGCAGCCCAGAAGGAGGTTCTCCTGCTTTCCTTGCAGGAGCCGATCTTGAATACTCTCCCCCAGCCTCCAATATAAGGTAAGTGTCCAAAAGTGACTAGAGTAAAACATGATGAACACTCATCAACAGTATAAGTTAAAAAGTATACAAATTAGCAGCAAGCATAGTTGGAAATTCATTTAAAAATTATCTATTGTGCATGAAAAGCCAGATCATTATTTTAATTCTAGATTTTCCTTAAATCCAGTCCTCTTCATTTTTCTACTGAGAGTAATAAATAGATTCTCCTATGGAAGAACAGGAAAGAAATTAGATATATAAAAAATGTCTTGCTTTACAAAATGAAGTTTTTCACTCACTCCACAAATATTTTTAATTGCACATGACAGTCTATTTTAAAATAAAACTTGACATTTGAACACAAGGAGCTTACAATCTGAAAAGAAACTTGCAATTAAAATAAACTAGTAAAATTCTGCAATGCATAGAAAAATAAATTCTAATTCTAAATGAAAGCTCATTAATGAAGCCTCAGCCTCTATACAGATTAAATTTATACAATGAGATTTTTACATGCCTGCATGGGGGATAAGTTTTTAAAAATGTTTGTTTTATGTAAAGTTTTTACAACTTAAAAAGTCTGTTTTACATTAGTTTCATGAAAATTTCTAAGGCCTAGGGCCTCCCTGGTGGCACAGTGGTTAAGCGCTGCGCTGTGGAGCTGTCGGCAGCGGCGACACGAGTTAGATGCCCGGCCAGGGAGAATCACACATGGCGCGGCAGACCTCTCCTGCCTTGCCCGCTGCTCCCCTCAGCAGTGTATCTCTGATCTGCCTGTTCTGCTACCCGCTCTGTCTCTGGTGAACCCTCTCGCCGCCCCACACCTCTGGCCTGTACCCCAGCTTGTATGTAAAAAAAAAAAAAAAATTTCTAAGGCCTAGTCTCAGACAAGATAAAAAGAACGAATTTGATAATAGAAGACAAAAAAGAGAACTAAAGTACAGCTTGTTTCTACTAGCTTTTTTCTTTTAAATTACAACATTAATAAGGTATTTCTAAATTAGCTCCAGGTTTATATGTGGTCATTATGTAGTTGTGGTAGTAAAATCAGGCAGTTTTTGAGCCTAATTTTTATAGTTTTAAAAGCAGCTAATGAAATACTTTCAATTAAGTTATCACTGGGTAAATATAACTGTATTTTTGCATCCTTCTTTTCTTCCATAGTTCTCATGAGGCTGTTATGTTAATAGTGACCTTTTGAAATAAAGGTGTTTAAAATAGCACAGGCAGGAAGAAGAAGATTAGGAACACTATGAAGGGAAAAAGAAATAGAAATAAAAGCACAAAATGTGAATAACAGGCATAATAGATTGAAATTTAACAACATTCATTAAAAGACCAAACTTGGAAACTTTGTATTTCAGTACACTTGATTTTGGAGACTCTTCAAATAAACAATCAAATGTGTATCAATAATCTATGGATTTTAGATAATTAAAAATGAAATTCAAAGTAGTAGGGTCTATACCTTACCCAATCCAGGAAAAGTCAGAAATATTGAGGCCAGGGGAAAATTCTTTTGAGTAACAGGATCAGATATCAACATTGTCCTACAAACAGCCAGGCTTGGGATTGAGCCCTTGGTCAAGATGGACAGACACAAAAGACTTTTCAGAAAAGCCATGCTTTACTGCTCTCCCTGTGTGCTGGTCCTTAAATCAACCAACCAAAAAGAAAGAGGGGGAAGGAGCCTCCTTGGTGGTGCAACGAGTTAAGTCTCAGCCTATGAAGCTATCCAGAGCCACTGCAGCACTAGTTTGGTCCCCAACCAGGGAGCTTCCCACATGGCACAACAGACCTCTCCTGCCTAGCCCACTGCTCTCCTCAGCAGTGTACTTCAGTAGATCCGCCTGTTCTGCTCCCTACTCTGTCTCTGGTGAATCCTCTCACCAGCCCACACCTCTCGGCTAGCCTACACCCCAGCCTGTATGCACAAATAAATAAATCTTTAGGGCCTCCCTGGTGGTGCAACAGGTTAAGCACAGTGCTGTGGAGCTGTCGGCAGCTGCGTCAAGAGTTCAATGCCCAGCCAGGGAGATTCCCACATGAAGCAGCAGACCTCTCCTGCCTTGCCGGCTGCTCCCCTCAGCAGTGTATTTTTGTCTATCTGCCTGTTCTGCTCCCCACTCTGTTTCTGGAGAACCCTCTCACCGCCCCACATCTCTGGCCTGCACTGCAGCTTGTATGCAAAAATAAAAAATAAATCTTTAAAAAAAAATCATTTTTTAAAAAAAAGAAAGAGGGGAAGCCATCTCAAATAAAAACTACACCAATATGAGTCTACAATTATCCATTTTAAAAAGGACATGGTCAAACTTTTCAGTAATAATATCTGTCTACTTTATGACCTATATTTTCTATAGACCACAGTTATTTAGTGATTATTACCTTACTTAGAAGCATGCAATCTAAGAGTAGTAAAGAGTATTATTTTGCATAATGGAAAAGTCTTGAGTTTAGGTATAGTACTCCGGTCTTTTGTGAATCGTGGATGTAGCATGGGATGCATATTAATTTCTTTCCCCAACATAAGCTGTTTCCCATGTCAAATTGCAAAGTTACAAGTAATTTTTACCATACCACTAAATAATTAGAGGAAGCTTGTCTTGACTAACATCTTTTCAGAGAAAGCATTTGAACTTGATGGCTTCTATACTAATTTAATAATTTAATCTGAAACTCTAAGTTCTATCCAGGTTCTCTCTTAAAAAAAAATAATGATTCAATTAGACCAAGGTATATTTGATGTTTTAAACCCTGTAACAAATTTTTTTTTTTTTTTTATATATATATATTTTTATTGTTATTTATGTCTTTTACATTTTGTATTCCCCTAGGGTAGCCCACCACCAATTCACCTGTAACAAATTTTATGGCTGTCAATAAAGTACAAAGTGGGAGGGAAAGAAAAGAAAACATGTGCCAATGCGTAAATTCATTTAAATTTTCAGATAGTTACCATGTCCCAAATTATAAAGAGAAAAATATTTTTAGGAAAGATCAACTAACAATTAGACTTTTTGATAAAGGATGATTAAATTTAGAATTTTAAGACACCATTCTGTGATAATTCATGACTGCATTAGATTCAAAGGAACTGAATTCAATAATTAAGAGAAAAAATTCTGGAGTCACTGTTATCTTGAATTCTAGCTGCATCAGCTTAGCAGCTGCATGCCTTGAGTCAAGTACTTAAAATCCCTCTACCTCACTTTCTCGCATATTTAATACATGTTGTGAAGATTAAATAAATAACTTTAAGGTAGTGTTTAGAAATGTGCCTGTTACATGGTGTTGAATAAATACTTGTAGATAATATTGTATGTTATTGAAATATGTAGTTATAAATCTAAACATTTAGATATTTAAATTCATGTAAAATATTGGTTCAGAGTTTTAATGCAGAATGAAGAAATGGAGCTTAAGACAGAAAAACAAGGGTAAAAGACACAGGAGGGTAGTTAATGGAAGTACTTGATGGTCCACATGACTTATGAGGGTTTGACTCATGATTTTTTAAATTTATGATGGATTTACATGCACTGGAATGTAATGGAAATGGAATTTCCATTCACTGGAAAACTGCTTATGATGTCAGACGGTGGCAGCAAGTTGCAACTCCCAGTCAACAATTTTGAATTCCATTTTTTCAATTTTCGTTGTTGGTGATGTAATAATCTAATCCTTGGTAGATCTGCATTTATTAAGTATATTGGATAATGAAGTGATGTTGCAATTAAACAACAAAGGTATTGTTTTAGCAAAGCAGTAAAATATCTCGCAATACTTTGGTGGCAGTATGGTAAATCATATCTCTGGGTGATGTGAAATAATGATAACAAGACTTGTAATATTTGCCCATATTTTGAGCCAGGCGTTGGTGGTATGAGTCCCTTCCCAGGTATTTGTAACTTCTTGACCTCTGGAAAGACCCTCATTTCTTCCAGAATTCAGGAACTACATTAACAAATAATACAATGCATTCATGCCAAGGCATCGTGGTTTCAGACAATAATTAAATGATAACTCTGTGTAATCATAACCAGACCCCTGCAGACATGCTATGAACACTTGCGGGCATTTTCAATTGGTTATAAACTCATGCAACCCCATTGCCCCTGCCCTGGTTAGCTTCATTCCTCATCTCTTCCTGTTGTCCCAGATTTCAGTGACTATTAGGAAACTTATCGTAGCTACTATGTTTGCAAATGTACATTAGTATTCATCAAGATAGATCACATCAAAAAGTCTTAAATAGAAATAACTTTTAGATGACACCAAACATAAATTCTTAGAAATTTAAATTATTTGAATTTATAAATTGAAATAAAATTTCCCATATTACCTCATTTCATCAGTGCTACCTTCACTGCACTCAACAGTCTTGCCATATTGTCTAGGAATAGATGAAGGAAGCATATGATTGCTAGTTGTTTCTGTTTCAATTCAACTTGAATTTACAGAAATGAGCTTACATTTATTTGGTAAAACATGTTTCTAATATCAAGTCTGATAATGTTATCCTCCTGCTTATTCCTGTTTATTCTGTGTTAACAAAGAAATTCCTAAATGATAGTGATTCAACAAGCAAAGTACAGATTTATTCATCACTAATATCAGTCTAATGTAGGTCAGGTAGCTTTTTTCTGTAGCTCGCCTGTTCCAAGAAGTGACACAGGGACCAAGATTATTTCCATTTTGCAATCCCACCTTTAAAATCTTTTCCTTCAGACTACATGGCTGGAGAAGCTACACCTGTTCTTAATTGCCTCAAATGAGAATGTCATTGCTTTGAATTCTAGTTGTGAGAATTAGTCACATGATCTTTCTCAGCTACATACAAAACAAAAAATTGCAAGCATATTTTGATGGTACCTAGTACGTTTGTACTATATTCTCTGTAGGAAAAACAAATTTCAAGTTCCTTTGTATTGCAAATGAAATGGTCTGTGATGTGGTCCCTGATCATTTCTGACTTATTCATGATTGTCCTCAATTCGTGCTATACTTTAGACAGGTGGAATTCTCCTGTGATCTTAATATTATCATCCAGGTGGTTTCCGTTTTCTTTCCCCATTTTCTATAATAGGAGGTATAAAATACACACGTCAAAAGACGACTTAATTGGGAAGGCCACTGGTGCCATAGCTTGCTCTTGGGCTAACGGAGCGGTGTATGAATGGTTGCTTTCCACTTATGTTGAGCAATTTGAACAGGTAACTATCTTAGTTATCAAATTATTTCCCCTGAGCTCAAAATTAATTCATTCATAACCTGCTTGGTGATAATGGGCTGGATGCTTCAAATACATGTGTTCTTTGCAAGGAGCAGAAGGTTAATTAAGCTTGCGGTAAAGGCACTGGGAAGTGGGGGGGGGTGGGGGTTGGCGTTGCAGGTTATCTTCCTGACTCTGGCACGCTACCATTTTCTTTTACTTTTCACTTCTGTAGTCCTGCCAGCAGTGCTTTGTTAATTGTGTATGAACCCCTCACATGGCTTGCAGCAGTGGTCCTCAACTAGTGAGCTCTTCCCTGTGCTTCCCCTAAAACATCCTCCAATTTCTGGAAGCCTTTGTGTGTACCTGTTTTCACCCTCAAGACATGATTTTCCATGCCATTGGCTTAACTAGTTCTGGCCTGGATAACCCAGATAACTTCTCCGCCATCCAGTGCAAACACAGCTGCACCTTTGGTAAGATCCGAATCCCAGTCCTGGATTCCAAGTTATCCCTCCTTTGTGTACTTCCTCCCAGTTCTTGAAACATATTCAGATCTCTTTGTTTTCTCATTACTCTGCTCTTATATTTAACAGTTCTTCATATTTAGCTTTTCCTGTTCAAATAATGCATGATTTTTCTCTTCTAATTTAAACTTGACTAATAAAATAACAGTAGCAGTTGAATTGGACCTTAAATTTGATCCTTTATTATTGAGTAAAATACATCGGAAAAATTATACAACATTGAAACAAAACATTATTTTGTATAGAGATGCCTGTCTTATCACATGTCAACCCAGCAATTAAATGATGTACTATTTCCAAGAAGGTGGAATTTGTGCAACTTGGGAAGATTAGTATGAGCATTTCCTATATTGAAAGGGTCCTTAAGTCAGGCACAGAATTACTATCTGTTTAAAATGTCTGCCAGATTTTCAAGAAAAACCCTTTAACTTCCACATAGTTTAATTAATGAAACATCTTTTAACAAGCACATCTTTTAACAAATAAGAACCATAAAAAGCAGTAATATTCTTCTGTGTGCCTCAAAATCATGTTCCCAATGTTAAAAAATATTAAGGACTTAGTGTCATAAGCAAGGGTTTTGAAAAAACAGTGTGTGATCATTAGGACATATATAACTGGCCATGTTCCAAGTGATTTTTGGTGTGTAGATATGATGAAAGGATAGACTTAAATGTTGGCTGAGAGACTAATAATAAAATGGAAAGTGATCAAATGAAAATATGTACACTACAGTTCAATAATTTTTTAAAAGTAAAAACATTTCATCATATGTATTTCTAACAAATTATTACCAGATTTACTGTAACTGTTTTCCTATTATTGGTATATTAAAAGAGGGACATATGGTTTTTGAAATGGCATGAATTTTCTCTATGAGTTTTCACATATCTGTTAGTTCCACCTAGAGAAGATTTCCTCCATTCTCACCCCCTGCGAAAACTTCTAAAAAACAAAAACAAAAACAAAAAACACTGATCAGTTCCTTTTCTCCTCCAATTTATCCTTAAAAAAAAATCTGCCATGTTTTCATAAAAATGGCTCACCCACCTCTTCCCTTCCCTTATACGAAGCTCACCCACCCAGCCCCTGACCTTCACCATCACAACTATACAGGTATAGATTCAAACACAACCAGCAAAATAGACTCGCTCTTTAGCCTGTTACTCCTGGTAACATAGCTGTTTTCATTTTCCATTTCCTTTTGTTGGATCTCTTTATTTTAATCCATTTACTTTTCTACTGCCTCTTTTGTTAATTTTGTAATAGCATGTATTTCCACATCAATATTCTTTGTATTTAAGCACCTAGAATAATAACAACAGGCAAACGGGAGCTCAATGAGTGTTTATTGTGTGGAATGAATTATGCAATATAGCAGACACTAGGCAAGATACTGAGAGTAAAAGGAGAAGAATCTTTATTTAAGTCATCCTCATGGAGCTTACAATACAAAAGTTGAAACAGTCTGGTAATTGACTGTTTACATATCTGTGGGAAAGTGTTCAGAATACTATAAGAATTATGGCTAATCCAAATCACATTTGTTGTATGTCCTGTCTTATTATGTGTGTGTTTACCACAATAACTTCTTTAATATTGACAATGAGTGTATATGGGGGGTTCACCCATTATCTTCAGTTGATGATTAAGAATCTAGACAAGAGGAATTAAACATTTGATCCAATGGTAACAGCTCCTAAGAGGCAGAGCTGGTTCTAGAAGGAAAGTAACCTAACTCTAGACTAAATATATTTAATCATCACACTGTATATTTAATACGATAAAGAAAGTACTTAGGAAATGTCTAGAGAGGTTAGTCCAAAGGTGATGTTTGAGCTGAAAGACCATAAGAGATATATGAAACAAAGAATGATTATAAAATCTATCATCTATTAATGTTTTTAACTTTGCAGACATTTTCTCAATTATATTTTACATGTGAGGTGGTCTTACCGATGGAAACTGGAGAGGTTCAAAGAATTTTGTATGTGATTGCTGTTATTCATCCCAGGAACTACATAATCGTACTTGAAATATTTGCCAAGTACTGTGTTTGGTGCTAAAGAATCACAGGTTAACCAACATCAGTTCTGTCTTCCAAGGACTCACCATCAAATGGGAGATTCATATTTATTCACTCAACAAATTATTGTTTGAGAATTTAGAGTAGTTCATCTAAGGCGTCTAAAAAGAAAATAAGGTAGAATAATGTCTTTAGAAAGGGGCAGGTGAGGTTCATTTCAAACATAGTGATGAGGGATGATGTCTTTGGAAGACAGAGTTAGAGCAATGCTGTGTAGTTAAACAGATGCTAGAAACTCACAATGACTAAAGTATTTATATATATGTGTATAAATGTATATAGAGAGGTATATATAGCAGAATTTGCCCAGATTTTAATCAAAATAACCTTAATGCATTTCATAAATTGCATCTTTATTTTAGTTAGCCTCTCTCACTTATTCGAACACTAATTCTTGGATGAATTTGAAACTTAACAAACTTTTAAAACATAATTTAATTCATTTAAAAGAAAGTATTTAATCCTTCTTTAGAGCTAATAGGCCAATAGGGGCATGCATTTTAAAAATCTATGTTTGGAGTACAAGTAGGTAAGTATCAGATTACATTTGTTTTCTTTGGATTTGTCAGGCCTAAATGATTTGTGTTGAGATTCATATTATTAATGTTTGTGTATAAAGCAGAATTATTATAATATGAAATATCTTCAGTTCATTATATGCTGAAGCAAAGACAGATTAATTAAATTATGCAGAATTTTGCAAAAAGGAAAAGTCCCAGGAAATTTGAAAACCATGTGAATACTGCTATTTTGAAATTCAAAGAGCTTCTGCAGAAAATATTGGGAAATAATTTATTGGGAATACTCTTAAGAAGTCTTGAGTATATGTGTTATAGATAAATGATCAATATATTTGTATAAAGACTGAAATAAATTATTATAGGACACTTACACTCCTTTAAATAAGAAGTCTAGAAATTTGAGAGGAACCACATTCAGAAGAGAAGAGAAAATCCATTCTGCTCTTTCCTTAATTTGACAAGATCCTCAGAAGTTCTCTGACTTATGAGAGGTCAGGAAATAAGTTCCTGTTGCTCAAGCATCTGGAATCCATGTTATTGCTGCATCCTCAGGAGGGGAGGTTTTTGCAATTTTATGATTTTAACATAAAGAAATGTATAAGATCACCAAAATCCAAAAAAAAAAAAAAAAAAAAAAGAAAAAATCAGATAAGGGAATAAAATCTTCTAAAACTTCTGGTAACCTAATTTTGTTGAGATGCAGTCTTCTTTGAACAATTTAGTCACAAAGCTTTGGCCTTAGTGAAGATCAAAGAGTAGGTAAGCAAGTCCGCATGATGGACAATGATTGTCTGTTTATCTTCCCTGCATAGAAAGCCAAAAAAAGAAGAGATAAGAGTAGAATAAGAAAAGGAGTAATAAGAATCATGTGTTTTATGAGTATTTCTTTAGGAAATACCATCTAAAGAATTGGCTTTGAGCCCAAATTCCCTATTCCTACTGTTTTTCCCTTAGTCAATTCACTTTTATTAGATGAGAACAATTCATTCAATATTTTCTGTATATATTACTGGCTCTAGGGCTATAAAAGAATCTATGATCCTTCACCTCTTTTTAGGAAAAGCCAAGAGAATTTTATTTTTTTAAGTTTGTACTTGTTTTATTTAATGAAACCATTTCTTTGTTTTCTCTATATGCCATACATGAGGGAATATGTTATTGTCTTTCTCTGTCTGGCTCATCTCATTAGCATAATACCCTCTAGATCAAATGGCAGGATTTCATCTTTTCTTTTGTTTAATAACTGAATGGCATTTGATTGTGAGTATATACCATGTCTTCTGTGTCTCTTCATCATTCATTGGGCACTTAGGATGTTTCCAGTTCTTAGTTACTATAAATTTTATTCACCTCAACTAAATGCCCATAAGGGACCATCAAGAACATGGTATATGACTTCACCTCCTTAATTTTCCTTAAACATTTTTGAAAAGTTGGAAAAAGTGTCATTTATCAGAAAGGCTTAGCAAATGATGAGAACACAATGGCATTCATTCCTTTTGAAAATAATTGAGGATGGTCAAATAGAAAATCTGAACCAGACTCAAAAATTCACTCAACATTTTTATATCAAACATCCATAGAAAGGGAGGCAGATACCAGGTGTTGAGGATGAGCCTGGACCTCAGAGTGTGATTCAATCTCACAAAGGCTCCCAACATTCATTCGAAAACAAAATCACAAGCAGGGGGTCCCAACATGGACACCGTTCTCATTTTGGGGGCGGGAGGATTATTTGTTGTGAGGGTGTGTTCTGTGCATTGTAGCATCTTCAGCAACATCATTGAATACTACCCACCAGGGGCGGCTATCACCTCCACTCAATTGTGTCTACACTCAAAAAAAAATTCCTTCAGATATTGCCAGATATGCCTTGGGGGACAAATTCACTGCCCCTGGTTGAGAACCACTGGGCAAACAGACTCTAACTCCCTTCCTAGCTCAACGTTTCTATGAATCTAAATAATTGGACCTCAGCCTGAAAGCACCTAAAAGACTCACTCAGAGACTTTTCTCCTCTTAGGAAATAAGACAAGAAAAACAGCAATATGTTCCAGTGCAGGATATTGCTGGGGCTGAAAAACGACTGAAGGAAAACAGATTTCCCACAAGAAGTTGCAAAGGGAAAGGCAAAAAAAATGCCTTCTTCAACTAAGGTGCTTTACGTTTCCTCAGAAGAACTGGAAAAGCGAGCCTCAAATGACAAGCACCTTTGCATCTATTGACCTCTGATTGTCATCAGCTTTAGCAAATGCCTGAGAAGTCAGAATATCTTTTCTTGTAACTCTGTGGAATACACCACAGAGTTTATTAAGACCCCAGCCACCTGTCCTGTTCAGAATCTCTTTCAAACAAAGTTCTTTGCATTCAGCACCCAATCACATTTGCATACTTTTGACTTCCTCTGAGATGATTTCCCTGCTGTGTCTGAAGGGAAAATCATCCTATTCTAGTTTTTTCTTTCTTGTATTTACAGCCAGAAGTTACCTTTGCATTGTCCCTGACTGTGAACCTAGCTTTCTTCTCTGTGTCGCTCTGATTACTTGATATATTCATGACATTGATTCTTGGCTTTTTTTCTCTTTTTATAATAAAAACAAAGGAAAGAAAGCACCAGATAGGGCCTCAGTAGACAGGAAAACACAATTCTTGGCTCCAATCTAGTCAACAAGTAGCTGTTTCACTCACCTCAATTTTGTCTCTTAAAAATGTATATGAATGAAATGGGCTTAGTCTGAAATCCCCATATGTCTAGAATTTTCTTGCATAGACTTGAGTTTTTATATCCTGGTGGTGAGATTATATTTAACAAACATGCATCTTAATTTTGAGTTTGTAAGTATTGGCAACATATCACCAATTTATCTTCTCAGCCAGCTCTACAGGCTTGGGATTCTTGGGGACCCGAATGACTGGGACATTAATTTTGTTTTACTTCGAAACAAAAAGAAGTGATGCTCCTACACCATAGTGATGCATTTTTGTTTTGCTTTGTTTTGTTTCTCTGTCCCTTTGGCCAGTGCCTTGAATATATGGTGGTTCTATTATTCATGAAAATGAGTTAGGAAACATGTGAGGATCTGTGGCAAGGAACTGGGTGGGGGGGATTGCTCTAGTGCCGCTAGGGCTAATGGGATCGTCCTTATTACCAGTCAATACTTGTCTGCAAATTCTACCAGATTCAAAGGTGGGGTGTTGAGGTCTGGCAGGATTCCATGTAGATTTCATGTTGAGGAAACTCCCTTCTTTTGGACAAAGCCCCATCTGTTGGTTTTAATGGTAAAATCCATGTAGTTAATCTGCCCGTCTCCCACTCCAGGTCAGGGGATTAATCTGTTTAGTAGTAAATGGATGTGTTTCTGTGAGCCAAGAAGTTTAGGCAATGGGTTAATTTTCCAGTTTTAATCATGAAATATGGGTACTGTGATTAAAGCCATCTAGTGGCATTTAAGAGATTCAATTTTTTTTTCCTTTCTAAAGAGAAAGACTTATCGTTCTGATCCTCTGTTCCCTCCCCTCCACCACTGTCAAATGTTTTATTCATTTATCATATGAGTAAACATATTGGTATAGCCTGTAGATGAAAGTGGAGAACATCAATCTGTTTAGCTAATCCTTCCTTTCTTTCTGGTGGGAAAAATATATTTCTCTGTTTTATCAACAACAGAACAACCCTGTCTCTCAACCACCCTTCTCAGCACTTCTTACTCCTCATTCCCCTCCTTAATAAATAGAATCAGTGTTGAACACATGGCATTTACACCTCTATTAATCTTGGCACACACAGGGGATGCTGAAATGTGCTGGCTGGGAAGAAAGGAGATGCCTTTTCATGTGGCCTTGCAATGCAAACATTTTGGGAGTGTTTCGTTCCTCTCTCACCTGGACTGTGGGCTTCTGCTATTAGTGTTCCAATGGTTTCATTTCCACAGTGAAGTGGGTGTTTTAATCAAAGAATTTGGTAAATGTTCAAAATGTATTTAAGAAATTCTTAGCATGAGGAGAGAGATAACTTTTCTAATTGGGTCAAATCTAACTTGTTCAAAACATATTTAAGAAATTCTTAGAGTGAAGAGAGAGATAACTTTTCTAATTGGGACAAATCTAACTTGCTTCCAAAAAACTGAAATGAACTTCTCACCCTTTCTATAGAGGGCTAATTGTTTAGAAAACAGAGTTACCGAATCACTTATACTCCTTGTATCCAACGTGTGACACAATAGTAAGACTGAGAAAATGATGAGTTTCTTAACTAAACTTAGGATTTTTGTTTAAGTCAGATGATCACATAAAATTTCCTCCAAATTAGGATTTTTTTTTTCCCCTGAGAGTGGGAGGAAACAATATGTAAGTATATGATGAGATAACTGGTGTAAAGACAATTCTGGCAAAGCAGGATATGTGGTAGCCCTGAAATAAAACACCCAGACAGAGAGCAAGTTTTGTAAATGGTCAGTTGAAAGGCAAGTTAAAGACATGAGAAAATTCTTCAAGGTGAATATGACCCATTAAGTTGTCCCAAAGTACCATTGTTTTTTAGTTATATTCTTTCTCTGAATACTATCAAACCCACAGTAAAATAAAAATAAATCTCTTAAGCAAAACAACAATTTACTTGTGCAGAATGTTCTACAACTGAAAGAACTGCAAAGGATATGACAAACTTTAAAAGACAAAAGACCTTTCCTTATGACTGACTATTGCAAATTCTCTTTAAAACAAGCAATGCTTGCTTTTGTGGGAGAATAACATGGACTTGTGACTTTCAATATTCCTATATATCATGATTTTTCCATCCTCCCTCTGGGTGAAAATGTAATTCATGTTACACAAACTAGTAGGAGAGTAATCAGAGATAGGAGAAAGTTGAGAATATACAGAATCTACCATGAAAACTGACCGAGCACCCTGGTCCCCAATGCAAAATGCAGCAATAGGCTAGGCAATTAAAATACCTACTGAATTTGGGACAATTTTACCTTTAAAGTTTGCTTATGTATTTAGACATCCTACAGAGTTGTGAAGTATTTTATCCCCTTTATTTTCTGTCTTATAAGAGAAAAAACATTCACTCACTCATTTGTTCAACTATTCACCCATTCATTCAACCAATAATTATTTCCACAAATATCATAATATTCCTGAAGCCAGTAAAGTTACATAATCCTTACTTGCAATTCCAAAATCCAAAAAGTCCTGAACTCCAATAGCTTTTATAAGCATTGTGAAGGCAAAATCTGACCTGACCTGAACACATTTTTTTTTAAATATGGCAGGGGATAATGTATTTTTAATCTTTGTTTATCCTGCTTAGTATGATTAGTCACTGCATTGCTACAGAAATGCTAATGTGCTTTACTATAGTTCTGCCCAGATCTATACAACAACCATCACAGGCTATATGAAAAATTCTAAATTCTAAATTGCCATTGGCAACAGGAGTTTGAATAAGATTATGTATGCATCACTTCCATATTATTAGGAGGATAAGCTCCTAGAATTCACATAAATTTATATATAACCCTAGTTAGCTAAAGAAAGTAACTTAGTTCTCACTAAGACATCTGTCTCTGTGTGGTGTGTCCGTGTCTGTGGCTGACTTTTTAAGAGTCAGAAGATTCCAATTCTGTCTTTTTGAAGGGCAGTGGACCCCTACCAAGAAGACACAGCAACATCCTGTCAAACCATGGTGCACAGTCTCTGCCCATGTGGTCTAAAATAAAAATAATTGAAACATGGTGTTCTGAAGTTTCCGGTTTCCTCTTGCAGTCACAGAAAGGAAAAGGACAGTGAACCAGGTGGAGTTTCAAATGTCAGCCTTCCTGTCCCTTAGATTTAAACCAACCAAAGACTTTTAAATCAGAAGAGGAAAAACAAATGATTCAAGTGTTATCGAGTGCAAAGAATGTGATAGTTGATGATCAATAAGTATATCATGAAGTGGAGTTCCACTCATATCTGTTCTCTCTAGGATTCTCTGACCTCTCACAGCTGCTGAAGGGTCTTGAGTTATTAAGATTGTTGTATTAATACACTAAAAATCACCAGTAGATCAGAAATGAGCTGCTTTCTTGTATATATTCATCATGGCTGGAAGTCACTTCATTATTCACAAATTTCAAAAGACACCCTGATCTCAAACCACTGCACTACATATGAATCACCTTGTGTAATCTTGTTTTATCTTTGCTTGGGTAATTTCTAATTTGATTGGCAACACAAAGAAAGGCAATGAATTTCATGCATAGAGCCACACAAAAGTACCAAGTGACATATGCAATGTCACAGTTCCAAACTAAAGACCAAAACTGATTCACTGGGACAACCTCTTGGGTTCGAAAGGTAATAGCTATGTGTGTATTTACAGAACTACAATAAAGAGAGGTGGATGTCTCTGGAGTTCTCTTTACTACAAACACTGTAGCAAAAGCACACAAGTAGTTTAAGTGGTTTTGAAAAAGAAACTTTCTCACAAATGGACTAACATGATTCTTTTTAGATACAGGATGAAACAGTTTAACATTGAAAATGAGCTTTTTAGTTCAGGAAATAAGAGGATCCAGTGGCTCATGGATTACATAGGGGTTATAATAAAAGTATGCAAAGTTGAAATAAAAATGTTTATGCTCTCTAATCTAATCAACCTCTTAATATGAAAAGAACTGCAGCATAGAAATCGGTTGAAATGGAAGAATAGCAACAAAAATAGTTTGACAAATCATCACAGATTATTTGACAGGATAATATCAATATGTTGAATACCTATGGAAATCAGTGAAAAAAATAATACAAATAAACATGCGGATGCTAAGTTGTGTTTCAAGACTTCATACCTACAACATGACATGCACCCCTAAATGATGGGGTTTGTGGTGGCACAATAGAGAATCTCATCTATAATATTGTGGCTACAACTTTAAATACCTATCCCTCACTCTCCAAGGGCTGTTCATCTTGCCCGCAGAGTGAAGTCTATATAAATATTTAATTAGGGCTTTCTGAATACAGTAGATAGGTGTGGACATAAAATTTCAATTAGGCCCCTCCCATTCTTTCACTGGGAAAACTGGGATGGGCACTTAGAGGCAACTCATTTCTTGTGCAGAGATGGGAACCCACGAATCTTGGAGAGACAGTCTGGCCTGCCAAGTGGAAGAGCTGCCTACACCAACCTAGTTTTCCATTTTCAAGTTTCGCTACTTTCTGGCCTCCATGTTTTGTAAAACATTCTTGTATTTTTGATAATTGCTCTTTTTATAAATGTAGCTTTTGCTCACAAGCCTGTGGATGGATTATTTATGGGTCCAGATGAAGTATATTTCACATTCTTGAGACTTCCTTGGTAGCCTGGCTGTTCACCCTGGTCAAGGCCCAATTATTCTTTCCTAGGAAGTCATAAGAAAACATCTGGTGTACTTATTGTATGCTCAAATCTCAAATGGTTTAAGGATCCTGTAAGGACCCACCTTCATTTGGTAATGAATGACATCATATCTCCCAAGAGGTAATTTCATAAATAGATACAAAACATTTAAACCAGGCTCAAGGTCTTCGTACATTTGCATTAATGAGTAAGTGGGTGAGGTGGCAGACACAAGGGAAGGGAACACAATTAGTTTCAGTGGTGCTCCCATACCTTCTTGATATCTTCTCCTGACTGCCAACTCTCTCCTCTTCCTGAAAATTCTATTCTAATCTTCCTTGGGTCACTCTTACGATGGTCATTCGAATGCTTTTATTTTCCAGAAGAAGTATCTATTGAGAGTTTATGGTGCTCTAAGAACTGGCTAAAAGTTTTTAGGGGCCTCCCTGGTGGCGCAACGGATTAAGTGCAGTGTTGGGGAGCCATCAGTGGCTGCCACATGAGTTCCATGCCTGGCCAGGTGAGATTCCCACATGGCGCAGCAGACCTCTCTTGCCTCACCTGCTGTTCCCCTCAGCAGTGTATTTCAGTCGATCTGCTGTTCTGCTCCCCACTCTGTCTCTGGTGATCCTCTCACCGCCCCACACCTCTGGCCTGTACTTCAGCTTGTATGCAAAAATAAATAAATCTTAAGGATTAATCTATTGTATTTAAAATATTTATTTAAAGTAGTAATACTTACAGTACTGCTTCATTGAATTGTTATAAGAATTTTTAAAATAACTTCTATATAGTGCTTAATATAATTCCTGGCATATAGTAAGTGTTCAATAAATGAAGTTCATGGGCAATGAAAAAAAAATATTTATTTAAAACAATGATTCATTTTATGATTAATATTTGCATCATTGCATACATTAGTATGAAGATAGCTATTCTAGGGAATATTTTGCAGATGAGGAAGTGGAGCCTTTCATTGACTGACTGAGAGACATATTTATTAATTGGAGGAGTCTAGACACTGGAACCCTAAGTCCTTTGTCACAGACTTATTTAAATAAAATGAAAAGTCATTCCCTAATGCCACAATGAATTCAAATCTGACCAATATAACATGATTTGTGCTCAATTTAATGAACTACTCCACTTCACAGATACACATTCACCTTCCATTCCTTAGCACTTTCTGGTTCCATACAGGTGAATACAATGACCTTCACTGACAAAGCCACACCTACCTCATTTCTTCACCTATTCCTGGTAGAATTTTATTTCTTGAATTTGTGGAACATGTAATTATTGTGTTCCCAGACTCTGGGTTATTCTATTGGGGTCCTGAGCTTCTCCCACCTATTTATTTATGTATTTATTGACTTGCAGGAACATTAGTTTCCATCACTCTTTGTGTATTAGAAGTACAGAATCATCCCCTCAGGTGTTGTTACCATACTGACCCATTTATTTACATATATGTTACTAGGCTTAGTATCCTACGCTTTGTATTATAGACTAATTCACTGAAAAATATATACATGTTTATATACATAGATCACAAATAAAATTAATGTCTCCGGCATGTTTCATCAAATTGAATTATACTACCACATTCCTTTTATAAGTAGTGCTCTAGTACTAACCATCTTTAGCTCAGATATCTTGTCTTCAGCCTTAGCTCTTGCTGGTTCACTTACACCATTTTTTAGTTTCTGCTACTGCATTAAGTGCAGCCCCAAATCTCAGTGGCTTAAAACACAGCTGTTTTATCATATTCCATGATTTTATGGGTCAGGGGTTTGGACATGGCTTTGTTGGTCAATTCTGTTCTGCATGGACTTGACTTGGTTTTCAGCTGGCACTTGAACTGACTGGGAAGGACCAGGATGTTGTCCTTTGTTTGCCTGGAGCATTGGCAGGAGTGACCACAACTGGAAGCCTGGCTGGGCCCTCTTCTCTCTGGACTCGCAGATCTCCCCACGTTGTCTCTCTGAGTAGTTAGATTTCCTACATGGCAGTTTTTAGAAAATAAGTCTTCTCAGTTAGGAAGTAAAAGTTGCCAAGCTCTTAACGATGAGGACTGGAACTTCAAGACCTAATTCTGTCTGTATTTTCACAGTTAAAAACCACTCAAAGAGCCGTTTAGATTCAAAAGGGAGAAATACAGAACTCTCTTAAAGGAAAGTATCTCAACCAGTTCATGGCCCTCTTTAGCTCGTCATACATATGCAAGAGTTTACTCTTTGACATCAGACTTTCATATATAGTCACATTTTTAATAACCACAGCTACCTCCGGCCTGTCTTCTCCTTATTTCTTGGCTGTCTGGGTTACTGTGCGGTGTGGAACTTATCGACACCTTGGCACTGTGTCATAGCTGGGCAGTCACTGTCACTAAGTCACTTCCTTCACTCTGTTTCTATTCTCACTATTTAGGCCTTTGAATTTCCATACAAGACAACTTCAATTGTAACACCACAGGTTGAAAATGGGTTGAATGCTTATATTAGTTGGGAACTGAAGTTTAGAAATACCATGGCTTGAACAAGATAGATATTTATGACTCAAAAAAATTCAAAAGTAAGTAGGTAAAGGCAGGTAAGGTGACTCTATGTGATTATTTTTTTAAAGATTTATTTATTTATGCATACAAGTTGGGGTGTAGACCAGAGGTGTATGTGGGGGGGAGGTGAGATGATTCACAAGAGCAGAGTGGGGAGCAGAACAGGTGGATACACTGAAATACACTGCTGAGGGGAGCAGCAGGCAAGACAGGAGAGGTCTGATGCACCATGTGGGAAGCTCCCTGGCCTGGGATCGAACTCAAGTTGCAGTGGCTGTGATAACTTCATAGTGCAATGTTAACTGTTCTCTTTGGCAGTGTGGGTTTCCAGTGGTCTGTTTTCTCTTAGGGTTGGATTTCTTTTTCTCTCATCCATTTTATTTTTGGTTAAAAGGAATTCCAAAAATTTTGACTTAAGAACATTTTCAGGTTACTGGGTCTACTAAAACACAACACAATAGCATATGATTGACATGTCCAATAACTAAACATTTTCACTAGTTTACACTGATCTTCACTTCAAGGTGGTATTCTAAAATACTTGAGTTTAAACTTTATTTTTAAAATATTTTAATTTCATATAATTATAGAGTCACAGGAAATTGTGAAAATAAAGGTAAAGTTCTATACACATTTGCCTGTAAGTGTGAATCTGTTAATTGGAATACCACTGGGTTGACAATTTTATTTGGTGACATGAACAGATTCATCATTATATCATCAAGACATTACATATATTTAAAGCCCTTAGTTTATGTAGTTTCCACAATACATTCAATTACAATTATTCAGTTATCTTTGTAGACCAAGTCTCAATGCCTAATTTACCACCAACTCATCAAGAATAACAGGTATACTTAATGATTAGGTAGAAAAAAATCTTTAGGGTACAGCAGTATAATTGTAAGAAAATTTCATGTGTGTAATAAATGTTTTAATGTAAAAATTTACAAAGAGTATTTTTGTAGATGATAAAATTCTCTAGTTTTATAGTGTAATAGAAAATTGTAACACTAGTAGATTACCATAAACTGGTGTTAATATAATTTTATGTATTTTGTCTAATATTTCAAGTGTCCTATTGTTTTAATTTTTCAAAATATATCAATGAATTTAAACTAGCCATTATTCTTCCCAATTTGAAATGAAGTTGTAGAGGTTTAGAGAGCTTGGGCGATTCATGTTTCTTCATGTAGCTGTTTCCTGGCCCAGTTCAAACTGCACTCAGCTGTACTCCATAGACTTTTTAAAAATATGTACATCATAAATAAGAATTTGTTAAATTAGATGGGTTATATGGGGGCTTTTATAATATCACTACATTTGGAGGTTACATTTGATGGATAAATTTAACTGATAGTAATCTTTTATATTTTGACAGGGTTTCAGAATCAACCTTGATGAATGATTCTATTTACATATGTTAATCCTTTCTTAGAAGATTAATTCAACAAGCATTGAAAGATATCTGGGCAGGAAAAGTGTTGCTTCTCAAATAAATTATAGTTTAATTCAAATGGAGCTGGGCAGATTCTTTAAGCATTCATCTTTTGGCCAATTATTGTTACAATATTACCTGGATTTAATTAGTACAAGTGATATATCAAGACCACTTTTTTCTTTTGAGTAGAGAAAAGCCCAATTTTTGTGGCCATGATTATTTTTTCCCTGTGGATAGATCTTAGGATATTGATGTTTTTCCAATGCTTACAAATTGTAATAAAAAGTTATATATATATATTTTTTTTGATTGCATACTTGCTTTTCCTTGACTTTTGACAGTCTTTTTTTTTTTTTTTTTGAAGCAGGTGTTGCACTGAAAGTAATTTGAGAAAAGAAACTGAACTTCCTGTTAGAACAAGCTTATTATACTTAATTGGTACTTATATCAGGGCTACATACTTTCCCTCCAAAGTTAATCCTGAAGAACAAATCAATAGGTCGTTGCTCAGGATGGCTTGCTTCAGGAGGTTGATATGAGTGCCCACTTGAGATATATAAATGTTGTCAGAACAGATTAGGAAAGAAAATTAAGTTGCATGAGGCCTTGTCTCTTACCAGCCATCCCAAAGCCAATTCCTTGGTAAGAATGGGATTTCTATGCTTATCTATTCATTTGGAAAGGAAATGTGGTAATTATTTATTACACTGGTCAACAAATTTTTACAAAAGTCATGTTACTGAAGTAAAATTAGTCATTTCCTTTCAATTTGTATGTGCTCAACACAAATATGACAGTCAAATTCTAATTTTGGCTTTAGTTTGTTTGTTTGTTTTTTTTTTTTTGGTAACCTGCAATAAATTGATGTTTACATCACAAAATGCATGCCAATAATAATAGTTAATACCTGTAAAAAATCAGGTCATAGACTATTTCTTAGATTTCTTTGCTTATTTCTTGTACAGCTGTTCAGGAATAGACTAGATGGAAGACGGTTTCCCTTGTGCAAAAGCACAGCCTTAAGACTCAGTTTCGAAGAGTCTAGAAATAGTCTCCATTCTTGTGGGTCATGAGTGATTTCTAAGGCATTCACGAGGCCCTCAATATTGGAACAGAATACCAGAGTACTTTCCTTTCTGCAGAAAGGCTCTAACTGCGGGTGGCACTTTGTGTATAAAGTAATTGTGACATCTTCTAGAAGATTCCATTGTTGGAATCTTGACCCTAGCAATTCTGCCTTATTCTTGGATAAGTCCAAATCAAGATCCAGGTCATTTAAGTCTTCCTCTTAGTCTGTGTGGGGTTGATGATGCACCACAGTGAAAATCTGGATCACTGCATGCTGATACAACAGGAGAAGAACAGGTCTGCTCACCCTTGTCCTCATCAGATGAATCAAGAGACTATTGTGCTGGAGGTTCTGGAATAGGAAGTCCCTCACCATGTGGAACTGGTCTCAATGCAGACAAAGTCTGAAATATTTTCAATGCTCAACCTTTCCGACAGGGCTTTCTACAGTGCACAGCTGACATCAGCTTACTTTAGCAGCCGCCTGGCAGTCATATTGCCTTGCATCAGAAAATGATGCAATCAGCTCTGGATGATGTGTGCATGATGGTATTTTGCAATGTGATGCAATTTTACGTCATTCCAGGCTGATTTAAGATGTTGTTGCAATCCTACTGGATAAATTTACATGGTGAAACATATAAAATGAATTATATGACATATCTTCAAAATGAGAGCTAATAAAAAATTTTCAGGGTTATATTCATGTTCGGCACACCAAGGTACTACAGATTAGGGCCTTTTTATGTCAATAACACTGTTGACCAGTGTTATCAAATACGAAACATGGAGTAATTACCTTAGTCAGACCACTATTAGCCAACTCAGAACAAAGTTGGCTCAGAACAAAGTGATAAAGGATGTTTTGGTGGCAATGGATAAAAGGAGTGTTGTCAAATTCTTGTTCCCCAGTCATCAGTGACTGCATGTTTCTGTGGCCTTACATCTAACCTCTGTGGCTCCCTATATTTCTCCATCCAGTGTGTACAAACATCCTCCCCTTGGCTATTCTGTTATTCGATGCATACAAATGGATCCCTGGGATAAACACAGTGGGAATACAAAGAAACACAGCCCATGCACTACAGAATCCAAACATTCACGTTCATGTTTATGCAAAATTAGTGGCCCTCTTTAACCCTGTTCTGGTGCAGCATAACAAACAAATAGGACTGTCTCACAGGAGAGAGCCAATGCCACATGGACATAATTTATAAGTTAATTAGCAGAGTCTACTGTGGCCAAGCAGTGACAGATGTGACACCTGCTTCAGGGGGAAAAAAAATGAGAAAAAGGACAGCACAACAGAGGTCAGCCCCTTCTCTGGGGTATTTGTGGTCACACACAGGTCACATTGTCTGGCACATGAAACAACATTTTTAATAGATCAAAATATTTTTGAAAGTTGAATTATCAACATGAATGTAATTAAAAAGTGCACACTGAATTCTCCCACTAAATCAATAGTCAGGGTACTAGGGGAAGGCATTTATACACCTAGAGTTGTTTAGGGCCAGGAAATGTTTTCCATATTTTAAAAAAATCAATGTATTTGCCTAACATTATTCAACTCTTCCATAAACTTTATTATTTTTTAATTAATAGAATGATTCAAGTGACTGAAATTTTATAAATAGTAAAATCAGTGGAAGGAAGTGACTTAGAGTAAAATGGGGGATTTATTTTGTTCTGTCAGGAGATATGAAATGAGTGAAAATAATGTCACCCTCTGAGAATCTGACTTTGGAAGATCCAGGAACATGAACTTATCTAAGTGTTTGATACAAACCAATCTCTTCTTGTCAGGATAAAAGAACGCAACATCTGTGGGTGCAATGCTGAACTCTACCTGAAGTGCGTTTTGGACATGTGGGGTTTGGAAAGTGGAGTCCTTGGGTTCACTCTGGAAAAGTTTCATTAGAGCTCCCCTTTCGTGGCACCAGTGAGTGTTCCAGGTGAGTTTCTCCAGGAGATACAGAGACATTAATTGTATCCCAAAGGGAAGGTTTGTTATAAAGGGAAGGAAGGGAAAGGATGTTTGTACAGACACGAGTGGGCAGAAAGAGCTGCCCCTGAAAGGGACAGGTTTGCTAAGAGAGGCCTGCACAACCACGGGTGGGCAGCCTCAGAGGAGAGCTGCCTTTGCTGCATTGTAAAGGGAGAAGGTCAGTGAAGAGAAGCACGACATGCCAAAGGTCACAGGTGAGTAGGAGGGCCGCTGCCCTTCAAAGGGAGAGAGTAGGCAACGAGAAGCACCTGCATAGGTACAGCCCCTTGCCAGCGCAGAAATTGCACTGATAGAATCTTTTCTTTGGGAGGGGCTCATTCTTTTGTGGTTTTGTTAACTTTTGTAACCTGGTTAATTCTGTGGTGTGGCTAGGTTTTATTGATAAGGACCAGGGATTCTCTACAATGGCCTCCATCTCCATATCCTGCCTCAGGTCTGCGCCTCGTGATACTTCCCATGGCATCTGATACTTTCTATGGCAGTCGGTTCCAAAGGATTTTTCATTTCTATAGCTGGTTTAGCACCTATTTTTTTTAAAGATTTATTTATTTATGCATCCTAGCTGGGGTACAGACCAGCGGCAAGGGGTAGCGAGAGGGTTCACCACAGAGTGGGGAGCAGTACAGGCACATCCACAGAAATACACTGCTGAGGGGAGCAGTGGGCGAGGCAGGAGAGGTCTGCCACATCACGTGGAAGTCTCCCCCGCCGGGTGTTGAACCTGCATCGCCGCTGCTGACAGCTCCACAGAGCAGCGCCCAACCGCTGCGCCACCAGGGGGGCCCTAACATCTATGTTAATCACTTCTACCCCCACTTCCAGCTCCTGGTTTTGGGTGAGTCAGGTTTCTGGTCTTGTGGTGCTTCTTTTCCAACTTGTCTACTCTTAACCTCCATCACAAGCATGGAACACACTTCAGATGCCTCCAACCATGGTGCCAGTCGAGCAAGTTGTCTCCCTAAGTCGAGGCACACTTTTCCATGCAGGCAGCATGTCAGGGAGTCTTCTGGAGTTCAGCATGTTTTGGGGAGTAAAGGACAGCTGATGGTTCGGAGGGTAGGAAAGCTGTTGCCATGTGCACTTTACTACCTGGAGTGGGCACCTTCCTAAAATGCATGAGCGCAGTCTGTTGGGCCGTCTGGCCACTGTAGTTGCTGTTTTCAGTACTGCTGGCCTTGTGCTGTGCTGGAGCACCTTGGCAGCTCCGGGAGTATCTCCAGTTGTGTCCCGTGTCATCGTTGTGATTTGGAACCTGGCCTACAATCTGGTTGCTGCACGTCTGCATAGGCAGGAAGACGCCATCTTGGACACGTGGCCTTTTGTTTGGAAGAAGAGCTCCACGTCCACAGTGGTGTGGAGACGCCACCTTCGTTGTTTCTTCTTTGGGACTTGAAGGACTGGACATTGCTTTAAGTAAGGTAAACGGCCATATTTTGGCCTCAGTAACTCTTTTTTTCACTGTTTGTTAAATAATTCCCATTATTATTGTTCCCTAAGCCGAAGTAGTCTTGCAATTGCGCGCAGGTACAGAACTAAGATAGTGACCGGTAAACAACTTGGGCAGTGCCCTTCACCAGTTTTAATGCCCCATCTGCCTGGTATCAGTTTCAGGGAAGAATGAGGAGGAGAGGAGAAGCTCACCATAACCTTCCTACTTCTTTTCTTTTCTCAAACCCTGTCAACTTAAAATATTCTGCAAAGCAAGGGCTGTTTTACAGGAGTGGTGTGTTCAGAGTTCCACCAAGACATGGGCCCTAGCTAAAACCACAGAGGACTATAGGGCTTTTAGAAATTGATGTTGCCCTTTTGCATCTTAAAATGTTTATTCCCAACATCAGCTAGCCACACACATATTTTTAAAAACTACAATCTATGAAAGCTTAAACTCTAAAATAACAAAATTCAAGTGTCAGAATCAAACAGTGTATCTGGACAGTCATTACCAAAGAATATTCCTTGTACCATCAGCTTCAACATATCACCTGGGAACTTGGTAGAAATGCAATTTCTTGGGTTTTATCCCAGAACTGCTATTGAATTGGAGGCTCTGGGGCAGGGTTCAGTAATTTGTTTTAACACATCCTCCAGGGAATTCCAATACTCTGAAGTTTGAGAGCATTGATCTAGTACTTTTAAAACATAATTCAATAGCTGGTGAAAAAGGGTATTCAATTTTTTTCAAAGTAATAGGTTGTGGCCGTGAAAGAACACGTTGGAGCACATTTGTGAGATACATTTTAGTTTATGTGAATTTTACGCAGCTTTTTATAACTGTCTTCTTGTTTCTCCTGGTTTCTGCTGGGATGCAGGTGCCATCTGAATGCAGAGTCTAGGGGGAAGGCACCTGTGGCAAAGACCACACTTGTGGCTTGCCCACACAATTCTGAATGGATGGGAAGAAATTAAGAAGCCTTAAGAATGACAAGGATTTCCATTTTAGCAAGCCTCAACAAGAGGAGGAAATAGCTTGTCTGGGGTTTGATGATGATAATACAGTCAAGATGTTTATCTCACGTAAACTGAAGATAATCCAAAGTGTAATTCCGAGTGGGAGTTTTATTCAACAGTCTACACCCAAACGCTTTCTTCTTGAACTGTTCTTGCTTGTTTGCCATTTGAATTTTTTTGCCCTAGTGTAATGTTGCTAGAACAGAGTGAACTGAACCTAGTCACTCACTTCCACAGGGCAGACTATGAATAAGTAGAACATAGTAACTTTTACAGTAGAAATTTGGCACACACCGCCTGAACAAATCTTCCAGGTCACTGTTTATGAATAGACAACAGTGATTGTCACTGTTGAGTGTATGCACCAAAGATCTCTACCTCTTTTATTCCCTTCAGGATCTGTTCAAAGATGGCCTTCTAAGAGAATGCTCTGGGTTATCTTAGCCAGCATTATCTCCCATCTACCTCAAGGAACTTCTATTCAACTATCTGCTGTATTTTCTCCATGGTCTTTTCAATATGTGGCATTACTCCTCTGTGCTTCTCTGTATGTATGTTTTGTTATTTACTTATTTCCTCAGTAGATGGGAAACCCCGTGAGAGGAAGCAGCTTAGTTCATTCTTCACTACCTGCCAACGATTTAGAATAATGCCTGTCACATATGAGGTGCTCAGTCTAAACATTTTTTAAAAGGAACTTGACCTATTCTCTTGGAAGCCATAAATATCAAAGATGGAATTTGAAATCTGTTTTACTCCAAAATCCATCATTACTTCACATATTTAATCATTACTGCCATATATTTAATGAATGTTATTATCATCGTTGTAAATTATAACTACTAGCAATTATGTGCTTGAATGACTTACATATATTTCAATCCCATTATTATAATAGGAATTCAGGTAGTATTATTCTGGTTTTATAGATGATGAAATGGGGAGATAAATATTTAAGAAGAGGGTAAAATAATAGACTGAAGAATAGAATAGACTCTGATCCCTTTGAGGTAACCATGGATCTCTGCTTGTGGATACAAATTTGTATAGAAAAATGTATATAACCAGGGGCCTCCCTGGTGGCGCAGCGGTTGAGCGCTGCGCTGTGGAGCTGTCCGCAGGCAGCCCGCGATGAGAGTTCGATGCCCAGCCAGGGAGAATCCCACATGGTGTGGTGGACCTCTCCTGCCTCGCCCACTGCTCCCCTCAGCAGTGTACTTCTGATCTGCCTGTTCTGCTCCCCACTCTGTCTCTGGTGAGCCCTCTCGCCGCCCCACTCCTCTGGCCTGTACCCCAGCTTGTATGTATAAATAAATAAATCTTAAAAAAAATGTATATAACTAGAAAATCATATCCTATCAGAGAGAGTAATTTTCTGAGACAATAATTTTTCCCAAATTTACAAACAGATCATAGAACTGTCTGAATTAGTGGTCGGATTCTTAAGTCCTTTGTCAGTGATAGTTGTTATAATATGGTTGCATCAGCGTCACCTGAGGTGTCTTTCCAAAGAGCAGATTGTCTGGTGCTATCTTCAGAGATGTGGACAGAGTGGGCATAGGCTGGTGCTTAGGCAACTCACCCAGGTTTTCCAAGGCAAGTGAGAAAAATTGTATTTTTTTTTTTTATAGATTCCAGTACAGTAGGCGACAAATGTCATGTGTTGACAGTGGCAGGGAGAGGAAGGATGTAGATTACGGGGAAAATCCCTACTGATGTCTCAATTGTGTACAAGGAAAGATGCAGTTCAGGTAATGAGTCATAGGCAACAATTACTCTTCCCTGTAGCCTGTAGGTCAAGTTCAGATGGAGTCTGGTTCTGATTAGCCTGTGGGGACAAATGAGATCAAAACCAGAATGTGTCTGGCTTTAGGGATATTAACACACCCCTCTGACAGAATGAATGTCTCTTCACTTAGAAAAATGACAAGAGAGCAAGGTCCCTGATGGGTGACTCTGGGCTGGAGGAGAGGAGGCCAGGTTTTAATCTCAGAAGAGGAAGACTTGCCACTGATGTGCCTGACTTTTGACATGAATGCTGCAGCTGCTTGTACTCAGGCCTTAAATTGGAGTGAGGAAAAGTCAGAGGCTGTCATTGGCTGGTGATGGATTTTCATCAGCTCATAACAAAACTGAATAGCTCAGACAGCCTGTTGAAATAAATTTAATACTATTTTGGAAAAAAAAAAAGAGCAGATTCATTTTTGGCAGCTAAATTCAATCCTGTGTGAAAGTAAAGCTAACATAATTTCATGTGCCACAAAAACCCTTAAATCTCCCCCAGGATTTTTTTTGCTCACCCTTCTTCTCTCTCCCCTCTATCTCTTTTCCTTTAGGGAGGCCTGGTTTCCTATTTCATGTGGATTTGGCCTCTTCCTGGAGAGTTTCCATTTCCTCTGCACATGAACATAAACTACTTATGGTTAACATGATATGGATCAGAATTGTCTTTCCAAAGGTCTTCCTTTGACATTCCATCCTACTGCCTGGACGTGAGGTCAAATAAACTCAAGGGGATTCCCTATTTTCTCAGGTCCTCCTCCATTCCTAAAATGGCAAAGAATTCATTATATAATCACACTTTGGGGGCAAAATCTAATCAATCAGAATGACTCTTCTCTTTCCTGCTGGGTTATTGGTGATGATGTTAGTTGTCTGTATTCTTTCCTCTCCCTTTTATGTCAATCCAAATCCACACTCTGCAATCAATATTAAAACTGGATTTGTGAGCCTAATATTAGTTGACATGATAGGAAACACATATTAAGTCTAAAAAAGATAAAACATATGACTCATTCATTGGGGTATGTGTTTCTAGTCTTTTGTTTATCTATATAAGCACATATGTACAAACAGAACTCATTTTTATTTCAAAGGGACCATTGTTTCTACCCTAATCTATAGTCTATTATTTTACTCTTTCCTTAAATACAATATTTTATAACATACTATTCAATTGTAAACATATTATTCTACTAATTAATCCTTTATTTTTGGATAACTATGCTATTTCATTACTTAATTGTCCTATAAAATGTCTGCAATTGTGAGTGCATGATATTAAAATTTAAGAAATTTTCTCTGATGTCACCAGACAGAAGTCACCTTGTATTTATGTTTCTGGGCCATAACTGGATTAGATAAGAACCATGTAGATAACACATTTTGATGTTTCCACAAAGATATGTTTTTTTCAGACATTCTGGCCTGAGATCAGGACCAGAAGATGACATCACCAGGAACAGACATTCCTAAAAGGTCCCCCTCTCACTAAACAATACTGTATGACTTTATCTCGCTCTCCCCACTGGAAGGTAGAGTCCTTTGGAAATGCTAGTTTCACTGTATCCTTTTCTTGTCACAAAGAAATAAGTACTGGTAGTTTGGGTATCCATCTCGGCAAGTCTTTCATTTGGTCAAGACACCCCACCACAAGAACGGACCCATTGAGTTCAGTTACAGGATGAATATCCTTCTAATATATTCTACAATTTTTGTCAATATGTGTGACTTTTTCTTTAACTTACAGCTTCCTATCTCCATAGTGGTGGCTATGGGTCTCAGCATGTGGTCCCCAAACTGATAGCATCAGGATCTTCATGTGTTTGCTAATAACACAAATGACGACCTACCCAGATATGCTTGGGATTTGGCCAAGAACCCCCCTGAAGATTCTAAAACACACTAGTGGTCACAACTGCTGTTCTAAGGCATTTGGTGGCTGGAGAAAATTCTCAGTCTTGCAGGCTTACCTGTCTGCCTGAGTCGGTGGAATTGAATAGATCCATAGAAATGTTGGGAATATATATCTCCTAGGAAAATCCAAATGTTTGACTAGTTCAGATTTCTGGACTAGCTGAGAATAGCAGCTCTTCTGGAAAGATTCAGAACGCCTCACATTACGTACATCCAGAAGGAGGAATGGCCTTCATTATCTCTCTTTGGAAGAACCACATTCACCTCTTGACTTTCCTCCCTGTTTAGTTCTCCTTCTTACAATTCAATCTTCATTTAATAACTAAAATTTTATTTTTGCCCCTTAAAATGATATTAAAAATGATGATAACCCTAACCAAAATGGCCCTCAGTTAATTCTCCTTGTCTGTTGAATCACATTTAAATCCATCAACATGACATGTTAAGAACCTTTACAGTCTGATCACTAATTACTGCTTGAATCTCATTTGACACTATGCACTTGTTCATTTTTAGTACCTTTAGTCACTTTTGGATCCCTCTACAAATCATTTATTTTTCAAAAATTCAGGTCTTAATCTTCAACCTGAAATATTCTTCCAAAACTTTATCAAAAAAAAAAAAAACCCAAAAAACAAAAAACATCCTTCCTGTCCAACTCACAAATATCACCTCAGTTGTGAAGACTTCTCTGTTATTCCAATCCATTATTATTTGAATGCTACTTTACTTATATCTCAATATGAGTCTCTCTTACTGTCTTCAAAATTAGTAGATTGTATTTCCTACAACTTGAGTGTAGGAATTAGATATTATCTTTGCAAATTTTAATGTAGTATCAAGCATTTAATAAGACTTTGACAATTGTTAAATTCTTGAGTTAATCATAAAAATTCAAATTCCCTAATATGTATAGAAGATTAATTAGGATCAGCCATTTACATGCCATACAAATTTAGTATTACTAAAAACTGAAAGTAATGTACTACTAGTCTGATGAGAAAAATAACTGATAAATGGTTTACATAATTGGGTACTATTTTAAATCATTTTTGCTAAAATTCAACAGAAAAAAAAAGGTGGAAAATAATTTGACAACCAATGTCCATTTGGTGAACAGTTTCTTTACAGAAAGAGCAAAGAATTCTTTTATCTAGTCCTGCACAAGGATGCAATCTATTGCCTTAGTAAGATTACACTGGTCAACTAATTTTTACAAAAGTATGTTACTGAAATAAAGTTAGTCATTTCCTATCAATTTGTATGTGCGCAACACAAATATGACAGTCAAATTCTAATTTTGGCTCTAGTTTTTTTTTTTGTAATCTGCAATAAATGGATGTTTATATCACAAAATGCATGCCAATAGTAATAGGCCTACGGTTAATACCTGTAAAAAATCAAGTCATAGACTACTTCTTAGATTTCTTTGCTTGTCTCTTGTACAGCTGTACAGGAACAGAATAGATGGAAGACGGTTTTCATTGTGCAAAAGCACAGCCTTAAGGCTCAGTTTCGAAGGTCTAGAAATAGTCTCCATTCTTGTGGGTCATGAGTGATTTCTAAGGCATTCATGAGGCCCTCGATATTGGAACAGAATACCAGAGTACTTTCCTTTCTGCAGAAAGGCTCCAACTGTGGGTGGCACTTTGTGTATAAAGTAATTGTGACATCTTCTTCTAGAAGATTCTATTGTTGGAGTCTTGACTCTAGCAATTCTGCCTTGTTCTTGAATAAGTCCAAATCACAAACCAGGTTATTTAGTTCTTCCTGTCTTAGGCTGTGTGGGGTTGATGATGCACCACAGTGAAAATCTGGGTCACTGCATGCTGATGGAACAGGAGAACAGGTCTGCTCACCCTTGTCCTCATCAGATGAATCAAGAGAATATGCTGCTGGAGGTTCTGCAATAGGAAGTCCCTCACCATGTGGAACTGGTCTCAATGCAGATGGAATGTTTGGGTAGACTGTTCTTGACTTCTTTTGCTTCATTATTTTGCCGGAAAGGGAGGAACCAAGCAGAAGTAACAGTCTTTGATGTGGTTGCTTGGCTCTCTCAACACCATGGGGACTGTAAATGGCATTGATGGTCTTTTGCCATTTCACCACTGTGAAAGCTGTGTTGTACATGGAGCACAGTATATATGTGGGGCCCAAGGCTTGTCTTGGTCACCAGCCTTGCATCAAAGTAAAGATGATAAGCCTTCTTCACTTGAGAAGTGATCCTTTTCTTCTGGTTGGCAAATGACACTTCTCCACAAATAGAGCAGAAATTGTCCACACTATTAATGCACTTTCGAGGCATTACTGTTCTGTATTGTGCTTAAATGGATAAAATAATAACAGTTCTATGGAACAGTAGCTTGAACTGTCTCACACAAAGCCTGAAATATTTTCGGTGCTCAACCTTTCTGACATGGCTTTCTATAGTGCACTCCTGACGTCAGCTTATTTCAGCAGCTGCTTGGCAGTAGTATTGCATTGCATCAGAAAATGATGCAATCAACTCTGGATGATGTGTGCATGATGGTATTATGCAATGTGATGCAATACTACATCATTCTAGGCTGATTTAGGATGTTGTTTCAGTCCTACTGGATAAATTTACATGGTGAGACATATAAAATGAATTATATGAAATATCATCAAAACGAGAGCTAATAAAAAATTTTTCAGGGTTATATTCGTGTTCAGCACACCAAGATACTACAGATTAGGGCCTTTTTAAGTCAGTAATGATCTCACTGTTGACCAGTGTTAGTGCTGTTATTATTATTTTTTTAATTTAAATTGTTCATTAAAGGTTTGGTATATTCCTGTCAAGGAAAACAGTGGTGCACAAGGCATTTCTCATAGGGTGGGACACAGATAATAATAATAATAATTACTATTATTATTATTATATATACACACACATGAATACACTTCTGTAAATTTGAATATTTTTGTGTATTAGAAAAAGGTATTAAAAAATCAAGGTTACATTGGTTTTCATCAGTGTACCTTTTAGGAGTACAGTTTCATAGCTGTTCTACGGATGTTACTGCACCATATCCACCACCAAAGCACTAATAGGTACCTCGACCACAGTCCATTTGATCGCCTTTACTCTTTGAACCCACCCTTAATCTCATCCGGTAAATTTAGTTCTCTTGTCTTAAGCCAAGGGGTTCATTTTGTTGGTTTGTTTGTTTTGTTTCTTTGTATACTACATAAAAGTGTAATCATATGGCATTTAGTTTTCTCCTTCTAACTCATTCCACTTAGCATAACCGCTCAAGTTCCATCTATGTTGCAGCAAATAACAAGGTTTCATTTTTTTTTAATAACTGAAGAGATTTTCATTGTCTCTGTGTGTGTGTGTGTATCACATCTTTTCTAGTCAATTACCTGTCAATAGGCACTTGGATTGTTTACATATTTTGGTTATTGCGAATCATGCTGCAACACTATGCAGATAACAAATAACATATAAGGAGGGGTATGTGTGTCTTTTCAGATTAGATTTTTTTATATACTTCAGGTAACTAACTAAAAGCAGGATTGTTGGATCATATGTTAGATCTATTTTTAACTTTTTGATTTTAACAGGAATCATACTGTTTTCTGTAAAGAGTGCACCAATGTACATCTCCATCAAAAGTTTTCAAGGGTTACTTTTTTCTTCACACCCTCATCAAAATTTATTTTTGATAAAGTCCTCTTTTATAGGTGCAAGGTGATATATCACTGGTTTTAATTTGAATTTTGCTAATAGTAAGTAATGATGAGCGTTTTCTTGTAACTGTGGGTCATCTATATTATATGCCTTTGAAAATTTTGAATTCAGCTGGGAAAATAAAAAGAAATTAAATTGAATTAATTAAGGAAGATAATAGTTTAAAGTTAACAATATTCCTGCAAAAACATGTAAAATTAGTGTTTAATGACCTCCAATTAAGTACATTAATCCATTGGTTTCTGTGTTGCTGGGTTTTATCACAGAAATGGATAGTCCATAGAGATACTTTTATTTTTCTATAATCCTTGGAATTATGTCCTGCATTTATTAGATTTGTGAGGTGATAGAGAAACAATAACTTGATAATTCTGCCCTGCCCCCTAATATGGAAGTCTGCTTGACTTGTTTTTAGATGGTCTTCTTGAAAATGCTGACTATATCTACACCTTACAACTCAGAAATTCCAATAGACCAAACAAAAATAATGTAATGAGATGTTCAGAAATGAAATGTATGAACAGCACAACTGTAAACTCCCCAAATGCTTGTGAATAGTAATATGGGATAGTATGTTTGCAGGAGATGGAATAGTATACAGCACAAAAAATGAACAGACTAAAACTATATGAAATAATATGAGTAGCTCTCAAAAACATAAGGTTGAGTGAAAAAGATCAGACAGAAAATAGATACTGTAATAGACTCTGTGTGTGTGTGTGTGTGTGTATTTTTAAGAAAACTAAGAGGGCTTCTGAGGTCTGGAGATACTGCGCTTATTAATCTAAATTCAGAGCACTGTACACTCAATTACAATAAAATACTCAGGTAAATTTAGGGTATATCTAAATATTAGACATCTTTTCTTCAACTAATTTTTAGAATATCCAATGACGGCAACTTTATGATTTATCAATGACATATGTGTAATATTATAGTTCTTATTAACATAGAGCATATCAAAACTTTTTACATTATTTGGAATAAAAAAGCATTGAATTCCAAATTATCATTGTAAAGTAGCAAATATGCTGTGGATTATACACAATCTGTAAATTCAGCTGTAGGTCTGTCAGACTGGCTTGAGTCAGTCTGTTCCCCTGCACCCTGAAAACCACAGAGACTGTAAATCAAGCTTTTCTTCACAATGATGCTGATAAAATAAAGCCCAAGGATCACTGAAACTATGGTTGACAGCTTTGGTAGAATATCTCCTTAACCCAACAAAAGTCACAGCACCAGAGGCTTCCAAGTTATGTTGTAATAGAAGGGTGAAGCCTTGATAACCCAGTAGATCAGTACAAAATACCAAGGAAAAAACAATTTATAAGGGTTTGTGTAAGGCCTTCTCTTGAAAGTGTTTTAAAGTCATTTTTAGAGGTTTCTTGCTATGAAAAAGCAGAGCACTGAAAGCCTGTGGGAATCTAAAGTACCTGAATAATACCGAGTCTTTCTTTGAAAAATAGTTTAAGAAAAAAATATTGCTTATATAGATGGCTTCCTAGATGATTTCTAAATTGTAATTTTAAAATAGCAATCCCAAACCTTTCCATCAAAATAGCAATAGTGTCTTGTAATTTCTCCCTGTCTCTAGAGATAAAGTATTAATTATTAGAACATTTTTAGTTGAAAAGCAAAGAAATAGTGATGTTTTATTCCATTAATATCAACCTTACCCCACTCCAAGTCCCTCCAAACTCCACTTCTAACAGATCCAAGAGTAGAAAAATAGTAAGAACTTAATAGCAAGAAAAAGAACCTTAAGAAGTTTGATGTATTTATCCATTGCCAAATAAAAGATATTATTTTAATGGATTATAGGTTCTTATATTAGGAAATGAAGCCAAAGCAGTAAACAAATTATGTTTCCTGTGCAAATGAAATTTTAAATTCACAAAAAATTCCTATATTTTGCTGACATGGCTATCAACCATAATATAAAAGAATCCACCCCCATTCCATATGGCTAATATTTCCTTGACACCTTTAAAACTATTAACAGATTGAGTAGCTTTCTTGTATTCCTTAAATACAAACTTTGGCACTTTTCAGCAAAAACTAACTGGAAATTTCTTCATAAAGGGACTCTTTATCAATCTATTAAAAAAAAAACACACACAACACTAATCAGTCAAGAACTTGGGTGCTGGATACTCCTCACAATTTTCTTTCTTGCTTTCTCAACTATTTTGTCCTGCTCTCAGCCTGGCCACTTACTAGAAACTCTAAGACCTTCCAGTCAAGATTCCTCACGCGGTGCCATATTCCTTTCCCAGTCTACTAAATGTCAAAGTCCTATGCTCACAAATGGTGTCATATCTTGATTAATTATTTGTTGATTTGCAAGCAAAGTGCCTCATTTCTTGATGTAGAAAACCAAAATAGTCAGATGGCTCACATGTTGCTCCCCCAATTTTGGCCCAAGGTGTGTGGGTATAAACAAAGCAGACGTTCATAGTTTTAACAAACTTTCTGTCTTAGGACACCTTCCAGGGTGTATATGGCACACAGAGAAGAGGAATTTAAGTAAATATTTTTTAAAGATTTATTTATGCATACAAGCTGGGGTGCAGGCCAGAGGTGTGCGGGGTGGTGAGAGGGTTCACCAGAGACAGAGTGGGGAGCAGAACAAGAAGACCAGCCAAAATACACTGCTGAGGGGAGCAGCAGGTGAGGCAGGAGAGGTCTGCTGCGCATGTGGGAATCTACCCAGCCCGGCATCCACGCACTACGTTTAACCCGTTGTGCCACCAGGGAGGCCCGGAATTTGAGTACATTTTAAAAAAAGATTTTTGATAAAACAAAGATGGGAATTTATTCTCAGACCTACAATGTTTTAGGCAAATATTATACTCATTTGAAATCAGATGTTAATGGAGTGCTGAAGTATTGCAATTGTCTCAAAAGAGTACCTGAGTGTTTGCCAGTTCTTGAGGAGAAATTATTTTTAATTCTCGTCTTTCAGATATGTGTGAAAATGATATTATTCCAATCTCTCTGTGTGGGTCTGTTTTCATCTGCCTGGTATTCTACTTCCAGGAGCCCTGCGCTGGGTGTCTCATCCCCTCCTCCACACTGCAGGTAGCTCCAGGTCTCAACCAATCCTAATGCCCTAAACATCAGCATTCCTACTGGTTCAAGAAGGGCGCTCAAGAATCAAGCAAGGTCAGAGGGCTTTACCTGGATACATTTATTGACATAAGGGGGGATAGACAGTTTCCCCACTCGATTGTTCTGCCTGGCTATGCAACAATCATGGTCTTTACAACACAGAGAGATCTGTTCTGCAGTGAGAAAAAAAAACTGCAAGGGAAGCACAGACAAGCAGAAACTAGAGCTAGGAAGAAGCCCTATTCAGGTTAAGCTGTCCCCAAATGCAAGGATCTCTAAAAAAGCAGTCTTTCCAAGTGGGTTGAAAACTTCCATGATGACAAATTGTGTTTCCAGAGGCAGCACATCACATCTTTTATGATTCTTATTGTTCTACTATGTTATCAACTATGATTTGCCTCCCTCTAAATTGTCTCTTATGACTCCAGAATCATGGGGAGCCTGCACGGACGTCATTTTTACATGCTTAAAGACACCTTGCTGGTTCTCAGCCTCATTTGTTATCACTAAATGTTATCACTTGGCACTGCCAGTTCAGTGGGATTGAACATGAATCTGACCCTAGAGGGCAAGATTTTTGCTTTATTTAAGAATCTAAGAGAATTTTCTGCAAGGTCAAGGGGAATAGCTAAGTAGGTAGTGGGATCATAGATTCCATCTCAATAAAGAAGGAAAGGTAAGAAAGGTAGTAAATACTTGTAAAGCAGAAAAGGAACACCATATTCCAGTGATAAAATGATGGCATATGGTTTCCAGAACTGTATTATTCTCATTTTTTTAAGTGGTAGGTAGAATAAAATAACTTGGCAAAGATCTAAAATTTCGACAAAGTTTTGTTAGTGCTTAGGAAATGGTAGAAGGAGTTAGTGGGGAAAAGAAAAAGCATTCAGGAACAAATTAAAAATGGAAGCATGAAGCTAATTTGAAAAATAGTGGTATTTTGGGACTTTTAAGTAAATCAACTGGCAGAAAATGCAGCTTGTTCTAAAAACAGGCTGCAGAGAGGCAATGATAACAAACTGAGACTATCAATAGATGAAGATCAGTAGAACTGAGAAACTTTCAGCAGTACCTATAATTTAAACCAAAAACAAAAGTGTGATTGTGTAGCTGGGAGCCCCTCTGTTTTGTAACAATAACAACAAAAACTCCCCTAAAATGAAAATTTAGGAATAAGTGAAATTAGATTCTAATTACCTTTTCTTCTCTCTTTCCTATCCCCTCCTCATTAACTGGCTCCACCTGCATTTCTGGGAAATTGGGAAATTGATTGTGTTACACTTCTAATAAAATTCTCTGTGTCCCTTTGGGGCTGATAGTGACTTTGGAAACAAACTGCTGATTGCTGAGAAAACACCTGCTGGGAAAGTCAACTACTTTGATTCAGGTCCCCTTAGACTTTGGGCACCTCCTCAGCCCTGGAAAAGTGAAGTCCTATGCACCCCCCACCCCCCCACCCCCGCCACGTTCCTTCTTCCCTATGAAATCCCAGCACTTCTCCCATTTGGGAAGCCAGGAATTTGGGGGTGCCTACCCTACTGACTCCCTCGACGGCCATCTGGAATAAACTCCTCTGTATTAATACATTTTTTTGTGTGTGTTTCAGAGCTCGGCTTTTCAGACACAAGTAGAAGACCTGGTTTGGTCACTTAAAATTGGTTTGGGGGACAAATTTCCTTTGTGTGACACACCCCCAAACTCCCAGACTTTGATGCTATGTCTGTTCTGAATGGTACCAGGACACCTTTGGAATAGTGGTGTGAATGTTTCTCAAAAGAATTTCTGGTATAGGTTTTAGAAAGAAAATAACATTAGTCATTTTATTAATCATGTAGTTATTTAAAGCTAAAAGATAAATTTTAAAAATTAGAATAAATAATTTTTTTTTTGTTTGGTAATTCTCAAATGAATTTGATTCAATGTTGTTTCTTCTTCATTCATAGAGTCCAGGAGATGTAGGTGGTGATTTCCATGCAATCCCAAAGGCTATCTTTTACATGGGTGGTTTTGCCCTTGTCTTACATACTCTTATTTCAAAGGATTTCCATGACTCTGAGCGTGCTATCTTTGGCTTGGTTTATGCTGGTGAACCTCAAACAGTCCCTTGGGGAGTAAAATTTCCCTTATTGCAGAGGAAGAGTGTACAGCAGAGAAGTTCCAGGACTCAGTTTCAAAGGCAGAGAAAATGCTGGATCAACTCTATGGTCTCTCACTCACAAAACTATTTGGAGTCCCTGTTTCCAAATCTCCAAAATCAGAATGATAGTGCTTATCAATAAAAACAACAAAAAAATCAATCTGATTTAAAAATGGGCCAAAGATTTGAATAGAAAATTTTCCAGAGAAAATATGCAGATGCCAATAGCTACATATGAAAGGGCGCCCAGTGTCACTCAGCACCATGGCAATTAAAACCACAGTGAGACACCACCTCACACCTGTCAGAAGGACTATTATCCAAAAAATAAGAAATACCAAGTGTTGGTGAGAATGTGGAGAAAAGGGAGTCATGCTTTGTTGGAGGAAATGTAATTTGGTACAGCCTCAAAAGAACTAAAAATAAAACTAGAATGTGGTCCAGCAATTCCACCTCTGAATATTTATCTGAAGGAAATATCAGGCCAACTAAAAAAGATTACTGTGCCCCCTCATTCACTGCAATATCATTTCTGATAACCAAGAAGTCTGTTGATGGATGAATGAATAAACAAATTGTGGCATGTAATACAATAGGATATTATTCAGCTCTGCTTGCCGTTTGCAACCACATGGATGGATCTTGAGGGTGTATGTGAAGTGGCATACGTCAGAGAAAGGCAAATACCATATGATTGCACTTACACGTGAAAAAAACAAAAACAAAGAAATCATGTTTGCTTTATTGGTTTAAGAGTGTTCAATTATTTTTCTCAAGCAGTTTGTATGTTGTAAATACCAAACTAATAGGGGCATCTTTTGTTAATGTGAAAACTTGGGTTAGAAGCATTTAAAGAGGGAGAAACTATAATTACTGAATTGAAGTGGGCATATATATCAAATAGAACATGTTACTTAGGACTCACCTTTGGAATTTTAACATGTTTCATTAGGATAAAATTTTGCTCTAAAAACAACTAAAAAAAATGTTCTGCCAGTCATTGTGGTTATGTCTGGAAATATGTGGTTGAATAATCTGAAGAGACGATAGATTAGGAACAGATTTGCAAACAATTTCAGGCTTGTGTTCTAGTTGCCATTAGATCTCTTTATATGCTGTTTTTCAGCAAATATGGGGAGCGGTCTAGTCTCAGACTGGGAGGGAACATCCTCCTCGTGAAGGCTTTCTGGAGGAGATATTGCAGAGTTTAGACATAAAGGACGTGCAGCCACTGACTAGGAAAGACCATGTTAGGTAGAAGAAAAATACTGAGCAAAGGTACAGAGGCAGGTAAAACATGACTAAGGAACTATAAGCTCTTTGCTCAAGCTAGATTAATATAGTTTATAAAGTCAAGACACACTTTTTATACTTTAGCATTCAGAGGTATTCCCATGTTGTACCATTTTTCCTGAATAAGCAGAAAGAGTTTCAATGTAATTGTTACAGACAACATACCAGATTATTCATATAAATATAGCAGTAATTCCATTAAGATCAGACACAATGTGCCCAGTATTATTTAATCTTTATGGACCTGTCTAGCAATACAATAAAGCAGGAAACTGAAATATTTATGGTTAATATCAGCAAAAATATAAAACTATCATTATTTGTATATGACAAGGATTTCTTTCTGAAAAATTCAAGGGAATCCAACTATTGGCATTAACAAATAAATTTTGTTTTATCTATATATGTAATAAAGGTACAGAACTTGACAGATACCTTATGTAACCAACAGCCTAGTAAGTCAACATAATGTGTTTCCATTCATAACAGGAACAACAACAAAAATGCTTGGAAGTATTCATAACAAGAACTCTCTTGAGCTGAACTAATCTGAATATTTTTGCAAAGAGATGCAAAAGAAGATTTAAAAATGGAGAGAAATACCATCTGCAGATGGGAAAATTGAATATGGTAAGTCAATACTTTCCTTTTTAGATTTTATGTAAACCTAGTAAAAATCATAATGCTATTTTTTTAACTTGACAATATAAATTTGTCACTCATTTATAAAAGCAATTATTGAGAGTTGCAAAGAAACATAATAATCTGTATTCAATTCCACTATTTATATCAGATACATACATTTATAAGGAAACTGATAACACTTAAAGCATTTCGTATTGGCATGGAAAATACACATATTCATCAAATAAAATACTCAAAAAATAGACAAAATTGAGATTTACCGTTTCTAGGCAGATTCAGTACAAAAGCAATTCATTATTTAAAACCAAGACTCTTAGTGGCTAACTCCTTTGATTGTAAGTTCTATGATCCGCACACAAATATAAATTATAGAAAAAAAAATCACAGACTTAATAAAAACAACCAGAACAGGATAGATGGAAATTTACCCATTTTAAAGAAGGTATGCATTTATAAATTTATCAAAAGTCACAAACACTGTGTAAGTTGCCTCATACATAAGTGAAAGTTTATTATGCTTCCAAAAGCGCCATAAATGCAGTGAAAAGTTAAATGTGGAAAATTTGCAACAGATGTAACAAAGGTAATGGTCTTAGTATGTATGAAGAGATTAAAAACAAAAGAATAAATGCATGAGCAAAAGAAAAGGAACAAGAGCAAGGTTTGGTAGATTATGAAATACAAATGTTCCTTTCAATTCATGGTTACACAGACCGATAAGAAAAAGACAGAATTGCTTAAGTGATGCATGGTATCTTTTGCCAGTGAAATAGAGAAGAGTAGTGTTTTGTTATTGCTACTGCTAAATAAAATATGAATTGTAGTTGTGATAATAAAGGCATCCAGGCACTATGTATGGAAACACAAGTCTAAGAAGAGTAACTTTTGGAAATTGATTTGTCAGTGTGGATCAAGGTCTAAAAATTTCGGCTTATTAAGGAAATTAAAATCTTGAAAAAAATAATTTAAAAAATCATCAGTTTCAAAGCAGCTCTTTATTTAAGAAAAGTTTTAGGCTTAGATTTTAATTGCAAGGTTGGTACCGAGATCCCTATGTCCCTCATCTATTTCCCCTTCTATTGATAAATTAGTGTTGTGCATTTGTCACAATGAATGAACCAATGTTAACACACTGCAATGCACTAAAGTCTAGACTTAATTTAGATTTCCTTAGTTCTTACCTAATGTCCTCTGCCTTTCCCAGCTCCCACCCATGATTCCACACTACATTTAGTTGCCATGTCTTCTCAGACTCTTCTTAGTCCCGATAGTTCCTCAGACTTTCGTTACCTTTGGTTGACCTGGAAAATTCTGAAGTGTCTTAGTCAGGTGTCTTATAGACTGAAACTCAACTAGATTCATATGGTGCTTTTGTAATATTGTATTGGATTTATAGTTTTTTTTGATGAAGGTCAGGAGGGGACATGTCTTTTCCAGAGCTCCAGTCCAGGCACTGATATTACCAACATGATTTCACCATCAATGTCAACCTTGCTCAACTGGCGAGAGTGGTGTTTGCCAGATTTTCCCACTTTTTATATCTTTTCTCCTTTCCCCTCTGTCCTCTGGAAAGAAGCTACTATGTGCAGCCTGTACTAACAAAATGTGGACCATTACTTTGAAAAAAAAATAGTAGCTTTAATTCCAAAATTATAAAACTGGTTAATTCTGACATTTCTCTAAGAGGAGTTATCACATAAGCATTGCAAGTCACATTTAAAATAACAATTTTGCAGAAAAAAATACCCTTAATAAAATAAGAGAAAAAGTACTGCACAGATAACTGGGTCAATGGCCTTCCTTCTAGGGTTTTAATTTTCCAAATTCTCTCTTAGTTCTCATTGCTTTTATAATCAGAAATAATGTTTTCAAAAGTTAAATGAAGGCACTTTTCCACTCAAGGAATATGTTTACCAAATGGCCTGGACATTTTGGCTGAACAGTGCATTCATTCTCTGGACAGAGCTAGAAGGACGTAGACTATATTTTTCTGTTTTCTTTGTGCTCCTTTAATAGTTGAGTCCCTCCCCCCCCAGCACACGTACCCAGACTCACATGCACACAGAAAACATTGTATTTAGTGTAACATAATTGATAATCATACATTACCTCATGTCTCACAGATCTGAGTCGTTACCATTTATAGACAAGGATTAAATGAGAGATCTTTCACCTCTACAAGATCAATGTATGTTTTCTAGCTTGGAGTCATCATCATAATTAAATGTTGTATTTTTTTAAAAAGTCAGTCTATTTACAGACAAATCTCATGTACCCTTGACTCAACATCTGCCAATGGGAGCACCTTGTCAGACTGTAAAACGTAAAGTTACGACCAAGTTATTTTTTGATATGATTCTCTGATCTTATTCAGATATTGCCAGTTTTACTGACACTTTATTTATGTAGATATAGTTCTCTGTTTTTCATTACTAAAGTAAGTTCATGTATCTTCCACTATGGTCAAAACAATTCTTTCACTCAAAAGACTCCTCATGTAGCCCTTTTATTAGTACAGCTGATTCCTTCCTGGACTCCACACCTTCTCTCTACTCTGGGGAAACCATTAATCTGTGCAATCTGTAATTTTGTCATTTCAAAGATGTTATATAAACAGATTTATATAATATGTGATTTTTGAGATTCATCCCCCATTCACACTCAACATATTATTCCCTTGATAGTCATTCAAGTTGTTTGTATTAATAATCCTCCCCTTTTTATTGCTGGGTAATATTTCATGGTATGGATGTACCATACTTGTTTGAATATTCTTCCACTGAAAAATAACAGAATTATCTGTTAGCTCTCTGGGGTTATAATGAATATAACGTTTCCATGTTTTAATGTGAAACACAATCCTTGTTCTGGGATAAATGCCTAAGAATACTTTGTTGCATGTTTAGTTCTCAAGAATCACCTGTATTGTTTTCTCTTAACTAATCCTCTACTTTCCATATATCCTATAATGAAAGACATACAAAAATAATGAAAGTAGCTAAAATGCTTGTTACAAGTTTTCAGAGTAGATATAGATGTAAATGTCATTATTATAAATTTCATTAATGAATTACATGAAATATGAATTGTACTTGGTTACTAAGAGCAAATTAATGACCTTTTACAAGGTGAACACATCCTCCATGTTATTAGTATCCAGAGCAGGTAATAGAACATTACTTGAGTCTTATAGGACTGCTTAGGTCTCTACTAGCAGAATCCATAACTCACACCCTTAGTGTAACATGCAGAACTTTTGTGTACTTTCAACTTTTACAGACATGGCTTTATACCATATGTGCTTTTGCAGCTGGTTTCATAATGCCATATTTGTGAGATTAATCCAGATGTGAGATACTGTTGCATTGAGTAGGTCATACATTCTTATTGCTGTGTAGAGTTTCATCATATGAATCTATCACAATTTAGTTACCATTTTATTGTTAATTACACTTCGATTGCTTCCATTTTTAGCTATTATGAATAGTACTTGTATGTGTCTCTTTGTGAACATATAGAGATATCATTTTGAATGTCTAAGAAGAATAACGAGTTCAAATGATATGCATAAATTCTGCTTTAGTGAATGTTGCCAAATGGTTTTCTGAAGTGGTATGTTAATTTATGCTTCCAATGGCAATGTATTGGAGCTCTCCATCCAAACATGTGTTTTAAATCTCCTTTTTTTTGTCACATGAGGATTCCGAGATTAAAGATGTTTAAAAGTTTTTATGTCATGCAGCTAATACGAGAAAAATCCTTAGTTTGGACTCAGGTTTGCCTAATTCCAATAGTATTCTTTTCCTATGAGACCATAACATCAATTACTTGACTTCAATATATACTTCAACTAAACTCTCATTTTTTGTTTGTCTGATGCCTTTCTACTCAAGGTCCAACACAGGAAATTCATGGTTTTCCTTCCAGTTCTGTTAGCTCCTAGCCCACCCTACTGTCTTTTAATCAACTGTAGTCACTTGTAACTACATCACTTCAATCAATGTCCTGGTTTCAATATTTATCTTTTAAATATTCTTAGTTTAGTATCTTGTCATCTGGAATGGAAATTTCTTGAAAGCTAACATATCTTTCTTTAATATTAAAGAATTTGTCAATTCAATTAATAATCACTTAAAATTATTAAATCTAATTCACATCTAACTACCTCAAGAGTAAAGCTATCAGCTAAAGTTTAAATGAGAAAGCAGACCAATGGAAAGCATAGTCTTGAGATATAGAAAATTTTGGAGGAACTCCTGCACATATGTAGTCTGAAATGGCAGACACATCAAATCTAAAATTAATGAGTGGAACTGAATTTTATTTTGCATTATTATTTATAAGTTACTGAGTTCAACAAATTTGGACCAAATAGAAAAACTCATATCACAAGATAAGTAAGATATATTACTTGTGGGAAAAGCAAATTAAGAGTAATAAGTTATATCCTAAAAGATGGTTTTAGATGAGATTTGAAAAATAGATGGGGAGTTAATGAGATGGAAACTACAGGCAATAATTACTCTCAATCAAAATGTCCTCAAGAGAAGGATTTTTGCCTTTGGAGAGGAGAAGACTTTGTTTAATTCATATCTGTTTGGAGAGTACCTATTACATATATGTCTCCGTGTTTTAGATAGTGTGAAAACTGTCAGTAAAAGGAAAAGGAAGAAAGAATATAAAGATACAAGAAACTCAAAGAAAAGCATGGCCAATAACTTGTTCTGAAATTTTAAGCACAATTTAAATAAATTGGCTTTGATTTGACATCCTTAGAGCTTCCTCTTAGTTCTATAGGGTGGCACACAGATAGAATTCCACAATTACTAGAAATTCCATTTAAAATAATCAAGATATCAAAAAAGATAAAAGCATGCCATTTGCGCAACATGGATGAAACTAGAAGCGATTATGCTCAATGAAATAAGTCAAAAGGAAAAAGAAAATGTCAGATGGTTTCACTTATAGGAGGAATATAGGGAAAATGAACAATAGATCAAAAAAAAGAGAGAGCGAGAGTCAAAACTTGCAGGCAAATTATAGATCTGAGGCATACAGCAGGGAAAGGAAAGGGAAACGAGTCAAAACACGGGAGGGAAGAACACACACCTGTGATGGTTTACAGGCGATGTGGTGGGAGATTTATGGGGACTACACTTGAGTGTAGAAATCAGCTATTGCACAAAAATAAACAACAATGTAAGCAAATAAATATGTTTAATTAAAAAATAAAGTAAAATAATTGTGATATCTCATTTTACCAAAGCAATTCAATCTACCAATCTTATCACATGGTTTTCTATTATAAGAAGACAAGGTGTATGTAATCCACTCTGCAAAGGAGGACCTGAATTTGTACCATGATTCAGAGGTGAATTCAAGTCTAGAGCACCTCACTCCTGGCATGGGTCATGGACAGTGACCTTTTCCCTGGATGATGATAAGTGAAAAACAAACCAGGGAAGCAGACTTTCAGTGCTGGAACTGAGGTCCTCTACTTGAACATTTGCATCTCTCTATTGCTCAAGTAATAATGAGGCTACCAAAACTATTTGTGTGAAATTCTTGTTTATTTAATGGCCTATAAGAGGCAAGTGAGCTAAAAAAACATATAAATAAATTGCATAGTAAATAAAATATATGCTAATCTTCTTAGTGGTCACAGTACAAATTATAGGAATAACAATCAAAATACAAGTTTTGCCAATCATATAGTCAAAAATGAAAGCACCTGTGAAATCTAATATCAGTAAGTGTAGGGAAAGGCTCTTCTCATACATGGTGGGGATATGACGACAACAACCATTTTACAGGGCAATCAAATTTTAAATATGCATGTTCATTCACTTAGCAATTTATTTCTAGAGATCTGTAACTTAAATTACTTGTTGAAGTGTTTAAGGACATATGTGAATGTGTTTCTGTTATGTATATTCTAAATAAGTATATGCATAATTAGGCATTATATATCTATAATTATGTAATACAGTATTTGTCAGAATGATTAAAATAATAAATAATTGAAGGAACTATATTGTGGAAAAATAGATAAATTAGCCTTGATCATTATATAGCCATTAAAAAATAACAACCACAAGGGCTTTCCTCGTGGCCTAGGGTTGGTTTTTTTTTTTAAGATTTATTTATTTATGCATACAAGCTGGGGTACAGACCAGAGGTGTGGGGAGGCAAGAGGGTTCACCAGAGACTGAGTGGGGAGCAGTACAGGCAGATTGACCGAAATACACTGCTGAGGGGAGCAGTGGGCAAGGCAGGAGAGGTCTGCGGAGCCATGTGGGCTTCTCCCTGGCCGGGCGTAGAACTCACGTCACTGCTGACAGCTCCACAGTGCAGTGCTTAACCGCTGCACCACCAGGGAGGCCTTAGGGGTTAAGTTTTAGCACTATCACTGCTACACCTGAGTTCAATCCCTCGCAGGGAGGTAATCCACATATGGTGCAGCAGACCTTTCCTTTCTTGTCTACTGCCCCCCTTATCAGTGTATTTCAGTAAAATCCACCTGTTTTGCTCCTCTTTCTGTCTCTGGTGAATCCTCTTACCGCCTCCCCGCCAGCCCCCAGACCTCTGACCGACATCCAGTTCTTCTATGCAAATAATAATAATAACAACAATAATAACCAGAAATATTCATATATTGATTTAGAAGAGTCAATTCAGACTGGTAAATGTAAAAACTAAATTGTACAAAATATGTATAATATGACCTAGTGTCTTATTTTATAAATTGAAACTATAATATAGTATAGTATATCTCCATTTAAGTGTTGGTTTATTTCTGGCCTTTCAATTCTATTCCACTTTTCTGCATGCCCGTTTATGTTCCACTTCTATGATATTTTGATTTGTATAGTTTTTATTATTAATCTGGGAATGTGCTACCACCATTCTATTCATCCCCTTTTTTTTGATAAGGATTGCTTTCACTATTTGGGGTCTTTTGTGACTCCATCTGAATTTCATTAATTGTCTATTTTTTTTTAAAGATTTATTTATACATACAAGCTGGGGTGTAGGCCAGATGTATGTGGTGAGAGGATTCACCAGAATCAGAGTCGGGAGCAAAACAGGCGGATTGACTAAAGTACACTGCTGAGGGGAGCAGCGGGTGAGACAGGAGAGGTCTGCTGCACCATGTGGGAAGCTCCCTGGCCAGGGATCGAACTCATGCTGCAGTGATTGCAGGCAGCTTCATAGTGCTTCAACTTAACCCATTGCACCACCATGGAGGCCCCACTAATGGTCTATTTCTTTGAAGCTTGCCATTGAAACATTGGTAGGAATTTTAATTAAATCTATATATTGATTTGAGTAAGATGGCCATTTTAGCAATGATAATTCTTCCAATCCATGAACAGAAATGAAGGAGAAGGAGTTACAACAGATATCTCAGAAAGCTCATAAGTGATTACCATGGTCATTTGTTTACTAGCAAATTGAAAAATCTACAAGAGATGGACAAATTCTTAGAAATGTGAAACCAGCTGAGATTGAATCAGGAAGCAAAAGAAAACTTGAGCAGACTAATTATAAGCAAGATAATTGAAAGAGTAATCAAAAATACTCCCCAAAACAAAAAGTTCAGGACCAGAGAGTTTCACTAGTGAGTTTTACTAAACTTTCAAAGACAAACTAGTACTAAGCCTCCTCAAACACTTATTAAAAAATTGAGAAAGAGGGAATACTACCAAACACATTTTATGAGGTCAACACTTCTACCCTATACTTAAATCAGAAAACGACACCAGAAAAACAAACAAAACAAAACAAAAAACTATAGACCAATTTCCTTGATGAACATAAATGCAAAAATCTTCAACAAAATCTTAGTAAAACAAAGTCTGCAATGGTTTAGTAGGTCATGTACCATGACCAAGTTGACTATATTTCAGGTACACAAAGATGGTTTAAGACCCCAACATTCATCAATGTAAATCACCCTATCAACAAATGTAAAGATAAAAACCATAATCACATCAATAGATGCAGATGAGGTATTTGATAAGAGTCAACATCCATTTACCATAGAAATCGTTAAAAATGGAAATAAATGGCACATACCTCAACTTATGAAAGGCCATATGTGATATACCCACAGTAAACCTCATTCTCAGTGGTGAAAAGCTGAAAACTTTTTCACTAGTCTGGTGCAAGATGAGGATGTCCATTTCACTAACATTCAACATAGTCTTAGAAGTCCTAACTGGCACCATTAGGCAAGAGAAAGATATGAAAGGACTCCAAATTGGAAAAGAAGCAGTAAAACTACTACTATTTACAGATGACATGGTAATAAACATAAAACCCTGAAGACTCCACTAAGAAATAATTGAAACAATAAATCATTTTAGGAAAATGGGAGGTTATAAAAGTAATTTACAAAAATCAGTTTCATTGATATATATATGCAACCAGTGAGCTAAAAGTGGAAGAAATCAAGAAAATTATCCTATTTATAATTGCATCAGAAATAATTAAATATGTAGGACTAAACTTAACATAGGAGGTGACGAATCTGTACAATGAAAACCGTAAGACAGTGTTAAAAGAAATAGAATAGGACACAAATAAATGGAAAGATATTCTGTCAGTCACATTTGAAAATACAAATCTATAATTTAATTTTAAACTATACATTTTTTCTTAAAGGAAAACTCTTAAAATAAGTAATAAAATATTATGCATATATAACATATAACTATATGTATAATGTGTATAGCCAAATGTGTATATTATTTATATATAGCATATGTTTTCATTGTTTGAAAATGTTTTAGCTATACCTATGGTTATATCAATATGTAACAATGGCCTTTATAAAAACATTGGGGCTGAACATCACAGTAAAAGTTTACTTGACCAACATTTAATTTATCTATTCTCAAGGTGTGGTTCTACACATAAAGCTGGCAAAAAGAGCATGTAGATTGGAAAGGAACCCAGTAGAGGAGAGGTAATGGGTCATAGTTAGTTTTTAATTAACTGCCTTTGCTTTTTCTGCTTGTTTCAAAGGGAACACAGATGGAAAAGTAATTAATGCATAAACTAATTAGTGACCTCATTTACTAATGTACATAATAAATAAAACAGATTGCAGGAAATACTCAACAGGAAGAACTAAGGTGAGGCCAGTAGGGTAAGATGTAATTACACTTATGGTTGAAGTAGCAGTAAGCCTTGAAATAAATTATGCATTTCCTTAAATTTTATGTTATCAAGGAGACATCAGAGGGAAAGGTAAACCTAATTTTTATTTTCTTTTTAATAAAAAGGTGGCCAAACACATTTTATACTATGTCAAATTGTATATAATTATCATGCATAAATCTAATTTTTAAACAATTCATCCAATCTACCAATACAAAAACAGTTACATTTTATAGAATGATATATAAATTTTCAACTCTAATAGTGTAAAATAGAATTTTATGAGTTATGTCTTCTCTTTTGAATCTTTTAGCCTGGATTAATTTTGACCAGAACATATTTTATTGTATGACTATTGGGTGCAGGGCAATGTGGAATTGCTGTTAATATAATTTCCATGTTTTTAATCTAAAAAAAATGCAGCATTAAAAGTAACTAAAATCAAAGTGAGGGATAAAGATCATCTGCCCCAAACCACCTTCTTCTCAGTGTTGATTGCAAAGGAGTGACTGGACTCATCTATATATTTAAGTAAAAAAGTTTGGACACGTGGAAAAAAAAGTCAAGATATTGGACAAATGATGGATGCTACAATTAGTAATAGTATTGTAGATAAAAGATATAGGCACTTGAAGTCAATACTTCATCTCATTTTAGGAATTATTTGCAACATTTAGTTACCAAGATATTTAGTGATGAAGTTGGGACTACAACATGTTGACGTTCAGGTCAATAACTTTTCCATTAACAATAGGTGCCACTATTAGTGTGAAAGGGGTTGTAAAGGGTGGACAGAGACATTATTTCCATTGAAATGAATGTAAGTTTCCCTCTACTCCTTTATGTTCAGTAAAGTTCCTCTTCCATCTGTTCTGCCTCTCACTCTGCTTTCTTTTCTCTGTACCTCCACTCCTCTCTTCTTCCTTTTCCTCCTTATATCCCTATTCTTCATTCTTGCTTCCATTCCGCCTTTCTTTTAGCTTTCGTTCCAGCTCTACTACCAGTTGAATAAGATCACAAGCAAAAGATGTATAAGGAGAATATGCTGTTTTCAGCTCTATGTAGAAAAAAACATGTCCAAAAGTCTCATAAAACCATTTGGTGGATAGTAGCTGAAAAATGCAGAAAGAATGACACAGTGAAGTTACTTTCAACAGCAGTGTGAAGGTGGCTACTGAAATTCTGTTTGAAAAATCATTCATTATTTGGGACAATTTGGGTCATGTCAGGTCTCTAGTATCCTTAGCCTTTGGCCAAAGATACCCTCAATCTTTGTGACAACTTAAAAAGTATCATAAATTTTAAAATACCTTGTAGGAGGTAACTGTAATCCCTACTGAGACTTACTGATGCTTTGAAAGAAAAGGTGTTGATCTGTGTTGGGTTTATCACCTACTGGTCATTTCAAACAAAACTTTTTCTTCAACCATAAAAAGAAATCTCATCTTCTTCACAGAGTTCTTATGAAGTTAAATGTGATAATGTTCACAGAAGTAGGATTTCTTCCATAGGAAAGGGAATTTTCATCTACCTAAACTTTGACTATAACCTTACATTGTTGACACCTACATTTTTTAAGTAATCAAAGGCATACTGAGCAAAGAGTGATCTCATTTTTCTTATAAGGAATCTATCATGTTTAGGTGAAACTCAGTTTGGTAGTTTCCAGATATAATATATCTCAAAACCTGATTTCAGGTTTTCTCTGAAATGCAGTTGACAGCGGGGCCAGAACACTAAGCTCCAAAACCAATGCTCAGCTTTGCTTAAACCAGAGCTGCCCTGCCCTAATCTTTTCCTCAAGTCAATTCTTCTTATCTTGATCAAAAGATTTTACAGTTGAAGAAATTCTAGCAATATCTTAATGGAGCATGGATTTCATGTAACTCTCCCCTCATTACAGACAATTTATAAAAAAGAAGTCAACTGTAATTTTGTTTTTATGTGTACTAAAATCCTCTATAACCCCAAAACTAAAAATAAGAGAGAAATTTGATCTCTATTCTCTTGAGTTTTGAGATTGGCCATGTGCTTCTATAAAAGGGGTTGACTGTGTATACTTTACAACATCAGGTATATATTGACATATCTGTAAATAATCTATTTCATCCATTAATGTGACTATAAAGTAGGCAATTTAAAAATGTTCTTTATTAGTGGCTATTTTACTCACAGTCAATACTTAATAAGACATACACTTTGCAGAGTATAATTAGTTTTTCATCTCTTATGCAAATTTATCAAAAATGATATTGATTGAAGGAATGAAGTGTAAGACATCTAATTTGGATAAAGAGAAATGTTTATGTAAAATAAATTAATAAAAACAGTATTGACTCATTTATTTTTAGTAACAGTAGAGACATATGTGTATGATATTTTGTGTTTTCGGAGGGAGTTCCTATGATGATTGGCTTCAAATATCAAAACTACCCTATGTAGTTGTAGAGTACTGCTATATTTGTCTTACAAATGAGGAAAATGAGATCACAATAAAATAAGGAAGTAGTACATATAGAAACATACCTTAATGCTTAAATTCCTCCTCTAAATATCTAATATACAGTAGTAGTACAATCATTGGAATATAGCCATTAGAAAAAAAGTATCTTAACAGCCATTTTGTTTTGTGGTGGAGGTATGTCTAAACCAGAACCTGTTATTTCAAAGACCTACATATGATCAAAGTCAATTACCATCTTCCAAAATTATTTTGTAGCAGAAAAAAGTAACAAACACATAGACATACACCTCCTCTTTAGAGACTGAATTTCAGAGGAATATCTCAGATAACTTTAATAACAGTATGCAACTTTAAAATGAGTTATGTTCATAAAATGGGCCGATCTATAGGCTAAGTACTCATATACATTTTCTGTTTTAATCTTTATAGTAGCCAGATGAGATAGTATTATCTTCTATACCCTATAGATGAGAAATGAAGCTCAGAAAGATTAAATTTGTCCAAGATAATACAGTGAATAAGGAAGAAACTGTCTAATACTAGACTAGTGGAGCCAAATACTATTTTATGTTGCTTCTCTCTCTCTTTTTTGTATTCACATTTTATTAAAACGAAGCTTAGAAAAACTGTGGCTATAATTTTATTCACATTTTTAAAATTAGTTTATTTTTTAATTCCAGTACCATTAGGGTTCTCTTCATCAGGCATCGCTGCTATCAGGTACACACCATCAAATTGGCCACAGTCTACCAACTTGGACCACTCTGCTTCCATCCCTCTTAGTTCCTGCCCCTCCTCCACCCTGTACCTCCTTTTGATGCTCAGGTTTTTAGTCACTTTTGAAGGGCTAGCTTTTAAGATTGTTTTCTCTGATTCTTGGTTTGGTTTCTCTATTCTCAATAGCTTAGCATTGTAAATTATTGATATATATTTTTATAATAGAGTCCTTCATCTAGAGTCTAAGGAAAATCCCAGAGTGAAGTTCTAATATAGTAGTTTGGTCTTTTCAATAGAGCTAATCACAGATTAAAAACTTGATTAAAAATGAATGAATGTTCTATCAATTCAGTATAAAAAATTTGGTTTCTAGTTTGTTTAAATACCTTATAAGCAAACATGGTTCGGATTAGAATCTTGTTTTCTAAGAGTCTTATAGATGATGCGATGCTGAAGTTTTAACAAATGACTAGGAGATGTCCACACCCATCACACTTGCAAACATGAAAGTGTCTGTGACTTAGGGAGTTATGCAGATTTTTGCATGTCATATGCTCTGCTGTTTTAAAAGCAGCTGTTGAACATGGACTGGGATAAATGAATTATTCAGTTTCATTCCATTTACTTCCTATTATTTGTAGAAAAAATATTCCTTTTGAATCTAGTCTTATTTAATTTCATTTCTCTAAACTCTGTTCCTTTCCCTTCATGTTTCTTTTAATCTTCTATGCATTTTGCTGTTGGAAAGTTTACCCAGTAATAACTAAATTTAGCCTTATATGAAACTTCTTATTTAATAGAGGTCAAAAGACAAACAAACAAATAAACAAACAAAAACCAAACAATTTTCTCCTTTTGTGGACTGCAGGACATTCTAGGGAAATTTTTTTGAGATGCCAAACCAGATGTAGTAAAATGTCTTTTATCCAGTACTAAAATCTTTTCTCCTAAAACCTTTTAAAATTTAATAGCAGAAATATATCATATTAACACCCAGACTGCTACATTAAAGTAGCATTACTCTTCATGAATTATAACCTCCATAATATGCTAAATTCTGAGAATCTCCCACTCTTACTTTAAGCATCAACAAGCAGTATTTAGGGTTTGCAAAGGTAGACACTCAACATGAAACATAATTTATTGTCACCAATAGACACTGACAGGTTGGGCCCAACAAGAATATATATTATGTATTTCAACAATTGTCATAAATATTTATTGAGGACCCATTGTGTACAGACTGATGTGTTTTATGCTCCATGGGGGCACACAAAATAAAATAGATGGGAGGAACTTTAACCTCACCAAAATTAAGAGTTTTCAGAAAGTGTCAATAAATCAAGTTGAAGATTATATTGGATGACTTCTAACTTTTTTCCAACTCTAAACTTGCAATAGTCTTCTGGCATGTCCTTTAATGTATTGTATTTTAATTCCACTTGACAAAACATAGTTTAGAGAGTTTCTCATAAGGATTCATTTATTTGGTCAAGGAGACTTAGAAATAGATGAGTAATTGTGACAGGAAGCTAAGACAAGTGGTTGCTTTGATTGAGCATTAAATTATCCTTACTTGTAGTTTTGGGAGTGATTCCTGAAAGTCTTAACATTCTACACTGTGGTGGGAAAAAGAAATGAAGCAGCTTTCTGTGACTGCCATCAAAGACCAACTTGATTGTGGTTTTGAGAAAGAAAGCTCAGAGTCTCAAGTGATTCTGTGCAATTTTATTCTTACTTAAATCAGGAAAATATATTTGCTACAACTGAAAAAAAAAATCCCCATAAGCTTCTTAATAATGGTGGGAAAAGTAGAAACATGATAATATATATCCATTTGTGACTCCTTGCTTTCCCTCACTGATGAACCAAAATTGATTGGCCTACAGGGGCTAGAAGTATCTGAAAGTCGTATTTCCTGGGAAGCATACTGGTTTACCCCAATTATCTGTTGCAGATCAAGATACTGCACAAGATTTATAAAGACTGGTTTTTCAGTATTCGTAGGAGGATGATAAACATTTTCCATATCAAGAACGATAATCATGAGTGTTTATGATAAGCTGGCTTTGTAGAGGATGGTGGAGTTTAGGGGGTGGGGTGAGGGGTTGAACCCACCCTTTGGTCTCCTTGGAGGCACTGTTGACTTTTAAATCTTTCTCTGGCCAGTTAAAGAGAAAAATTTCAGTTCTTTAGAGCAGACACTTTGTTGACATTAAATGTATGCATAATGCATAGATGGGCATTAATTAAAGGCAGTTTTAGAGATATAATAGAAAATACCTTTTATAGGGATTTTGTAGGAGGCATAAATTCACTTTTTTTGTTTAGCATCTTTTTTTTAGTGAGCTTCAAACATATTAAGATACAATATCAAATTGTCATTCAGCAAAACTGCTTCTTCATGTTCCATTTAAGTCTGAAAAGGGGTTGAGGGAAATCCAGAGTAATTGATTTTCAGTAAGCTTGAGAATGTATCCATTTGTTTATTTATCAGATTTATTTCTGATTTTTTTGTTTCACTTTTTAATTAGAGGAAGGAGAAAGACCCAAATGTCTGAGCAATCCCAGGTATGCCAGGCACCAACCAGAGTATTCCCGAAGCTACCTTCTCACTTTATATTATTTTATCAACACATCAATCTTTTTTTTAAAGATTTATTTATTTATGCACACAAACTGGGGTATAGGCCAGAGGTGTGGGGCGGTGAGAGGGTTCACCAGAGACAGAGCTCACCAGAGACAGAACAGGGAGAAGAACAGGCAGATCAACAGAAATACACTGCTGAGGGGAGAAGCAGGCGAGGCAGGAGAGGTCTGCTGCGCCATGTGGGAATCTCCCCGGCTGGACTTCGAACTCGCATCGCTGCTGCCAACAGCTCCACAGCGTATCGCTTAACCGCTGCACCAACAGGGAGGTCCTCAACACATCAATCTTAAAGAAAAGATTTACTCTTTTCCTCTCTCATAGAGGATTAGCGACTTGCTCTAGATTAGAGCATGATGCCACAAATGCTGTCTATGGCAAAATTTGACTTCAAATTCACAAGACTTTAAAATCCAGGCACTGGTGCTACAGAATATCTGGTTATGACAAAAAGTTTCCACCAGTGACATCTGCCTTTCAGAACTGATTATATTTATACATTGCCTCATTGTAGATTGTAAATATTTCTGAAAATTAACTATATTACTCTCAGCTTCTGTGCCTCAATAACTTCTACCCAACACATATGTAATATGATGAAACCTTTGTCCAACCCTGGCAGTCTTTTTCTTTTCCTGTTAAAGAAAATCCTTTGATTTTTCTAAGGGATGCTTATTAACATTTATTTGTTGAAAGTAAGTTGAGACAGAGAAATTCTACAGGAACTGTTATAAATCAACTTGCTGACCTGTTTAAATTTGAGGTAGTAGGAATTAGTCACTTAAGTGCTGAAGGAAGGACTTCACGTAATAAATGCACTACAGGCCAGATTTTTTAAAAAGATTTCATTTATTTTTGTGTTGAAGAACGAGTGTGTAGGCCAGAGGTGTGAGGGGGTGAAATGATTCACCAGAGATAGAGTGGGGTGCAGAACAGGCAGATTGACCAAAATAGATTGCTGAGGGTAGCAGCGGGTGAGGCAGTAGAGGTCTGCTGCGCCATGTGGGAAGCTCCCTGGCCGGGGATCAAACTCGTGCTGCAATGGCTGGGATAGCTTGATTGTGCTGAGACTTAACACCTTGCACTACCAGGGACACCCAAGATTTTGAATAAGTTGATGAAAATGGATTGTTGGGCATGTGGAAAGTAAATCTGATGACTTGAAAGTCAGCCCTGGAATGTCAGAAGGACTCATAAAGCTCATGATTTTAAAAAAGCAGAAATTATTTACAAAGCTCAATCTGACTACCAGGAGATATTGTGCTATCAATCAGTAATGATGAAAACTATAGTTAGAATTTACTGATTACCCCCTGGGTGTCTAACACAATGGGACACCCTTTGCAAACCAGTAATTTCTGGTCCCTGAAAAAAACCAAGGTATAATTTATTTTAAATTTCAATTTTACATGTGAAACAAATTTAGGGTGAAGGACTATCTATTTCTTTGTCCAATAAAATTAATAAATGGTAAAAGCAGGATTTAAAATTGGGACTGCTTGACTTCAAAATTCAGGCTGTTGTATAGGAAAGCAATGCCTGCCACCTTGTGAATGAGAATGCTTGTTCTGTTGCATTGCTCGATTTGAATTTCCTTTCCTTCTGGCTAGCTCTGTGACCTTCTTACTCTTGAAGCTTCAGTTTTCTTGTTTTATAAATTGGGGGTGCTGTGAAAATTTAAAAGAGTAATATATGTCATGTGCCACTTAACGTGAAGTAAGTGATCAATTCATGGTGCATCTTGTGATGACAAAGTTGATTATAAACTTGATCACAGTGATGAATTTCTAAACTGTATATTCCTATCTATTCATAGACTCTTGCACAAATCTTGAGCTACTTTTTATTCCCAATGCATAGAACAGTGCTAAGCCAACTGTCTGCTGAATGACAGCGTATAAGAAAATTGGACATCTTATTTGTGTTTTGCTCCCAGTTCTCTAGATTTCCAGGTACATAGTTTGAAAACCTGCACATACATAATCTTATTTTAGATAGCAGCCCCATGAATACTCTTAACTGTTTTGAAGAAAACATTTCCACATGTTTTAAGTATAAAACTATTAATTTGAAACCTCACCCAGACTAAGAGTGTAGATATTTATTAAATTTCTACAAGGAAAGGATGGCAAAGTGGTTTATTGGGCTTTATGGATATTTAGTAAGAATATAGAAAGTAGTTTTAGGGAGATGATGAGGTACAGAAGAAAGAGGAATGATTCATTAAATCCTTTCAGAAAGTTCATTTGGCTGATATAGTCAAAAGAATTTGTTTTTATTCCTTCTTGAACATCATTAATAACTTTCTTATCCTTATTTAATTTCATTAAAAATATTAGCTTCATAATTCCTCTCAGAAGACCTTGAATTTTGTTTTAAGAATTAAAGTAATCACAAAGTTTAAGGTAAAATGAGGGCTTTTTTGCCAAGTAAATGTATATATTTGAGATTAAACATTCCCTCTTCTAAATGCTGAAGGGATTTTAAAAGAACTCTGTAGACTCACCCTTGACTAATTGTGGTGCTAACAGGGGAACTCGTATATAGTAGATAACAAATGACTGTTTTCTGGAAATGAGGACAGTTTTTCAGTATGTGTGTTGATCTCAGTGTCACTCCTTTGTTCCCTGAAGACTTTTCCAGATGTTTAAATGCTGTGCAAACTGGCGTAATGCCAATTAAAGTGAACAAACCTATTCTCTCTCTCTCTTTCTCTCTCTGTGTGTGTTTACCTACCATCATAATGTTTCTCTCTCCCTGTCCCTTTTCAATAATAAATTCTATAACCCCTTCCATTGTCCAAGATACCATCATAGGTTTTGGGTAAACAAAGATCAGTGTCTTATGGTCCTATTCTTAATGACTTTATTGCCTGGATAGTACAATAGACAATGAGGTCACGCCATAGAAGGGAAATATTGGGATATTGGGATACAGTTTCTAAAAGAAGGAGACAAATGCATTCCTGGGAGAGCCATGACAAGATATGTATGCTTTTCTGTTGACAGACTTGCAAGAAAATTTAGCATAACAATGCAATCTTGTACAGATTTCTATTGTTCTTTCTTATATTTTCATCTCCTCCTGGGGTGAAAGCATTCAATATAACAGCAACATGTTCTACTCTTTGACTTCTGTAATCATTGAGTGTGACCTCTCCATGACTTTTGACTCAGATGAACTCTACCTCCATCACTAAAACATTTCCATTGTCTTTCAGGATACCTCCCTCCAGTTTTCATCCTGTCTTATTCTTTCTCCATTTATTTTGCTGAATTCTCCTCATCTATACTTTTTAACTCTAGAGCTCATTCTTCACACTTCTTTTCCTCTTTCTATTGCTTCTACACCACCTTGGTCATCTTATCCATCTTCAAGATGAAAGATGTTCTTTTTGATATATCTGGTTCAGTCTTCTTATCTGAAGTTTCTTGTTTCTATTTTATTTTTCCTCCTAAAAGTCAATATGCTTAAATATGCTATAGAGGAATTATCTTATTATTGATGCCCCCATTTAAATCGAAGCTTTATAGGAACTGCTTTTGTCAGTTCCTCATTATTCACTTAGGGGTTGAGATGATGCCTGTTTAGAACAGGCACTCAATAAAAGTTTTCTTTTCTGTGGGGCTACATAAGAAGAATCAAGTTTCATCAAGACACACAAATATCGTTCTACTTAGTTTTGTATTCCAAGTGTTGGGTAAGATGGACCACATACATGGGTAATCAGTAGAATTCATATTCACAAGTGATATTGAGTCCTTGATAAATTTCACAGAAACTTGGCTTTTTTAATGATTTTGTTGACTAACGTAAAATTTTCTTTTCTTTCTTTCTTTTTTTTTTTTTTTTTTTTTTGAGGAGAGCGCCCTGTGATTTTACCAGAATTTTCTAGATGTGAGAAATTGGTTCTGTATTTGCTTTCTTGAGTTTTCATTTATTTCACTTTTAGGAGTTACTATATGTTTAATGAAACAACCTTCTAGAATGTGAACTACAATAGCAAATGTGTATGTACACTAGAGTGGCAAAATATGGTTGGTTCTTTTATTCTTTATGCTGCTTGATTACTGTCTTAATATGTGACATTTAAGGTAGTAATTTATATATAGATTTAGTTGGAATGTGTGAAAGTGAGTCACACCCTCTTTGGTTGGTTCAGAGATCATCCACCTCATTTTTGCTAGAAAGAGTGCTGTTAATCAAGATATAATCCAATTGTGTTAACAGTTAATGGAGCCTTGGGCAGTTCATAATTTAGCCAGTGGGATTCCAGACTGATTATCAGCTGTCAACCAAACAGAATAGAATAACCCATGGGGCTGGATGTGAGAGCTGTGCTGGTTTTTCTGTTTATATTTCTTTATACTTTCCTTTTTTTTTTTTTAAAGTTTTATTATCATGAATCATACACCTGAAGTCTAGAGAATGAGCAACTGGTTCTTGTACTCAACAATGAAAAAGATGCAAGACTTGCAAAGTGGTTCAAATATTTGTATTCAGAATCCAGGGTTTAAGATGCCTCCCTGGTGATCTAGGGGTTAAGTTTCAGCACTATCACTGCTACAACCTGAGTTCAATCCTGGCTAGGGCCCTGACCCACATACAGTGCAACAGACCTCTCTTGTCTCGCCCCCTGCTCCCCTCAGCAGTGTATTTCAGTAAAGTTACCTGCTCTACTCCCCACTCTGTCTCTGGTGAGTCCTCTCATGCCCCCCTCCCCAACAACTCTGGCTTACACTCCAGTTCTTCTATGCAAAAGTAAAAAAAAAATATTAAAAAAATAAACTGCCACCTCGGTATCTCTCCCAACCTATTACTCCCCTGCACCCCAAAAACAAAGCAAACAAACAAAATTTTTAAATGAATAAAGTAAAACTATAATCTCATAGTGTTTTACTTACTTTTTTTTTCTGACAAGGGTATAATCCCTCATGATATTTTCTATAATTTTGCTTGGAAAGAGATTATTTTTAATGCTGAATATTAAAAATAATTGTAAATGTACTACACTGTTGTAAATTTCTAGACCCATATTTCATATTAAATACCCCAGAGTTGTCTATTTATAAATGATAACTAAATAATCAAATCCTTAAATAATTCTCATTGGAAAGCTGGAAATTAATTGCTATGTTATAACTGGTTAAGGGGGAATGAAATAAACAGAGATGGAGAAATGATTGCTGCATTTGAGTTACCTCATGCCTACAAATCACATCAGACTGAAAATTTCCTTTCAAAATGCCTTTTGCAGCTTTATTCTATTGTGAAATGTTTCTTTGGAAATAGTTAATAACAAAATGTGAATCCTTGATTATCTTCTCTGGCCTACGGAATTCAATGGATCCTTAGTTTCTGTTCCACCAAGTATAATTACTCATCACTTTGTGACTTCTTTATTACAGCTATTTTACATTGTCTCACAGACAAGAAATTATGAGGCAAATACTTTGTTCTTAAAAGAGAGAAACCACATCTTTGATTCACTGTTTAAGCACACTTTCAGATTATTCTATCCAATACTTGTTCAACATAGTTGTGTTACTTGGTGATTTGACTTCATTTTCCTGTTAACATGAAGCGTAACAAGACAGTGTCAACTAGGACCATTAGACCTATCTCTGTCAATTATAAGCCTGTGGAAAGGAAACAAAGAACTTTCAAGATTAAAAAGTCTTATATCCAGCCTCCTATTCAGAGAAGTGTTTCCTTATTAGTCACATCTCTTTTGGTTCTGCTGAGACATGGGAGAAATCCCCCTTGCCTCTGACTTCTTCAAGTAATCTAAACAGCTTGAGGGAGTATCACTGGAAAAATCAATTGAATATTATATAGATGAAGAATTTGCATAGTATTAGATCCTAAAGAAAAACAGAGTAGACCAGAGATATTTCTCCTGCATTTAAGGACATGGAATGCCAAGGACAAAGATGAGAGGACTATATGAAGGCTGGGGAGAGGGTGACCTCATTCTTCCTCTGAGAGTGAAGATGAGATTCTTAGAGAGAAGCCTGCACCTGGATGACACCTATGTAAACTACATTTTTCTAAGTCACAAAAAAAAGGAAAAGCAGGGATTGCTTCTTTATCTATAAAGAAATAAAGACAGGGCCTCCCTGGCGGCACAACAGGTTGTCTCATTACTGTGAAGCTATCTGCATCTTCTGCATCACAAGTTCGATCCCTGGCCAGGGAGCTGACCCATATGGTGTAGCAGACCTCTCCTGCCTCGCCTGCCGCTGCTGCCCTTAACAGTGTATTTCAGTAGATCCACCTATCCTGGTCTCCACTCTGTCCCTGATGAATCCTCTCACCAACCCCCCCCACCCCCACGCCCCTGTACCTCTGGCCTATACCCCAGTTCTTCTACACAAAAATAAATAAATAAATCTTTAAAAAAAATTTCTATCTATGGGCCTCCCTGGTGGCTGAACAAGTTGAGCACAGCACTATGAAGCTTTCCAGAGCCACTGCAGCACAAATTTGATCCCTGACCAGGGAAATTCCCACATGGTGTAGCAGACCTTTCCTGCCTCACCCGCTGCTCCCCTCAGCAGTGTACTTCAGTAGATCTGCCTGTTCTGCTTCCCCACTTTGTCTCTGGTGAATCCCCTCACAACTCCACACCTCTGGCCTACCCCCCAGCTTGTATGCATAAATAAGTAAATCTTTAAAAAAAGAATTCTATCTACTTCTATTAGAGCAAGGTTTAGGAAAAATGTAGGACTTGAATACATGACTTCCTCTATATTGACATTAATTTTTAAATATCTTTCTTTTAATAAATCTTTCAGGGCAAAAAAAAAAAAGATGAAACAATACCACAGTGAAAGTACACATGGATTTAAGAAACTTTCTGATTTCAGAGAAATTTAAAAAACAAGCCTTTTAAAATAAAGAAATCTGTAGTACTTTTTCCTGATAAGCTAGATCATTTGTATAACATTGTAGAGCTGATAAGATATTTTTGGTCTTTTTTTATCACCTTTATTCACTTACTCTATGAATTATTTCTTTCTTTACCCGAGACCTGTCACTCAGGAGCCCTAAAGATATTTAGAGAATAAAACTGGGAGAGCTCACTCTCCATAATATTTATATTTTGCAGAAAAAAATGAAAATTTCAAGATTTGTTGTTGTCCTCAAATACAATTCTCAGACATGATGAAATAAAATATGATGAAAAATAAAGGAAGGAAGGTGAAATGAACTTTTGGAATTTTAGGTGAAGGCTATCTACTTTGGAGTTCACAGACTGAAGCTTACCTTGAGAAGAAACATTTTTATAACCTTTAAGATTTATGATCTACTGGTACATTGAAAATAATTGACCATAAGAATCCACAGGAAGCTACTTGTATAGCACCCAATGGGTGAGCTCATTTTATTTACACTATAAATTTCACAGAAAAAAATTACTGAAAGCTGATGAAAATGCCCATGTTCTGAGAGAAAAGCAAACCCAAATAATACAAAGGTCCCACAAAGTTCCCACAAAATCTGATGATCCCAGGGAAAGGTAATGTCATTTTTCAGAATCACACAAATACTTTCAAGCAAGCATCACAAAATGGACATGGAAGATTTTTGTTGTTCACAGCCAATGTTCAAAAGCAGGACATGACAATGTAAAAAAGATTCTCAAGAGAAACAGTTTAATATGTACTTTTTCTAAGTCAATTTTTAGTTTCTTTGAGATACAAAGTATAAAATATAAAATATAAACTATAAAATACATGTCTGCCAGTGCAGGTCATGCTTACTATAACTCACCATCACAGTCATAAAATAATCTTTATTTTTGATTGGTTAGTATTTGGCTTTATTTCATGACAAGCGTAGGTATAAATTATAAATATGGGTATAGATGAATGTGTAAAGACAAAACCATAGAAATGGGTGTGAATCCCTTCTTTATTCATTGGTATCATGGCCTATCCCAATTTCCCATATTGGGTGAGAAATGCCTGAGGGAATCTTTAACCATGATTCCAATATCAATCTTTTATTTTATTTTTTGAAGATCTATTTATTTATGCATATAAGAGTTGGGGTATAGGCCAGATGCGTGTGTGTTTTGGGGTGGGGAGGGGGTCACCAGGGACGGAGTGGGGAGCAGAACAGGTTGATTGAAATATGCTGCTTGTGCCACTAGGGAGACCCATATCAGTCTTTTAAAACCTTGGTGATGAATGACAATGCATTGCATAAAATACGGCATATGTTTCTAGCCACAGTTCAAAAAAAATAGTGAATCACCCCTATAGATGAATAAAGAAAAACATTAAAAGACCAGCTCTAACTTCCTCTGATCAGAATGCGAACCTGATGTCTGAGAAGGTTTGGTCTGTGAGGACTGCTGACATCTAGGCCTGCATGGGTGTTCTGCTATAACCACATTCGTTGCTTAGATGGCTCAGGCCTCCACAGGGCATTTCCAGGAAGATGTTCACATCTTTAGTCCTCCCTCCACTCCAGAAAGTGTTACATCTGTTCTGTCTCCGAGAGTGAGGAAAAGTAGCGGCATCATCTAACTCACGTCCTCCTGGTTGGGTAGTATGCTCAGTATGTGTTGTGTTCACAGCTGTAGAGAACATTCTTGTAGAAAATTTCTAATCCAATGTACTGAGATTTTGCTTTGCAAGGTTAGTCATTAATCAGGCAGTAACAAGCCTTTTAAAATATCAAAGAAGGAAAAGACAGATATTAAGTTTTCTTTGGTTGGTTGGTTTTATAAAATCATGATTTGGCATCCTCTCCTTTAGAAATAGAGCTTCTATATCTATCTTAATTAAGAGGAAGTTTTAGTAACTTTCATAAAAAGAGCCAGGAGGAAGAATTGTCACACATTGAAAATGTCTAAACAGTCACGTATGTAAAAAGTTACATTTCAATAGACTTGTGTGTGTGCTTTCAATCAACTTTGTGTTTTAAAGAAAAAATATTCAGGGCTTAGAGTTACAGACATGTCTATGGGGGCTTGTTTAGGAACAGTAAGACCCAAAACAAACCTGTCGTGGATCACTTGTCTGGACGGTCATTGACATGGTGTTTGATCCAAGACCTTTAGGAGCCAAGCGCATTGGTACTACATTGTGGAAGGGATTTTCATGTAACCCTTTCTCACCAATGAAATGAAAGTATCACTTTTCTATCTGTATCTTGCTAAATAGCCAACAAATTTAAGTGTGGAGATGTATGGGTGATTTATAAAATGCGATTTAGACAAACAGTACATATAGTACAACAAAAAAAGTAAAATGCATACTCAATAGATTGTAGAAAAATGGTCCACAGAGATCCCACCTAGGGGTGCTCCATGACTGTGGGGGGAGCTTGGACTGGAGGGGGCAGGGTTGTAGGAAAGGGATGGGATGATGGTATGTGCGAGTCTCTGAGGAATGCCATGCTTGTTTATTTCACTGAATGTCAATCGGCAGCTGCTGTACCATGTTCCAGATCTGTCCTAGAGATTTCCCTAGTGGACACACACACCCTTTGAAATGTTAATTTCTTCCCTAGCCCAGACTGTAGAATGCAATTTCCTGTAAATTTCTAATCATTTGCCCCTCTATAGGGAAAGATGAACCCTGTGTACTAACAGTGGGTCAACTTTTTTCATGAAAATTCTATTAAAGTTCATAGAAACATCATTTTTTTCCAAAGACATTATGTTTCTATAAGCATACTTTGTATTGATAGTATCTGGTTGCTGAATCATCATATATTTATTATAAATATAGATTCAAAAATAAGGATAACTTGCTTTAAGGGAGATGTATTTAATTTGGACTCTGCTATTTATCAGCTATTGAAATACAGAGAAGTTGAACTCTCTGGCCTCTGTTTCCTTTATTGTGGAATAATGGTAATTTCTTCTTATAGAAGGCTCTAAGGATGAATTGAGATCGTCTGGACCACAGCCATCACTCCAGGTAGGTTATCTATTATTAGACATGATGGCAATTCTAATAAACATGTCTCCAGATATATAGTGGGTGATAATACTGAATATAAACTCTTTCATATGGAACTGGTTTATAAGGATATGATGATAATGAACATAGTCTAATGAAATGGCTTATCAGAAATGTTTTCAATAATGTATCTTATTGAAGTGGATTCTGGCTAGAATGAATAACTGGAATATTGTGTATGTGGACAAAAATATTTTGTTTTTTCATTTTTTTAAATTTTATTTATTTATTTATTCTTTCATTCATTTAAATATTTATTTATTTATTTATTTATTTATTTATTTATTTATACCAGACGAGGTAGACCAGAGGTATGGGGTGGCGAGAGGGTTCACTAGAGACAGAGTGGGGAGCAGAACAGGCAGATAGACAGAAACACACTACTGAGGGCAGCAGCGGGCGAGACAGGAGAGAGGTCTGCCAGTGCCATGTGGGAATCTCCCCGGCCCAGTGTCCAACACGTGTCACCACTGCCGACAGCTCCACAGCACAGCACTTAACCACTGCACCACCAGGGAGGCCCTTTAAGATTTTATTTTATTTATTTTTGCTTAGAAGAACTGGTGTGTAGGCCAGAGGTGTGGGGGTGCGAGGATTCACCAGAGACAGAGTGGGGAGCAGAACAGGCGGGTCTACTAAAATATACTGCTGAGGGGAGCAGCAGGCAAGACAGGAAAGGTCTGCTGCACCATATGTGGGTCAGCTCCTGGTGGGAGATCGAACTCAGGCCATGGCAGTGGTAACACTGAGACTTAACCCCTAGGCCACCAGGGTGCCTCTTCCCCAAAATAAATATTTTGTAGTAGGATCTTACAACATTTCTTTTGTGAGTTCCAAGTATTTAGTAAGTATTTAGACTTACTTACTTTAGTAAGTATTTAGACTTTAGTAAGTATTTAGACTTAGGCAAGTATTTAGACTTACTGATCTTTGAATCTCAAGGCTTCTGTCCACTCATTGTCTGTGATATATTGAAATAACAGACTGAAGACATAGAAAGAAAACCAGCAGAACTGGGAAAGTTTGCCATAGATAGTCATAATATTCTTACCTACTCCCTGTGTCTTTAAAACAAATAACAGAAAACAATATAATGCAGAAAAACAATATAAAAGAATACTGGTCATACTGTTAGGGAAAGGAAAGTTCTTTCCAAGCAGGACAGGACAATTAAAATCTCCTACGAGAATACTGACAGGTTCACACCTCTGAAAATGTGGGTGAGACACACAGAGAAACAAAAACCAAGTGACAGACTATATGAAATTTTAAATAAATAGATATATATGTGTATACATATGTGTATACACATATATATGTGTATGTTGCACAATCTCCATATATATATATATATATATACACACACACACACACACACACACACACACATATATGTGTGTGTGTGTGTGTGTGTGTGTGTGTGTATCCATATCTCCAAGGCAAGGTTATTATGTAGATTACATAAAGACCTACAAACTAGTAAAGAACAAAGTAAACAAATTAACTCAGAATACAGAATTCATGAAAGGAATTTAAAATGAATACTCAACATAAGAAAAGATATTTAATGTTACTAGTGATAAGAATTGAAACTAAAATATTATGAGATATACTGCTCATTAAACTGGTAAAATATAAGGAATAAAAAAGATCTTTGATGATTTTGTCACTTCATTCTTAGGCTAATGATCTTATTTTTTTAATATACAAGTAAATATGAGAATAGGGCAACATAGAATAAATAAATTATATCTGTATATCTAAATAAAGTATTTTTGTCAACTTTTAAAAACCTCACAAAAATATTACTTCACAATATTCTTAACTCATTGGAAGAGTAGAGAAAAAAATAGCGGAAAACACCGGGTAGAATACAAATAAAGAAAAACACCATTTTTTTGCAAATACTAGTTTTTCATTAATAAAGACTTTATTATCTTTAAACTGTATGAAATTCAGATAATATGAAAACCTTCAAAAAAAAAGAAAAATCACCTCTAATTCACTATCCAAACTTAATTTTTACCTTTTCTTTTACCTTTTATATTATACATTTTATGTATCTCTAAATAATGAACGTTAATTCATATAATTTTATAACCAACTTCTGCCTAACAGTTCACTGGGCATGTTTTATAAGTCAATAAATACGGGTCTTCATAATTTTTAATGGTTGCGTATCCCGTTATTCATATCATATATTATTTATCTCACTTCCTACTGATGGATATTTGACTTTATTCCTGATATGTATAGCTCAGAGACTTCCAAGCAAGCGAGTATCCATTAATGAACGATATTCAAGGAAGAATGACAGAATTAGTGGTAAGATAACAATATGACTTGATCAACTGATATTTTTTTTTATGCCATGATTCTGTTATTCTAAGAGTACCGGGTTGAAATAATGTGCACAACCTGCTCCAACTCGCTCCCTTTACGCACACATCTTTGTCCTTCTTAGTACCTCAGAATGTAACCTTACTGGGAAATAAGGGTTTTTCAGATATAATTAGATGTGATGAAGTCAAGCCTGAATAGGATGGGTCCTTAATGCAAAAAGACTGGTGTCCTGGGCCTCCCTGGTGAGTTAAGCACAGCACTATGAAGTTATCCGCAGCCACTACAGCACGAGTTCGATACCTGGCCAGGGAGAGTCCCACCTGGCTCAACAGACCTCTCCTGTCTCGCCCACTGCTCCCCTCAGCAGCATACTTCAGTTGACCAGCCTGTTCTGCTCCCCACTCTGTCTCTGATGAACCCTCTCACCTCCCCACACCTCTGGCCTACACCCCAGCTTGTATACACAAATAAATAAATCTTAGAAAAAAAAAAGAGTGGTGTCCTTACCAGAAGTGGTGAATTCACACACAGACACCTATGAAAGACAGCACATGAAAATGGAGGCAAAGACTGACTCATCTATAAAGCAAGGGACACCAGAAGTTAGGAGAGAGACTTGGTACCATCTTCCCTAAGAGTCTTCAGAGAAGACATGGACCTGTGACATCTTGATTTCTAGTTCCCAGATCTGTGAGAAAACAAACTTCTATTGTATGAAGGCAATTATTTTGTGGTGATTTGTTGTGGCAACTGCAGGAATCTAATGCACTGGTAATATTTTTTTAGATTGGCTATAAAATAGGTGCAGACAGATCCTCACCGGAACGTTCTGTCAGAGGAGCTCACATCCAGCTTAGACAAACATCCAGAACAGAATTCCAGTCAGAGAACAATAAAAGAAGTTCTACTGTAAAATTCTGTTTGTGGGCATTGGAAAGATGGAACAGAATGGGTAATAAAAATATGAGCAGTGAAAGATCAGTGGTAGGAGGAGCTACATAGAGTCTCTTTTTAGGTATTTGACTTAAAGCATCTTCAAGAGTTTTTGCAGTTCTTTTCTTCAGGTGGCTCATAGATGCACACTGCACTAGGTAAAAAGAATGAAGGACTGGGTTCTGGTCTACACATAGAATAAATTACATTTTTCTCTTCTTTTTCAGTTAATTGGCTTGCTCCCCTGTGAGGGTATCATTCAGTCAATTGGCGCGTCCCCTACTAGGGTATCATCCCAGTCATAAGTGCTTTGGTATTGTGTGCCACACAGAGTGACACTGCAACCGCCACAAGCCGTGATGTTAGATGAGAAGTCAAGTCATCCAAGGTGGGTCCACTGATGAACTCTTCTGAGACACTAGTGGAAACAGGAGTTGGAACCTGAGACATGGCTTAGCCCTGTAGAGGAAGTCCATTCAGTTTACCCTCTAATCAATTTACATTGACACATCCATAGGCCCCATTTTATCACTCCATGAGCTACCATCCTATCCTCTTTTTCAGTGGTATATCAAGCAGCTGGTTGTACAATAAACAACTACAGCTTCTCAGGAGCAAACAACAATCAGCACTTATTTACCTCAGGAGTATACAGGTTAGTCAGGGGTGAGCTAATATAGGCTGGGCTTGGCTGGGGGTAGCTTGCATTTCTTCATGTTTCTTGGCCTCCTCTCGGAATCAGGATGCTAGTCTAGGCACGTTGTTCCGCAGAAAGATCAGACGTGCAAGAGAACAAATGAAACCAGCAAGACTCCTTGAGATTAGGCTGTGAGCTAGCACCTGGCACATTCTCTTTGTGTTGGGAAAAACAAGTTGCATGGGCCAATGAAGAAAGGACATTCCACCCACAATAAGAGGGTGCACCATCGTTTTATTGCAAAGATTCAGGACACATATTCAGAGGGAAGTGAAAAATGGAGCCAAAAGCACGATCAAAATAGTTGACTTCCTATTACTGCAACTAAACAGGTTCCCAATGAAGATAGATTCAAATTGCTTTCATTGTCGATTACAGTTCTATTCACACAATATCAAAGACATCTTGAAAAATTAAAAAAAATAATTGCTGTATTTTCTGCACCATGCTCTCTGGGATGAGTGACTGTTTCTCTTCCTCTTGCCCCCATTAAAGTGAGGAGATGGAGTTTGCTTTTCCTTAAAATGTTTATTTTCCATAAAAAAATCTGTACTGCTGTACTCTTAGTTCTTCCCACAATTTAGCATTTCAAACATTTGGAACTGGTTTGGCTAAAAGGAAAAAACAATGTTAAAAAATGTTAGCTGGCAATGTTCTAACATATTGTAAAACAAACAAAAGCAAGGGCTTGGCCACCCATGCGGGAACCACTGCCTGGGCCGGTGGGGTCAGTCAAACTCCCCTCGCAGGGAACCTCTGTTTTTCTTTGGAAAATGTGAGCAGCGAGAGCAAAGATACCACGTGCTGATATCTGGCTTCGGCCACTATCTGCTCAATCTCTTCCTGTACCTAAGCTGGCTTTAACTTTAGTACGCTTATTATTATTATTATTATTTTAATCAATATCAAATGTTAATGGAAAAGACTAAGAGCTTGTGTTTAAGAAATCAGATAGTCTTTTGTTTCAATCCTGGCTCTCCCACTTTCTGGCTATGTAGTTTTATATAACTTCACTTCCCTGTATTTCAGTTTCCTGAGAGGGGGAAGAAGATTATCATAACTGCTTCATGGAGTTGTTGTGAAAATCAAGAGAGTGATATTTGTTAAGTTCTTGGCATGCAGCAAGCACTCGAGACATCGGCTTAACAGAAGTAAATGAGATCTAGTCTATTCGTCAGCTTTTGCTGACCACCATCAAGGCTTATTTCTCACTCATATATCACGTTGCTCAAGACCTAACTAGGATTTTGCAACTTATCTTCCTTATAGTGGCCTCCTGGAGGAAGGAGAGGAACCAATCTTGCCTACTGGCATTCCTATGGTAGAGAAAAATGAGAGCTGGTGGAATCATACATAACCATGAAAACTGTGCTCACAGTTCATTGTCCAAAGGCAATTGTGTTGACAAACCTGTTTCCAATTAAATGAGCCGTCCGCAAAATGTCCCTGGGGACAGATCCCATGGTATCATGGGGTGTGAATATTTTTTACCAGTAGGTTGGTGTGGTTTTCACACAGTGGATAGTGGTGTCTCACCCTTGGGTGCTAGCTGCCAAGATGGTGAGCAATGGACAGGGTCTGGAGAGATCATAATGGTAGTGCCAAAATGATCAGCTCACAGTTTGGATGACTTGAATAAGGTTGTCAAAAGAACAGTTTAGGGAAGGAGGACAGGTTCATCATCCTCATCTGATGTTTCAGCTGTTTATTGTACACACAATTGAAAGTGCTGAGGAGGACGTTGGATTTTGAAAGAAAATTCTGCACTCGAGATCCACACTTGAGAGGCTTGGCAACATGGTGGTGTTCAGAATTATGACACTGGTGACGGGGAGTGACTGCAGATAGGAAAGTCTGAGCCAGGGGCCCATGTTAACTTCCTCTGTTGCCATAAAAAGGTACCGTACATGGGCCTTCCTGGTGGTGCAAGGGGTGCAAGTCTCAGCACTATGAAGCTATCTTCATCTACTGCAACACGAGTTCGATACCCAGCCAGGAAGCTTCCCACATGGCAGCAGACCTCTCCTGTCTTGCCTGATGCTCCCTGCAGCAGTGTATTTCAGTAGATCCTCCTGTTCTGCTCCCCACTCTGTCTACTGGTGAATCCTCTCACCTCCCACACCTCTGGCCTACTCCCCATGTTGTATGCACAAATAAACAAATCCTTTTAAAAAAGTACCAACTACACGGTGATGTCAAACAACAAATGTCATTGTTGCACAGTTCAGGAGGCTAGGACTCTGAAAACAAGGAGTGAGTAGGGCCGTGCTCCCTCTGAATCTGTAAAAATGAGGGTGCTATTTCCCCTCTTTTCTCTCTCTTTCCATTTTTTTAAAGATTTATTTATTTATGCTTACAAGCTGGGATGCAGGCCAGAGGTGTTCACCAGAAACAGAGTGGGGAGCAGAACAGGCAGGTCGACCGAAACACACTGCTTAGGGGAGCAGCAGGCAAGGCAGGAGAGGTCTGCTGTGCCATGTGGGAATCTCCCCGGGTGGGCATCGAACTCACACTGCTGCTGCCAACAGCTCCACAGCACTGTGCTTAAACTGTTGCGACACCAGGGAGGCCCTCCTTTCTTCTTATAAAGACACCAGTCATATTGGATTAATGCTCCACCTTACACCAGTGTGACCTCATCTAATATTTGACAACTACATACTCTATCTTCAAATAAGTTCACATTCTTTGGTGTCGGGTACTAATACTTCAACATATCCTTTCAGTGATCACCATTTAACTGACAGGAGAGCCTTTAAATTTTAAGGGAAATGAAATGCATACCATTTTAAAATCACAAAAGCATTGTGTGTCCCCACGTTCATACGGAGTGTGTCCCCTAACTCCTGCTAAGGTAGAAGAAACAGGCCCAAAATGGAGTCTCTCTTGCCAAAACCCTGCATAATTTAGTACCTGATCTGAATGCAGTCTCAGCCTCAGCCTCTCCCTGATGTAGAATTCTAAACCAATCAATTTGCGATTTCCTGGTCTCCATTTTTAATCAGCATGATAGGATGGCCCAGCCTTCTCCAGGGAAGGTGACTTTGCCTCAAACAATCTTTCTTTCCTCTTGCTAGTAACTTTATCCTGTCCTCTTTCTGACTATAAAAACCTTCCACTCTGTGCAACTCTTGCAGAACCTTTTGATTTGCTAGAGGGGAAGCTGCCTTATTCATGAATCACTTGATACAATCAACTGGAATCTATTTATTTGATGAACTTATTTTTTTTTAACACTTCCAAATGCTACTATATTTGAAATAGGGCTTTGAAGGAGGCCATTTATGTTAAATGTGGTCATAAGGGTGTGGCCAAAATCCCACAACATTGGTGTCCTTATAAGAAGAGGAAGAGTATGATAAGATACCCCAAAAAGTATGTACCTTTGCTCTCTCACTTTTGCCCTCCCCTCTCTTCCCTTCCCCTCCTATCCTGTCTTCTCCTTTCCTCACCTCTCCACAAATGCTTAGATAATAAGTCATGTAAGAGACAGAAGGGAGCAGTTACCACTTGCAAGTTCATGCAGAAAAGCCCCACTGGAAACCAGTGCTGCTTGTACCTTAACCTTTGTTGTTCCAGTCTCCAGAAATGTGAGAAAACAAAGCCCTTTTGGTGAAACTCCTGAATCTCTGATATGTAGTAATGGTAATCTGAGCTGACTAATAGACTACTTCAATTTCTTTATTCCTTCGGCCATTGTGACAGCGTCTATTGTCCTACACGTGCCACTTGACATGTAGTAGGCGCCCAGTGGCTAGTTCTCCCTTGATCTTTTGGCACTTGTTGCATCTTCCACAGAACTGGAAGAGGCCTTTGGGCAGGCAGGGGAAGGCAAGAGAATCTAACTTTGGAAAACTTAACCAAAAACTGAGGAAAAGCCCATTTCAAGAGCAGTTACCCTGTGATTAGAAAAAAACACTGAATTCCTTAATAAGCTTTCAGACTCTGAAGAGATAAAGAAATGTCATCCTAACAATGGATGAGGAGTTTAAGGATATTAAAAATGCCCCCCTGCTCTGTCTACAAGATAAAAGGAGCTAATCAAGCGCCCTTAGATAACTTCTGTGGGTGTTATAAGAGTTTCATCCTTCTTTTGTCTCAGTGGAGAGCAGAGGCGAAGTAATGAAGTCCCTAGTTAGTGAGATTCCAGGTTTAGGGGTCCCTGCCCTGAAGCAGACACTATGTCCACACTTGACGTTGTCTAACCATTGACTGATTGCTCTGATATTTGCATGCATCTAGTTCCTGCTGGGAAAAGGGGTAAATAGCAGGGTATTATTATTTTTATTATTATTATTATTACTATTGAACAGGGAAATTCTTGCAATGTGGAATTTCTAGCAGAGGTCAATTTTAGCAGACTCTATCTGTGATCACTATTTTTTTTCCTCCATTTCTACATGATTGGCCAGACCTCTCTTGGTAAAATAAGAGAATAATCCTGGCTTGAGCTATGGTGTTTTGATACTGTTCAGTAGTGTAGGCATGAACTGGATCCTTCCTTTCTAGACTAGGGTTTGTTATTGCCCTACTTTTTTCCCTCCCTGTGTGTGTGTGTTCACAGTTTAATGAGGTTATATCACCAAGGGAGGCGTGTGATGTTTCTGTTCTATGGTGCTGCCAGCGCTAAAATCTGGAGCCTCTCACTTAGAAGCCTTAATAAGTTACTTCAATTACCTTGTCAGGCTTAAGTCGGCAGCAAATGGGGGGATTTTTTCCCCCTTCCTTCTAAGGTGAGATTACATTGAAATGATAATAATAAGTGTGAAGGTAATGTGAATTCTTCCTTCAAAAGGGGTGATGCCCTTCCTGGTTGAATGGGTTCCTACTCGGTGCTTGTCATAACTTATTAGCTGCAGTTCTGGTGTGGAGCAGAGCAAAGGGACTCCCAAGTTGATAAGACAACTCCTTTAACACTTTGTGGTCTGCTCACGTATTAGTACGTGTTTTTGTCACCAGTATCAGGTGGCCACTCACGTATTAATATGTGTTCATCTAGTCTCTGGTTTTTCACGCCACGGTGGATTTATTTGGAACTATTAGGAGCTATTTCTTTGATTGTACTCAGTCTAGAACTTTACACATTGTTTTGGTGAAAGTATAAGGTGTTTTATGAGATATTACAGTTTTTTAATATCCAATAGTTCAGGAGTTGTGTGTGTTTTATTGAATGCTTCTACCATTCATGCGGTGGCACAGAAAATGGCCGACCCCAAGGGCTGGTAAATTTAAAAGGCACCGGCACACAAAGTGTTAAGCAGGCCCCAGGCCATGGGGCTGCCCTACAGTGCAGTTTGGAGTTTCTTTCTCTTAGTAATTGCTGTGATCCAGCTCAGACTCATCATGACTTGGCAAGTAGCACTGACTCTTGTTTATTCCCCTCACCCCATTATTCTCCCTATAAATTCCCTGCTTTTCATTGTTTCAAGAATATTACCTTTAAGGCAGCTCCAAAGATGCCACAATTCCTTTCCCTAAAAATAGGATGTCTGTTTTATATAAATCCCTTTCCACATAGCCTCACCCACGTTTGCTTGTTTTCTTTAGCAAAGGCCAGATCTTAAAATAATTAGTCTAGAAGGAAGGGGAGGGAGGGACAGGAATGTCAGGGATACTTTGTAGGAAAGAAAAAATAACCTTGATGGTACTATTTCATGTATTTTAAAAGTACAAAATGAACTAAGAGATGTTGATTCTAGACACCATTCAACTAATCTTTTCTGCTTGCTATCTCTATGTTATCTATGCAGATACGTTTTTTAAATTCTTTAGTTATTTCATGTGTGTGCATATCCAGAGATATATATCTGGAGGTTTAGAATGATTGAGGTGGAACACAGTTGTGAATACATTTACTCCATTCCTGTGTGCAAAGAAACAGTTGAGAAGTGTCTCAAACCTCTGCCTTCTAAAGACGGCCTAGGTCTATTTATCATTGTATAGGGTAAAAGTATTTGCATTTTACTTTCAAATAAACTTTACTTATACCTTTGTGGACTTTGAATGATATTGCTCAATTCATCAGCCTTCTGAGTGAGTTCTGAAAATTCTGTCACGAAGCTTTATCTTGGGGGAAGAATTTCAACATCAAGAAATCCCAGAGATAGCAAGATGGGACTCCCCAAAATCAGAAGGCACATGGCAGTGGGAAAGGTGATGAAAGATAAATACTCTATTGTTGCTTTGGAATACAAAAGTCTTTTACTTTTACAAAGGTAGTATGTCTATATAATTCCAACAATGTCAAAGGCACCAGATTTCTATTGGTCTAATTTGCAGGAGAATATGCCAGGATTACTTTGAAGTCATCTTTAAAGTCCAACTTGAAACAGACTGACTGTGTCTGTCATTCAGGGGCATCCAATGGCTGCAAACTTCTTTGTAGTGGATGCATTTACGTTTTGTACCTTAAAGGAAACAATCCTTTGCAAAATTAATTGAAACCTCATGGTGAAAATCATCAAAGCCCAGGGTATCTTTGGGTGTAATTTGAGACTCTGCTATTTGAGTTGAGCAAACCAGATCAGTCAGTCTAGTCTGGGAGTGTTTGCTACCATCTTACTCACTCGTAAACAAACTCCACTCTTAGAATTAATATATTCAATACTGGTTGTGTGGAATATTGGATTAATAATGAGCAGGCATTAAAATTGTTTGTATTTCAAACTGGCTTCAGACGACCTGGCAAATTTCAAGACCTCTTTTGGAACAAGCGAGCAAACTTATCCTCGAAAATCACATAACCTCAGGAGGCATTCCTTTTCAAAGGTTAGTGGTGCTTCTCGGCCTGACCACCATTTTTTTCCTCTGTGATATTTGAATCTTTGTGGTTTCACTCTCAGTACCAAATGAAAACCAGAAACTCTGGACATTGTTCCAAATCCTCCAAGTTTGCTGGTCAGGTTGGCCAGAAAGTAGACCCAGCACCAGACATTTATGTGTAGAAAGCTTATTAGGCTCTCTTGGGAGCAGCACCTGTGAAAGAAGAGGGGGAGCAGGACTGGTGGAAGGAACACTGTGGTGATGCTTTAAGGTTGTCTGGAATTGAGAGAAGGGGCCTGGGTGTTTCTATTCCTCCACAGAAGATCCCAATTTATTGGAAGCAGTATGGCCCTAGAGAGGGGCTCCCGTGGGCTGAGAAAATTCCCAGAGAATGTGAAAGGATTCATTGGTATGTCCTCAGCATGTTGGGGAATAAATACCTCAGTCCTAAATAGTGATCTATAAAGCACATTCCATCATCCACTTCAGCTTTCTTTTCCAAAAAGAATGAAGTTTCCAACCTGACAGATATTTAATTTAAAAATATCTAACATTAGAAATTGAGGTGAGGGGACTATAAGGAAAAAGGAAATCTTCAGGTGATATTAAATTCTATTTTTACATTTTGGAAATAATGGCCTCTTGAAAAAGCAGTAATCTTTGCTAGATTAGGAGTCAGGGATAAGATAAGGCCCATAGGGCCTAAAGATTATAGAGCAAAGAATCCTTAAGATGAGGCAAACTTGATTTAAATCTGCATACTGTCCCCAGAATCATCCATTCAATTGTTGGGAATACAGGAAAACTACATTAAGTTTAAAGAAAATAAGAGAAATAGAGGATGCCAAGATAGAAAAAGAAAGGAACAAATGGAAATTTTTTTTTCTGTAGAGATTTCAAAAGGCAAAAAAGATAATTGCAATAATAATCTCATTGGGGGAGGCACAAAGAAAATCATTCTGTATCTTTCTGAGTTGTTTCTGGTTGAATCAGTGATCAGAAAAGCATCAGATGGTTAGCAAATGAAAAATCAATCTAATAACACACATGTGGAAATTTTATCTGGTTTTAAATTCTAATGAGTAATGGAGTATACAGGGATAATTATTCTACACCCAGGAACCTGGGGCATCATGAAAAGAGAGGGGCAGACTTTGCATGACAGACAAGAAGGTGACCTCATCCTATGTTGGAGGAATATTATGTGCTGGATGAACTCCACCCAGCGATGTTTCAACTAGGAGAGGATTTGCTGTATCATGTGGTAGCTCTATTTTTAATATTTTGAGAAACTCCCATAATGGTTTCCATAGGGGCTGGCCCAGTCCACATTTCCACCAACAGTGCTAGTTTTCTTTATCCTTCATATCCTCACCAACAATTGCTTCTGTTCTTTTATTGAAAGTGAGCCATTCTCAAGGGTGAGGCAGGAGCTCATTGTGGCTCTGATTTGCGCTTCCCTGATAAGTGACAGTGAGCATTTTCTTTATGTTATCTGCATATTTTCACTGGAGAAGCCCGGTCAATTAACGACAAAGGAGTCATGCGTCTGTCATGGGGAAAGGAATATCTTCTCAACATGTCGTGTTGGAAAATTGTTACATGCCAAAGAATGAGACTAAGTCACTATCCTACACCATATAAAAAAAGTAACTCGGGCCTCCCTGGTGGCGCAGCGGTTGAGTGCTGTGCTGTGGAGCTGTCGGCAGCGGCGATGCGAGTTCGACGCCCGGCTGGGGAGAATCCCACATGGTGCGGCAGACCTCTCCTGCCTCGCCCGCTGCTCCCCTCAGCAGTGTACTTCTGATCTGCCTGTTCTGCTCCCCACTCTGTCTCTGGTGAACCCTCTCGCCGCCCTACGCCTCTGGCCTGTACCCCAGCTTGTATGTATAAATAAAATAAAAAATCTTTAAAAAAAAATAAAAAAATAAAAAAAAGTAACTCAAAATGGATTGAAGACTACTCTGTATGATCTGAAACCACAAAATACATAGAAAGAAATATAAACAAGACACTCTGGGACTCTGACTTCCAGAATATCACTGGGGATCTGACTGTACCAGAAAGGAAAACAAAAGCAAAAATAAACCAGTGGGACTACCTCAAACTAAAAACTTTCTGCACAAGGAAAGAAACTGTCATTACAATGAAAAGACCCCCGCCCTGCCAAATGGGAGAAAATATTTGCATATCACATATTCAACAAGAGGTTAATACCTAAGATCTACAAAGAACTGATATAGCTCAACAACAACAACAAAAACAAAACAAATAACCTAAAGAATCAGCTTTCTTTAAGTGAAATAGACCTGAGCTTCAAAGGACTATAAATGACCTCTACATCCCATACCAAGTAGACAAGAAATCTACCTTGGGTATTTTGAGAAATGTCTGTCTGACCCTTTTTGCCCTATAATACTAAGGAAAAATTATACTAAGGGAATATAATAACAATAAGGAAAAATGATTGTAAGGAAAAATTAATAATACTAAGGAGAATAATGGTGTGATAATGGTGAGAATTGCTTAACAGATACAGAGGACTGTGAGATAATCACACTATATTGTGTGAAACATGTAAATTTGTTTAATCTCTGAAATACATCACCTGTTGTAGAGCAGGGCTACACCAAAGACGCTGAGTTGTTTTGATGCTGGATTTCTCTGTGGCACTCTCTCCATCATTATACCCTTCTCCCTTCTCTTAGCTTTTCACTTTTCTTCTTTCCCTCTTCTTTCCCTCTTCTTTCCTGTCCATTTTATAAGGTTGTGTTGTTCTTTGCTGGGTTTTCAAAGTCTTTTTTTTCCCCTCTCTATGCTATTCCAGAAATTAGGGAATCTGGAGAATTGTTGGGTGATTAATGTGATAATGGGCGCTCTGATTCTGTATAAACTAGGATTGGATGAAGGGCCACAGGAGAGTATTATTAACAATCTTAATTCATCACCTTACCACAGAATCAATTAATGGATAATATAATATTTGAGCTGAAAAAGACAAAAGAGGTGATACAATTTAATTCTATGATTTTCTGATGAAGAAACTAAAATCCTGGGGGTTGATGAAATTTAAACAAGTTTGAGGAGATGAATAGGGATGGGAAAAATCTGATAGGTAATAACAGAAAGCACTATAGAAGTTCCCACTGAAGGGCTTTCACCAGCGCCAAGTTGTGTGGAACCTTTGCACTCTTCCCTCAGAAGGAGAGACTATAATAATATGTAACCCATGCAGGGATGGTGTGAAGATCAGCTGAGTTAGTGTAACTAAAATGCAGTGGGAAGCATGGTGAGTACACCCTAAATACCTTTTACCCTCACCTTACCCAGTTTGTATCTTTCAATTTTGGTATCAGGTCTCACCTCCCCTTTACAAGCCCCCGACCCCCAAGGAACAGCAAAACATGTCACAACATTTCTTTGATGATTTTGATAAGGTAAAACAACCTATGAATTATCTCATTCTCCCATAGTTTGTCAAGTAACTTTCTCCTCCATCAAAAATTTGTATGTCAGTCGCTATTACCTTTCCCTCCTCACCTCTTCTTCACTTACACCTTGTTCTCAAGTGAAGCTTCCCAAATTAAAGGGCTTATTGTGACAGTCCCCTGCTAATAAAAGTTTCAGCAACACCTCTACTGCCTATACATAAAGTTCATACTCTCGAAGTTAGCATTCATAGCTTTTTACAATCTGGCCCAATCTGCCTCTCCAATCTTATTACTCACTTATCCTACCTTCTTTCATTAAATAAACTCTTGAGAACATACACATGGCGAGGTCCCAAAGATGCGCAGATAAACAGTCTTCTCTCCTAGAACTTGCAAACTAGTCATTGATCTAATCTTCCCCAGAAGCATCTGACCATTGTCTACTTACCGATTCAAATTCAGTGAGCTCCTCTGCCTGGAATGCCTCACTTTCAAATATACACATGGCTAAATCTTGTTATCTTGTTCACATTACCTTTTTCAATTAGAATTCTATTTACTCTCCCCACCTGCTAAGCTCTTTTTACTTTGTATATAGCATTTGCTCATTATCTTTTTGTGTTGTAGTTAATTACACACATTTATTAGTCCTTGCTAGATTATAAGATTCTTTAAATTAAGATGTATGCTTTATACATTCATATACCACATTGCCTGAAAAGAATGCAAATAGAGGAAATCCCCCCAAAATATTGCTAAATAAATATTTGTATGAATTGCTTCCAGTAGTGATATTATCATTCAAAAATATCTCACCAGAGGATTAACTTATTGGTGCCCAGAGAATGGCCCAGGTGTTATTACTGAATGGGGAACAAAAGGAAACTTTTGGGGGGGATTTCCCTGGTGGCTCAAGGGGTTAAGTCTCAGCACTATCAAGCTATCAGCAACCACTGCAGCATAAGTTCAATCCTTGGCCAGGGAGCTGACCCACATGGCACAGCGGACCTCTTCTGCCTCGCCCGCTGCTCCCCTCAGCAGTGAATTTCAGTAGATTTGCCTGTTCTGCTCCCCACTCTGTCTCTGGTGAATCCCTCTCACCCGCCCCCCCACCTCTGGCCTACACCCCAGCTCTGCTCTTGTATGCATAAATAAATAAATCTTTTAAAAAAAAGGGAACTTTGGGGAATTTTTTGCAGAAGTACTTAGTATATACAACTTTGTATTTGGTCCTTGGTAAAAATTCTATTCTAAGAATCTGAGTAAAATTTGTTCAAATTATTAATGCAGTAAATATACAAATATACTTTCTATGTTTTCTTAATGATATCAATTTCATCATTATTTGAATTTTCAAAATATGTCATCTGCTGTTTTTATAGCAAGGAAATATGATCTGATCACAAGGTCAAAAAAAGAAAGCTTTTGGTATAGGTACAGTTTAGTGACCACATCTCAGAAATTAAAATTATATGAAAACCCAGAAGCACAAGTGATGAGAGTCTCACCCTAGTGATTTCTCACTTCCTTATGAAGTTATAAATGGTAGCAATCTTCTTAGTTGGAAAATAGTTAATAAGAAAAATTTTTTAGTTCAATAAAAATTATGAGAATTGGCTTTACAAGAACAAAGAGAAAGACCATATTTATATGGCTTAATTGTCATATACCGTAAATTGGAACCTGGAGAAAAATGGAGCACAGTATGATCACAAATTGAGGTGATGCAACTAGGTTTAGAGTGGTGAGGTTCTATTGTTTTTATATAAATCTCAATTATTTTAAGGATTTTTTACATATCATTTCAAATATTTTATGTTTTTTATTCTTTAACAAGCCTTTGACACTATCTGTTCCTCTTGGGTAGTTCCTGTGTACTGTGTGAGATACTCTGCAAGAGAACAAGAAAAATTTGTGAGTTGCTGGATTATTTGATGTTTTTCTTTTCTTATCACTACTCAAGAATCCAGTAAATACTTTTGCTTATCTTTAAAGCCAGACACTTCTAGGTACTACCACACAGTTGCAAATGCAAACACTATCAGGTACCTGTCAAAGCATTTCAGTCTAAAGCACAGTAAGAAAATTAGAAAGGGAAGCCATTCAAAACATTTTAAAATCAAACCCTTCCTTTAGGGGCTAGAAAACAGGAAAAAAAGACACTGTATAGAGTTTGTAATTAGATTATCTGATTACATAAGTGGCAACAGGATTTTTATACGTTAAGAAATGGTTGGGTTGGATAGACTTTAAATGCCCCTAACATCCAACTTCACTAAAGGAAATTAGAAATCAAATAGGTTGGCCTAAATTCCAAGAACTGTCTGAGTTTGAGCAGAAAGCAGACTTGACCACTTTTTTTTTTTTTTTAAGCCATGTGGTAATAACATTAGAGCACATAATGCTGGAAGGTGGGAGGTTGGGGAAAAAAGAAAACATTTGCTGAATCATGAGATAGGAAACCAACCAGTCAGCTGTGGACAGGGATGGGGCTCAGGGTCAAAAGGCTTCTGCAGGATTACTTGACCTTTGAAGACTCAGTAGATGCCTTAGAAAAAGAGTGATAAGCAAATAGAAGTCTTTCTATCTCACTTTCTACCTCCTCAGCTTTTATATCGGAACCGATTATTATGAGGATTATGAAAATCAAATGGACAAAGTCTTCTTCAAGTTGTTGAGAGACCCTAGAGAAGGGGAAGCGCTAGTTGCCATAGCTTTCAACACCATGGGAGAGTTTGTCTGGCCTCATTTAAAAACAAGAACAGCTTTAAGATCACTGTGGTTTTTGTAGGATTAGGTATTGCAAAGCCAAGAGTGAAGTTAGGAAGGTCATTTAATAGGGTACTGCAACAGAACTCACGAAAGAGAGAGCCACGTGAAACCATGAACAATTTATTTATTTTTAAAAAATATTTATTTATTTATGCATACAAACTGAGGTGTAAGTCAGAGGTATGGGGGGAGGTGAGATGATTTACCAGAGAGACAGTGAGGAGCAGAATAGGCAGATCTACTGAAATACACTGCTGAGGGGAGCAGCGGGTGAGACAGGAGAGGTCTGCTGCGCCATGTGGGAATTTCCCTGGCCGGGCATCAAACTCCTGCTGCAGTGGCTCTGGATAGCTTCATAGTGCTGCGACTTGACCTGTTGCGCCACCAGGGAGTCCCCACCATGAGCAATTTAGACTGAAATGCCATGTAGATACTGGACCAAGTCAGTCATCTTTGTCCACACAAGCAAAGCATAACAGTAGAAAAGACAGTTGGAATAGGAGAGAAAAAAGAGAAATGCAGAAAAGTATGACAGAAATACAAAGAAAAGAGCTGACTCCTTGACCTCTGCAGGGAGTGCTAAGTTTGAATCCATCAGAGCAGACCTGCTGTTCTATATTTTGCTTCTATGGTAAATCTCATCCCTTCCTCCTTTAATTCCAACTAGTTTGGATAAACATCTCACTTTTTTGGTTTTGTAAATAAAGATTCACAATAATCTTAACTAGAATAGATATAGTCATGCAGTCTTAAAAAATGGGCTGTAAATTTCTTAAGATCAACAGTTTTTGAGCCTCAGATCTTTCAAGCACCTCTAGCAGGCCAACAAGCCTCATGGTGATGGTCAGATTTATGCAGCATCTTGACAGGACCACAGGGTGCCCAGATAACTGGGGAGACTTTACTTGAATGTGTCTGTGAAGGTGTTTTTGGGTGAGATTAACATATGGATCAATAAACAGATTAAAATTGGTTGCCCTCCCTAATGTGGATGGGCTTCATTCAATCTGTTAAAGGCATGAATGGAATGAAAATGCTAAATATGAATGAATTCTCTCTGTGCTGTCTTCCAGATGGCAAGTCAGTCCTCAATTGCCTTCAGGCTGGGGGTTGGACAGAAACTCATGCCATTGGTTGGTTCTCCTGGGTCTCCAGCTTGCTAAATACAGAGCCTGAAAGTTCTCAGCTTCTGTAATTGCCTGAGCCAATTCCTTATATTAACTATCTCTCCATGCACAATATATTATGTATTTATAATGTTTAAAATATTAACTTTACATAATAATGTGCACACACACACACACACACACACACACACACACACATTAATCATGGAGAACGCTGACAAATGCAATGAGCTTGAAATTCTTTGCAATCGGATGTCCTGAGAGTTTATTTTGTGTTGTTACTGAAACATTGCTTGACAATATTTCCTTCTATTGGTTTGTCCCCACATCAGGCCCTTTTCCCTTATGATTTGTGTTAGTAAAATTTCATGTGACTGTGAACAATAGATATCAGCTCCATTCTCTTAAACAAAATGAACATTTTTGAAGTTTACTTGTGTAGCTCATAGAGCGGCAGGGAGAGCAGGAATAGCCCTTGGGAAGGTAAGAGTTTCTCTTCCTTGGGGAAGAGATCACAGCAGCAGAGCTTCTGAGCTTTCTTTCCAGAGAGCTGCTGCTGAGATAATAGTCCTAATGGTTAGCAGCCTCTCTGTACTTCCAATCAAATTCCAACTTCTGTAGTTGGCTTCCAATGGTTAATTTTCAAGTTTGTCTTGATGACTACAGACTGCAGCATTCCAGGTGTGTTTGTCGGGGGTAGGGGATAATGCGGAGAAGTAAGGACAAGAGGGAAGGAAGCACAATGGACTATGGTGATTTGGTGTGGGTGGACTGCCGTGGCGATACCTGATGGGAGGTATCTTAATATTAACCAATAAAAAAGTGATAAATTAAAAAAAAATGCAACTTCTCTGGGGAAGGATTTTGAAGATCCCAGATGATAGGTATCTCCATCTGCACATAAGTTACCTTTGGGTAGACTGGAAGTGCACTCTCCTTAGTGTTATTGGCCTGACTCACATCATATTCGGTCTACTTTGTGGAAGACTTCTCCATTTTGGTCAAGTACACCGAAGGAAGCGTCAGATGTTTTATGCTAGAATTCTGACTCTGTCCTTTTTGTACATGTGATATTGAAGAAAATATCATTAACAACTTACACATTTGTCATTATATAGGAAAAGTGACAAAGGATAGTTGAACTTCCCTATTCTACACTCCAAAATCAATTTCTCCAAAATCAAGTTATCTGCCTCATCTCTCTGATTTTGTTCTTTTTTTTTTTTTTTAAGATTTATTTATTTATACATACAAGCTGGGGTTACAGGCCAGAGGCATGAGGCAACGAGAGGGTTCACCAGAGACAGAGTGGGGAAGAGAACAGGCAGATCAGAAATACACTGCTGAGGGGAGCAGCGGGCGAGGCAGGAGAGGTCTGCTGTGCCATGTGGGATTCTCCCCGGCGGGGCGTCGAACTCGCATCACATGCTGCCGACAGCTCCACAGCCACAGGGCCGCCAGGGAGGCCCTGATTTTGTTCTTTTTATGCTGTCATAACAAATAATAATAATACCCTCTGATGACAGATTACCTGAGATGAATCCTGCCTTCTCCTTTGACCTGTCTTCATATTTGGGTGACTGACTGTTCTGGTCTACTCAGGACTTACAGGTTTCATGAGAAAGGGAAGGACTTTCAGTGCAAAATTCAAATCTGGACAAACACTGTAAATAAATAGCAGCGGAGAGGATTAAATGAAAGCATGCATGTCTTTCAACCTATACCTAGCCTAACAAATGCCCACTGCTACCCATGAGATGGTTGCTACTACTGTAATTAATTTATTACTAATCATTTTAGGTGAAGGGGTATCTTTAGAGACCCCATATTTAAGAGAACTATGTTTTAGAGCACTTAATTGATATTTTAAATATATACCTTGTTTTAAAAAATTCTTCAAGTTATCGGTAAAAAAAAATGCCCCCCAAAATGATAATAAAAGGAATGATTAAATGTTACGAAGGAAATATGAACAAAGGTTTAAGAAAGGAACTATAAATTAGAGTGCAGATTACTAACAGGAGAAGGATGGACATGGTGGCACTGGAGCTATTGCTTCTAGCATAGCCTACTGCCATCTCAGCTTTGTAGAATGTGGGACGAATGCCAGCTAGTGACTCTGGGAGGTCCACTGAGGAGTGGGCTTTGTGAGATGTTCCAGGAAAAAGCAGGAGGGAGAAGAGAGCCTGTGAAAAAGTAGACGAGGCAGGGAGAATCATTAGTGGCCTGGCTGGAGTCACAGAGAAGAATAAATGAGGCAAGATGCTGTGATGAGAAGGAAAGCTATTTCGACTTCTACACTTGAATGACCAAGCACTCATAAATAATTATTTATTATTTTTTAAAGATTTATTTATGCACACAACATGGGGTACAGGCCAGAGGTGTGGGGCGGCGAGAGGATTCACCAGAGACAGAGTGAGGAGCAGAATAGGCAGATCGACAGAAATACACTGCTGAGGGGAGCAGCCAGCGAGGCAGGAGAGGTCTGCCATGCCATGTGAGAATCTCTCTGGCTGGGCATCGAACTCGTGTTGCCGCTGCCAACAACTCCACAGAGCAGCACTAACCACTGTGCTACCAGAGAGGCCCTCATAAATAATTATTGTTAACATTTGGTATATACACATCAAGTCTTTGCTTATGTATGGAAATGTATACAAACACAAATACATGTGTCTTTCTACTCTACAATTTCTTTGAACATTCCTCTCACATGTAATCAACTATCCATAGAGGACTAAATCATCAAATCTTCACCCGTCTCATCCTTCTGGATGTATTTATAGTACATATAAAAAGTACAATAGCTGTGTTTTACAAACTCTTTTATAACTAACTCTGTCTTTCACTTAAAATATTCTCTTACAGTATCTTTTAAATTATATCCAAATCATCTGAAAATGATGGGGAATATGTTATGTGTCTTTTCATCTTATAATTAGCACAGTGATATGTCATAGACAGAGGTGGTTATTGTCAAGCCTGCTATTTACAGGCAATTTGTCATGGTGGAAAGAATAGAGTTACTGAGAGGAGTGGTTGTTTAAAGTCTAAACCTTCTTTGTCTTTCACACTTACTGTCTGTGAGGCTCTGGAACAATTCCTCAAGGTCTCAATTATACCATTTGCAAATGGTATAATAATATGGTGCACCCCATAACTTGGTGAGGATTAATTTCTTTTATACAGGCAAAGGGGTTAGCACACAAGAAAGACCTATTTGTGCTCAGCAAATCTTGAAAGTATTCCTGGCGGAAAAAGAAGGTCTTGCACCGAGAGAGCAGGTCAAAGTCATGTTCATTTATGATGGGAAGTAGCTTTTTTGTTGTTGTTCGTCAATCTGGTGAAGTTAACTATGTTAACAATGACACGTAGGTTGCAGGACTTAGCCAAGACCTGGACACACTAGGGTGACCTCTGTTTTACCGAGAAAGAGGAGCTTAGAATTTAAAATAAAAGATAAAGGTAATATAAAATGAGTAAAAACTAGAGAAAACCATCAACTCCTTCTCTTTTTGCCTGTTGTGTCTAAGGTAAAATTTGCTTGTTTTTCCTTTGGTATGAAAAAATAAGTTCCAGCGTTGATAATGAAAAATCAATCAATGTTTTATCATGTTTTGCAAATCTTATAAAAGATAAGTGTCAATCTTTGTAAAAACATGTTTTGACTTTTGTTTGTTTGGTGTTCAATTTAACTTCAAAGTACCTTTTTTCATTCAACTTGGCATCTCAGTGAGAAACAGCTTGTTTATTTACTGTAGTTTAATTATTTTTTTTAAGTATGATATTATTGTTGCCTAAAGATAAAAATGACAGACTAAACAGATGAAAATGTAACACTCTTGAAAAGGAATGACTTCCGTTTGCAGAAGGCTGAGTGAGGTTTCTTCCGCAGTTTTGGCCAAAGAAACTATAAGAAGATGTCATCACCTTTTATGGACACAAAGAAGGCTTGAAAGATACGTAGCTGCCCAGTAATGCAACTTCATACCTCATAAATCATAATCTAAAACATCCACTATTTTTAATTGCCCCATTAAATAATTAAGTTTGACTTAAGGAGAAAGTCACACCTCATCTTGGAGAAACCCCAGCGCAGACAGGCTAAATGTTTGCTTAATGAATACCTATCTTTATGGAGTGACTACTTTCAACACTTACGACTGTGCTAGTGGGTATTTTTATTCACTTGAAATTGTTCACACAATGATTTAAATTAGATTAATGAGGGGCTATCATTTCTCCTCATTAATTACAAATTCAGAAAAAAAAGCACATTTTCCCATGTAATTATAAATTCAACCAGCGGTTGTTTAAAGGTTCTGTTTCTTTTTTATCATTAGAAATGTATATTTTTATTTGATGATGAAAACTAAGCAATCTTCGAGGCTTACAGATTTAAAATTTTTAAACTGTAAGAATATTTGTTTTTGCAAATGAAATTTTATGAAGAGTCCCAATATGCAAAGAAGGTATTTATGTTTGACCTATGGCCGTGACCCAGCAACAGACCTTCTGAGAAACCTATCGACATGGCCTTTGGCATTGTGAGCTACAAACATGAAGACTTGTGTGGGCCTCAATTTTTTTACTCTAATCTTCTTAAATATTTCCTCTTATTGCATTCATCTGTTCTTCTGGTGTTAGGCTGCTTGTTATCAAACTCCCCAAGAGCTGACAAGAATCACTAAATAGACACTCCTTGCTAATGCTGTTTAGTGTTGATGTTGGTGGCAAACTTGAGAAGTTACTCCCTGAATTCTGAGGTGTGAAAACCTCAGCCTTTCATGGTTAACTCAATGGGAAGGCCTGGGTTTACCTTGGATCCACTTCTGTGGGACTCTGCACCAACACTGATGTCACTGATTGAAGTAACCACTTCAAAGGACAGAGGGAGAACTTAAAGCCTTTCTTCCCATCCTATATTTGAGAAATGTTTTTAAAAGATTTATTTATTTATGCATACAAAAGCTGGAGTGTACGGCTAGAGATGTGAGGGGGGTGAGAGATTTCATCAGAGACAGTGTGGGGAGCTGAACAGGGGGATCTACTGAAGTACATTGCTTAGGGGAGCAGCGGGTGAGACAGGAGAGGTCTGCTGCACCATGTGGGAAGCTCCCTGGCCAGATGGTACTCCTGTCGCTATGACTGTGGATAGCTGCATAGGCTGAGACTTAACCCCTTGTGCCACCAGGGAGGCCCCATCCTATATTTGGAAGCCATTCAGAGAAAGTGGTTCAAATGACAGAATTTTACACTCCTTCTACACATTAACTAGAATTTTTTCACCATGTATGCTCATTGATTCAACAGGTGATTCTATCATTTTGTAGAAAATATTCAGTCAACAGTTCAATGGATAAACTTATTGCAAACTACACAAAAAGATACCAGATATGCTTGTAATAACATTGCTTTCCCAGTAAGGCACAGGGTCTGGTGAGTAATAAGATCTCCATAACCATTTGTAGAATAAAAAATGCATGTCAGAAGGAGATAGGGTATAGAGGAACAATAGCAGACAATAAAAGTCCTGTGTTCATTTTCCTGAAGGTAATTTGTGCATAAAACTTTGCTCCCCATCTCAGCAACCCTGTTCATTTTAAATTATTCCCACTTTAGTCATAAAGAAGTGATGATCGTTATATCAGTGATACCTGCACAAGTTCACACCTTAGGACAAGGTGGGTCCCAATAAAATAATACATTCCTCCTTGTTGTAGCATGGCTGTTCCTGGAACATTGGGGGAATTAAACTATTCCCCTGAAAAACTTGTGATATATACATATGGATATATATAGAGATGGATGCAAATTAGTTTAACTTAGGATACAACAGGAAGCTTTCAACCTCTGGTACAAGTTGGTTTCCTCTGAGCTATGGTCACAGATTTCTGCCATTAATTCTCCTTATGTGGAATAATTTGAGGGGTACTGACTGTGTACTATGTGGAGTTTTGTTAAAGTGAAAAAGGGGAAATGTGCCTTTGAGGATTATCTTCAAGACAATGAGATCCTGGGATTGAATTCTTGTACGTATATACACAGTGTGAATTCCCAAATATTGAATAGCCCTTCACTGTGTGTTTGGGAGTAGACACATCAGAGATGCTGGGATGTGTTTGCTGCTTCTCAAGATCTCAAATATTCAGGCCAGGGCATGAAGAGAGACACAAAAATTCCATTACCCCAGTTCTTTCCTCTGAACCTACTTTGGACCTGTAGTCCCTGCTATGTTGGGTGCTTCCGCGAAGCTGTTTAGCAACATTCCCAGGCACTAGAGATGGACATGTGACCAGAAACAAAGGCCATTGATATAAATTATACACAATGGTGCGCAACTTACACCTAAGTATTCCTGTAATTACTGTGATGGATTGAGATGATTTCTAAAGTGTCCTATAATGATCCATTGTGCAGTGAGGATGTCAACACAGTGATAAAATCCATAACCAACTTCTCCTGATTTGTGAACCTCCATCAGCTCAGCAAACTCATACTACCTTGTTAGTTTGAATGCCAAGCAATGCCCATCTCCTATTGCATGAGATGGAAGCCTCACAAAAACAACACATTATGAATTGTGAGTGTGGTGTAGAATTTGCAGAGCCTCAACAAACCACATTGGAGCAGGTTTTCTACCTGTTGAATGTTACTAATAAGGAAACTATATATTTCTCAGGCAGGTTGATTCTATGTGGTGAAGCTGCTGATGTACAAGTTGTGGCATGGCAGAGAAAGTGAAGGCTTAGATTGGTGATGTCTAGTATGGTAACACTAGCCATGATTGTCTATGGGGTATTTGAAATGTGCAATGTGGCACATGTATAAGACAGCACCTTGAATATATTGAGATAAGTAAGACATTATTATGTACTCAACTATCTTCTTTCTATTCTTATTTTAATATGACTTTCAAAATATTTAAAATTAAATTTATGGTTCACAAAATCTCCAGTGAACAGTTGTCCTAGATTATAAAGCATGTGATCTATAGTGGCATATGCTAGGTTAGAGACAAACCACCATGGGAGAGTGTCAAATGAAACTATTAGTAACTACATCAGAACAATAGGCATAAATTGGGGTTCACTGGGTTCCATTCTATTCAAGTGAGATAAAAGTGTTTGCCATTCTAGTTATTCAGATCATTACCGACAATAAGGGACATAGGCTAATTTTATTCAGGAGCCAAGTTTATCGTAACTGTTAACTTTCCAAACCAACAGACCTACATGATGCCAAGGTGTGATCACTTCTATTTGTTCACCATTGCACACCTAGCACACTACTGAATGGATATTTGTTAAATAACAAAGTAAGTGAATAGACTTAATAATAATTGCTTGTTATTCCAGGTTGTTCCAAGTACTTGATAATGTAAGCTTTTATTGTTATACTTTCAAATATTTTGTATTTAGAAAAGATTTTTCAAAAGCTTAATTTGGTTTTCAAATATGTGAATTATAATGTAGCTAAAATTAAAAGAAAGCTTAATTCTTTCTAAAATTATGCCCTGTTTAATTTTTTTTCATATTATATTTCTAAACCCACCAAATAGTAATAATTACTTAGAAGGACTCTCAACCTGATTAATTTATAGACTGATAAATTGAATGTTTCCATATTGTATGTTAAATTAGCATGATGACTCAAGTCTCAATTTTTCAATTAAAATTTTTCAAATTGTAACCAAAAATCTTTTAAATCTCAAGGGGAAATTTATCTTGAATATTACACATCTTTATCAAATGTGCAAATTCCTTTAACTCTGATGATATTTTTAAAAATATATATTTTTTTTATTTATTTAAGCTTACAGGCTGGGGTATAGGCCAGAGGTGTGGGTTGGTGAGAGGATTCACCAGAGACAGAATGGGGAGCAGAACAGGCAGATTGTCTGAAATACACTGCTGAGGGGAGCAGCGGGTGAGACAGGAGAGGTCTGCTGCGCCATGTGGGAATCTCCCTGGCCAGGTATCGAACTCGTGCTGCAGTGGCTCTGGACAGGTTCATAGTGCTGCGCTTAACCCGTTGCACCACCAGGGAGGCCCTCTTTGATGATCTTAATTACTGTACTTAATTCTAAATCTTCCCTTGTTTGAAAGGCTCTTTCTGCCAAGGAAATTATGATGTCATTGTGAAATATTTGGGGGGTTACCTGACCCCATAATAGCAAAGACATCATCTGGGTTCTCCCTGATTTCTCACAACCACACTGCTAGAGCCCATTGGTTTAATGGAGAGTCAATTAGAAGGATCTTCATAACTTCTGTGGTGGTGGTAACACTGTCCTCATAGTTATGTATTTCAGTCCCAGAACTGGTTACAAAATTTGTAGCAGGTAATGAAAAAGAAAATGCAGGGCCCTTTTTCAAATTGTATAAGGAGCTTCAAGACCAAGATAGTGATAATTCAATGCTCCTCTGAGTTTAGTGCTTTGTTAAGCAAGGAGTTTTGTATAGACATCTACACAGCTCATATGTCTTGTTCCTGACCTTGTCCAGCTTTAGGGTTTTACAACTCACATTTCAATTGCTTGATTAAATGACATATTAAGTTCATGCTTTAGTGGTTCAAATGTCTTTTCATTGAGCCCAAAAACCTTAGATCAAGATTGATTATTGCTTTCAATTTTATTTTTTGTAACATTTTATCTGTCTGGTGAATCTCAAAACATTTACAGATATAAAATTAAGTTTTTGAATATTTTTCAAGGTTTGCTTTCCCTGCAGTCATAACTGCAAGACCACTCTTTTGAAAGGATTGGTATCTATTATTCTTTTCTGGCTGCTATGTCGACAGTTAGACATATGTCAAAGTTAGACTGCAGAGAAAGTGAGGTTGACTTACTCCCAACTTTCTAGCCTCTTCTCCCCTTTTACCTTCTTCTGTTTCTAGTCTTCATTTTCTTTCTTGCATTTATGCAAATGTATATTATTTCACAGATAATTATTTTCAAGCAACACAAACAGCAGTAAAGATAAATTCTTCTTTTTGAGAGCTGATCCAAATACTTGACATCTATATTTTTTGTCCATTTCTTTACATTTTTGCTATACTATTTCCAAAAGTTTTCTATAAGAAACTACTTTTTAAATTACTAAAATGGATATAGAGCACATTTGATTTTCTCTAAATGTATCAATTGAATGTAAAAATCTAAGACCAACACAACATTTAAAAACATAAGTAAATGTTTTAATGCTACCTCCCCACCTTTGCAAGACTAGTTTGGGGGACAAGTGAATTATCCACTCCCATAAGAAAGGAAATTAGCATTGGTTTCTCAAAACTCCAGTCATGGAATAGCGTGTGAAAGGCAGGGTTGGAGGGGATTATTGTTTTTTTTACTGTTACTCTGCGGTAATTTGTGGAACTGCATCTAACTCATCAGTGTGGAGATGGGCAGTCACCTTGTCAACACCAGGACCTGAACTGGAATCACATAAAACTGTCCAGAGCAGTAGACTTTGAGTCCTATCCCACAAAGGTAGGTAGGTGGTTTTTGACCTAATTCGGGGTTGTCTGCTTAAAGGCTTAAGATTTCAAGACTTCAAGATGTGCATTAGAAAAAGAGTTGGCCCTTTTAGACAAAAACAATGCATAGCTCTAAGTTAATCACATACTTCTTTTCAAACATAGATTGAAGCCTACATTCAGCTACACTTCCATAAACTACCTACAGTAATTAGTATCATCCTTCTTCAAGGATTTAATTTCTAATGACTAAGGGAAGAAATTCTCATTTCAACAGGATATTTATTTAGAAGAGTCCTAAATCCTATGAAAAGTATATTTCTCCAAGAGACCTATAAAAGATGTTATATTCTAAACAGATTTATATTAGTAGATTATAAGATTTGGTCATAAAACTAAATAATGAAATTAGATATTTTTATACTTAAAATTTATGTTTATTATTATTTAAATGGGAATGAACTATATGTATTGATTGTCTTGACTTACAAATATTGCCATAATATGAGAATATCATTATAATTTATGTAGCCTGTTTATGTTAATTCCTAGTTTATCTCAGTAATTAGTGAACGACTATTGTCCCATTCATAATAATAGTGAAATAAAAGGTTTGCCACACTACAGAAAGTTGTGCATTAAGTTGACAATTTCTAATATTAATTTTTAATCTTAATGTCAGTTGATTCTTTTTTGCTCTATTGAACTAAGAATACACATTGTTATAGATCAGATAAAGCAAAGAAAGAGTAATTTTCTTAAAATTAGATTTACAATAATTAAACCCAACTCACAAATGTTTTATAATGCCCATATTTGACCCCTAACAGAAATGGTATCAGAAGATCTAATGTGGCAGGTATATTCTTCATTAGAATCTCATCTAAAAAATAGTGTTGAGGCCTCCCTGGTGGCTCAGGGGATTAAGTCTCAGCCTATGATGCTATCCGCAGCCACTGCAGCACAAGTTCAATCCCTGGCCAGGGATATTCCCACATGGCGCAGCAGCCATCTCCTGCCTTGCCTGCTGCTCCCCTCAGCAGTGTATTTCAGTCAATCTGCCTGTTCTGCTCCCTACTCTGTCTCTTTCTCTCTGGTGAATCCTCTCAACCCTCACACCTCTGGCCTACACCCCAGCTCTTATATGCATAAATAAATAAATCTTTAAAAATAAATAAATAAATATAAAATATAGCGTCGAAAGATTGGCCAGAGGTGATTCAAGGGATAAGATAAGACTTGATCTACACATTCGTTTTAGTAACCCCAGTCCTTTGGAAGGGTCAGTGAGGTTGGTGGGAAATAAGGATCAGCAGCCTTCGCAATTTTACATATTGGTCATTTTATTTGTGTAGTCCCACTGCCTGTTCTCATGCTGTTTTGAAAACATGAAAGTATTTGAATTATTTACTATTCTGTCTTTTTTTTTTAAAACATTTATTTATTTATACATACAAGCTGGGGTACAGTCCAGAGGTGTGGAGTGGCGAGAGGCTTCACCAGAGACAGAGCGGGGAGCAGAACAGGCAGATCAGAAATACACTGCTGAGGAGAGCAGCAGGCGAGGCAGGAGAGGTCTGCTGCACCTTTTGGGATTCTCCCCGGCTGGGCGTCGAACTCACATGGCTGCTGCCGACAGCTCCACAGCTCAGCGTTCAACCGCTGCACCACCAGGGAGGCCCTACTATTCTGTCTTACCCTGAAAAATCAGGACTGTAACATACCTAAGTATTTTTCATTAATTGTTGGAAAAAAATACTTTTTGCAGGGTAGAGTATTTTTGGTTGACATTTGTTGGCATGTAGTATATTACATATATCTCTCCATTCTCTTCTTGCTTTTAATGTTTCTTCAGAGAAATCTGATGTCAGCCTGATTGGGTTTCCTTTGTAGGTTATTTGTTTCTTTGTCCTCATCATTTTCAATATATTTTCCTTGTCTTGAATTCTCGATAGTTTT